>VZRO01006329.1:236017-274682 GCA_013397915.1 Daphoenositta chrysoptera | reverse complement strand
TTTTTTTTTTTTTTTTTCCCCAGTATTTGTCTGAAAAAGACTGAAGTGTAGGGAACTAGGGGTTTAGATGAGGTCATTGTTGTGGACATCTGGAACAGAATGTCATCACCATGTTTAGGCAAGACAACAGCTCATTTTTATTTCAGTTCTGATTTCAAGTCCACAGTATCCTGAGGAAAACATTGGCTCAATGATCCAATCTCTTTAGGCACATGGCAGCATTGAAAGAGTTACAAAACAAAACATAAAACCCTCCCTAGGCTCATACTTCTTCATGGATCTTCCAAGAAGGTGAAAGCAGTGGTACAGAGAAGAGGTTAAAACCCCCAAATATTTGTCAACAATTAGGACATCTTACAAGTCACAGTGCCCTGTCTTGCTCTCTGTACAGCTGCCATTTTGTCATTTAACAGTGTTGTGTTCCTGCAACTTCACATCTGCCAGACTCGGTCAGATCAATCTTTGTACAAAGTGTGAAAAGCCTCGTGCTGCTGGAGGCGATTTTTTGCGCCTGGGTTGATGCTAGACTAAGATTATCTGATTTTGTTTTGTGGGCTTTTTTATTTTTTTGCTAGATGCTCTGGCACTGTGGTTCAGCCATGCTGACAGTCGTACTGTTCGTTGCAGAGAATAAGAGAGTGTTAGGTGATATGTGCAATAAGTAGATGGGAAATGTGTTCCTTTTTCTTAGCTAATCTGTAGGATTACTTCTCCTGGGTTGCTGAGAGTAGCAGTGTTATTCATACTGCATTTTAAATTAATGCTGCATTTTATTAATTTATTTTTATATCTTGAGAGGAATGACAGGAGATGAAAAATAAAACTTCTTCAGTCTTCTCTCTTGAACCTTTAAAAATCTGTCACTGACTTTAATAGTAGTGTTCCCATGGAGATAAGCACAACTAAGTCTCTCTAAAAGGAATAGAACTAATCTGCTTTGAATGAAATATTTTTGCATTTTAAGTAATGTTACTTTAATACATACTTTATTCTTCTCTGACAAAGTGCTCTTTGATTTTTCAGAAAACGTGTAATCAAAATAAAGAGCAAGTTCTATTGTACTCTCTTCCCTGGTTCCCTCTCCACAATGGACAATCCATAGATAATAATTTTGTGGTAATGAGAAGTTGAAATCAGAAAATATTCCAATCCCTTTCTAAGATACAGGCAGAGCATAAATAGCATGCAGGAAAAATGCAGTTGCAAACTGCCCTAAAAGCATCAGGAGATGCTGTGCAGAAAAATGCTTTTACTTCTTCAGTAATGATGACCTGGCAAGCCATTCCCAGCTGATGGTTCTTTATTATAAATTTCTGAGCACTGTTCAGAAAGGCAGAGGTAGGACCAAAATGGCTTCAATTCACAGCATCCTGGGACGGTGAAAAAATAACTGTACCGGCATCAGCATCAAATATCCTGAAAGACTGCTCCTGATAATTCTCACTTTTCTCTTCGATAAAACCTCTTCCAAAAACAAAGTGATTTTTCTGACAATGTGCAAAAAAGACATTTTGCTCCTATTCATTTGCTCTGAATAAAGATTTCAGCCAAGCTTCAGGCTGATCTTGACTGCACCATTGCACATCCAGAGGCACTCAGTCTGGATTTGCAGACTTACCCCGCCACAGCAGAGCTGTGCCAAAGCCCTCCCTCTTGTCTCACACGTTAGCAATTACAAAGATTTGTCACAACATTGACAGGAGAGACCTAAACTTCACAGCACTGCAGGCAAGGGTGAGTGCTACCCCTGCCTGACTCCCCTGCTCCCAGACACCGCCAGTCCACCACCCACCAGAAATATTTGATCCCCCCAGCTCTCTGCTGAGGGCTGGCTCTCTGTCATTCCTCATGTCAATCCCCTTCTTTTTGGGAAGAGCCAGGTGGCACACACCTGGACTTTTCAGAGGTCTGTGGAGGTCATAGTGTCTGCAGGAATCAAGGAGAAGGGCAGACAAAAAGCCAGGGAGGATCCTAAAGATCTGGACATGCACCTGCTAATTTTGGGATGGGGGCTGTATGATGACTGCCCCTAGTAGGGCATTCACCTGGCTTCAGAAGGAGTAGCAGCAAGGCTTGCTCTCCAGCTTCAGTGAGGAAGGAAAGGACAACTGCTGGTCCCACACAGGTCTCCAGCCAGCTCTGTAATTGCCAGCCCTCAACCACTCCTGGCAATATAAAGTTATCTGCAGCCCCAGCTCTTTTATCTCGTTCTCCTTTTAGCTTTCTCCATATAGTGTTGAAATTTTCCACACATTTTAGAGCAACCTGAAGTTCCGAAAATTCATTCTATGATGAGCTGCCTCAGCTGGGATTTCAGTTTCCCAGACAAGACCAAACACCATGTCACAGGTATGGGTGCGACTTCTACTAACACTGGGGTAGAGGCTGTGTCTGCTAGGGTGTGTGACAGTGTCAAAAATCCATTTTATGGCATCACACACGTCTTATCAAAGCCTCTGCTTTCAGAGGTTTTCAGAGGCAGTCCATAGTCCCATGTGAGGAGGTTTTCTGACCAGCAAACACCATGGGAGGCACAGCAAGGAAGGATTCCCCAAGATCCTTGGGTTAGAGAGCTGCTTCCCTGCCGTGAGATACAAGAGCAGATGTATGGTCTGTGAGGAGGCAGCTGCTGTGGTTATCACTTGTTCTGAGTCTTAGCTCTGATTGGGGAAATGGGGACTTTCCTAAAATTCAAAACTCTGCAGTGGTCATTGCCACAGGCTGAAGAGCTCAGGCCGGGCAACGCAGAAGACCATGAAGTGAACTCTCTTTCTGAGAGGATCTTCTCGAAATATTGTGTGCCATTCTGGTCCTCACAATTTAAGAAGGGTGTGAGATCCTTGAATGCATCCAGAGGAGGGCAACAAAGCTGGTGAAAGGGCTGGAAGGAATGTCCTGTGAGGAGTGGCTAAGAACTTTGGACCTGTCTAGTTTGCAGAAAAGGAGGCTGTGGGGTGATCTCATTGCTTTCCACAGCTTCCTGAAAACGGGAAGTGGAGAGGGAGATGCTGGTCTCTTCTCTTTGAGATCCAGTGACCTAACATGTGGTCTAAAGGGAGTTTTAGACTGGATATCAGGGAGGTTTAGACTGGACATTAGGAAGCATTTCTTTACTGAGAGGGTGCTCAAACACTGGAACAGGTTTGGACTGCATAGGTCCCTTCCTAACAGACTGAAATATTCTATTCTATTCTATTCTATTCTATTCTATTCTATTCTATTCTATTCTATTCTATTCTATTCTATTCTATTCTATTCTAAATGGATACTACTTTTGTTCTTGATATTAAGCAAGAGGTGGGGGACAGTAGATCCTCAGCTACAGTAAATTACCATGACTTCATTGGAGTCAATAGCAAATTGCAGAGACTCACTCTGTCAATAACTAAACTCCCCAGGGCTGATAGAATCGGTCATAACTTCATTGAAATCCACTGATGTCCATCTGACCCCGAGGTTTTGTTATTGATTATGTTAGGAGTAGGACAAGACCTAAATTTAATTTTGTGATGGTCCAGGAAGAGGATACATTATTTCAAAGCATTCATCGTTACTGCAGTTAATTGGGGCCTGTCCTGGACAAGGCTGTCTCTTTCAATCATTAAAATGCTGCTTGCCAATCTATGATTTGCCCTGCAGATGTGAAAATCTGCACTGACATATGTAAAGCAGAAGGGCTTTGACTATTTCAGGTTTCGTTTAGGTGTGTAGTCTATGGTTGCCTCAGGTAACGCTGAGGTACTACTTAATCATGATAAGATGATTAAGATGCAAATCCACATGCCTAATTTAAATACATTTGTTCTCTGAACCATCCACCTGGGTGCAGTTTCTAAGAGTAAATGCAAAGTACTCATAGGCTTCAGCTCAAGCAGAACCTCAGGGACAGCTTCCAAATGTAATCACTCATTGTCATAGTAGAAAGTTGAAGTCACCTTTTTTAAAAGTCCAGGTGTTACACATTATCTTCACTGTTTCTGTTACAGAATCACAGAGTGGTTGGGGTTGGAAGGGACCTGGAGGTCGTCTGGCCCCACTCCCCCTGCTCAAGCAGGGCTACCTAGAGCTGGTTGCCCGGGGCTGTGGGCAGTATCTATGGGGGTGAGAGAATATTTGCAGGTGTAGAGACTCCCCAGTCTCCCTCGGCAACCTGTGCCAGTTCTCGGTCACCCTTAGGGAGAAAAAGTATTTCCGGATGTTCAGAGAGGAAGTCCCAACTTTCCCACTGCTCACTGCCTCTTGTTCTGTCACTGGGCACCACTGAAAACAGTCTGGCTCCATTCTCTTTACACTCTCACTTCAGGTATTTATTTTATTACTCGTTGGTAAGATCCCCTTAAGCATTCTCTTTTCTAGGCTGAACAGGCTCTCAGCCTTTCCCCATAAGAGAGATGGTCTAGTCTCTTAATTGTTTTAGTGTTCCCTCACTGGACTCTCTCCACTGTGCCCATGTCTGCCGTGCACTGAGAAGCCCAGAGCTGGACACAATGCTCCAGGTTGGGTCTCACAGGGCTGAGAGGAGGGGATCACCTCCCTCTCCCTGCTGGCAACATTCCTCCCAACAAGCCCAGGATACCTTTGGCCTTCTGTGCCGCAGGGAAGCATTGCTGATTCATATAATTGCTTTTTTTTCTGGGGCAAATGGGCTTTGGGCAGGAGTGAGGTGATATCAACCCTGGAGGCAGGTTCCTCACAGGGAACCTGCACAGACACTGTTCAGCAGAGCTGACAGGGTCTCTCCTCTGAACGTGGCAAAGAGGGCACTAAGTTAACCACTGGATTTACCTTTTCAGGTCCTCACTAGTCATGTCTACTCATCTATCTTGCCCAAAACCATCTGGTGTGTTACTACTGCAAAAGCCTCCTCGAGGAGCAGCCACCACTGAGCAAAGTGAAGTGCAGCTCCTGTTCTGGGGTCCTCCTGGACCCCTAGCAAAGCATGAGGATAGCATTGGCTGGAGGCACACAGGAATTTGGGGCAGCAACCCAAGGTCTGGGCCATGCTGAGCCCTGGGTGGCCAGCCATTGCAGGATTTTGTCCCTGATGGCAAGTAGGCAGGCTCATGTAACTGAGGTGTCTGAGAGGTGAGACACAGCCTGGTCAGAGTGGCCATCTCCCTTCTAGCTGTCAGTAGCTGTCCTGTCTGTGTGGGACAGGCCATGACATTGGTGGTGGACTTGGCAGTGTTAGGTTTACAGCTGGACTTGATGAACTGGAAGATCTTTTCCAGCCTAAATCCTTCTGTGATTTTAATGCAGTTGGCACGCAGTCACCACTCTGCAGCTCAGGTTAGACCCAGACGTGCTGCAAGTTCACAGCTTGTCCTGTTCTGCCTGCACCTCCTCCTGCCTGCTGCCTTTCACCTTGAGAATAACTCCTGAGGCTCCAGTGAAGGTTTGCTTCATTTTCAGTACCCCGAGGCAGGGCTGTGGGCCTCATTCAGCACAAAGTATGAGCTCTAATGGTGTTTTAATGGCCCTTTCTAGCTACTGCATGGCCCTGCAGAAGGGTTTTAATATTCCCATGGGCACACAGCTAATCCTTCAGTAGTTTTTGCTTGCAGGCTCTCCTCATCATGCTGAATGAGAGTGGTCAGGTGAAGAAGCCTGGTTCTTTAGACTGCAGGCTGGGCATTTGCTGAACATTTCTCCTGTAAAAGCCCTGATTTGAGTGAAACTCAAGTACACCTTGGGAAATCACCCAACAACAAGATGTTCAAGTGGATCTTGGAATGTGGAATGTTTTGATCCTATGCAGTTCGGCCATCCCCCAAAATACAACATTGCAACTAGAGGAGTATCTCAGCCATGAAAAAGTTGAGAGAGCTGGAATACTCTCATTTAAAAATGCCCAAAGCCCTTGTTTTGTAGCAGAAGCAAGCCAGCTGGATATGCAGTGTGAGCATGTATTATGATGAGCCTGTGTTATTAGCAGTCACCAGTTTGGAAGCCCTCAGTGAATAAATTTGCTGTTTCAGGATAAAAAAGGGAGCATGGTATCTGCTTTGTCAGTAGTCACTGCAGAAGTGAACGATGAAAAAACAGGAACAGTTCATGAAGAACTGTACAGATACATGCTGGTTTTCTCAAGCTTGTCATAAGAAATGGGCAAGAGAACTAAGTGCTAAAATAGAGGAAGAAACCAATCACATGTTCAAAGAGTCCTTGGGCTGTGAGTAGTTACAAGGGAATGAGATCTGCTAAGTGTGCCACACCCAGAGATATGACACAGAACTCCCGAGATCAGGTCACTGTTTGTCACGTCAATCCATTTGTCAGTAGTGACCCAGGATGGAGAGTGTTCCTGAGCTGCAGAACTAAGGAACCTTTTTCCAGTGGATCTGTGCCCTGGGCACTAAAGATCATTCTTCTACTCATTCTCTGTGTCATTTCCACAGCATCACCCCCAGAACTGCTCTGTGTCCAGCACTCAGTCCCATCCCTGCCTTTCCCACCCATGCTTCCCGTGCCTCTCTGCTCCAGCCCTGTGCTGGTTGCCAGACCCAGTAGGTAAGGCCTGGAGGAGTCTTGTCTTTCTCTCTGGGTTGCTCTCTCTCCTCTATTAAATCACTCTTTCACACAGAACTTGCAGGACAACAACATCTTTGCTGCTTCTATGCTTTTGCCAAATTTGGTAGGAATCGGGTTCCAGAGGTACAGGTGCAGGGAGAGCACCAGACACATAACCAGGAGACAGTTGCTAAGGAAATCAGAAACCCGGAACACCAGGCTCCTGAGGAGCTCTGACTGTGGCTTGTAAGAATGCCGATAGCATAAATACCTGCATGATGAAGAAGCAGATGCAGAACAGCCATAGAAATACCCCAGAGGCTTTGAGAAACCCAGATCTAGAAAGGGACATCACAGAAATGCTAAGAATTTGAGGGTTTGATAGAGTGCTGTATGAGAGTTGTGAAAGATCCTGGTATCTACAAGATATACCCAACATGGGGAGGATGACACAAGAGCAGCTGAGGATTAATGTGCTGTGTGACTGATTGTTTGCATTCAAAATCCAACTCAGCCTCTTGCAGAGCCATATGATATTGCTGAAAGTGGGTACAAAAAGCTGACAGGATGAAGCAAAAGATCTTTTTTTTGTGGCTTTCTGGACATGATGGGACAGAGTAGGAGTCCTAACAGCATGTGAGCATTTTACAAAAGTGGCAGTGAAGGGAAGATAGCAAGTGGGAGTGAGTACGATAAAGAAGAAAAATGGAAGCTTTTAGTTCTAAAGAATTCAACTGCAGGAAGGCAGAGGAACACTTTAATGAGATTCTTAACAGAGAAGTGGGCAAAGGTGAAGAGTAAGTGGCCATTTTCCAGATAGCTGAGCTGTTTGCAGCAGGATTTTGAAAAAAATAAAAAAAGAAAAGATGCAAAAGACACTTGGAAGACTCAGGCCCAACAAGGGAGCAGGGTGCAGAGTGTTCCTGCAGAATTACTAAAAAACAGCTGGTAGAGATAACATGAAAGCCATTACAAGCTATTTTTACTGGCTTGAGGGATTGAAACAATAATGGAAAGGTTGAATGTGACCTGAATTGCATGCCCAGTTTGGAGAAGGGAGGAAAACAAGACTGTGGGAACATCAGAAGCTGCTCTTTAAGGCTTGTAAAATGTAACTGTGATGCTCAAGCAAGTCAGACCCCTCATGCCGGGGTGCTAGCCAGGCTTTCCCAAACACAGGACTCAAGCCAGTCCAAGTCAGTCTTGCTGCTGACATCCCTGAAGGCCTTTCAGTCAGTGCCCTGATCTGAACGAGCAGCTCTCTGCACTCAGGCTGGACAGACACAGGGACACACAAGGCACTCTCTCCCCGACTGCTGAGGCTGTGCTTTCAAGACATCTTCTTGTGTCTGTTTCTGGATGGCCTGTGAGTTTCTTCTCTGCCTCTCAACACTTGTCACTCAGCCTCAAACACTACCCAGACAAAACCACGCTGCCCAGAGCAGCTGAATTCCTGAGCAGCCTCCTCTATATGAAGCGTATGTTTACTGCATCTTAAAGATCCCTTAAATGGAAAAGCAGAATAGAAACCTACCATAGCTCATGAGATTTACCACAGTCCTAAACCAGCATTTGTGGAACTACTGCATTTGTTTTGTGCTGTAGTCTCAGCAAAATGCACCTACCACAGGCCATATGGCACAGATTCTGCATTCTGCACCCCCAGCAACAGCATTATTTCTCCCAGTTTTATTGCAGTGACACACAATGCTGATGAGCTCAAAACTTTTCTCAATAGGACTCAGAAATTCTTGGCAGTGTACTGCATGACAGTGCTATTTGCAGTTTGGCACTTTTCCCTGATTTATTGTTTCACATTAGTCATCAACTTTAAACCCCATCTCTCCTTTATTGGCTTCAGGTCAGAGAATGATGCCCTGATTCACTTTGAGAAGCACCCAACTCTGCAAATATTCCCACTGACGTTCAAGGATCTCCCATTCAGCTTGCAGAGCAGGTGGTTATGAAACTATCATTTGCTTTGCCATGAAATATAACCATGCTAAAAAAATTCCAGTGTGCAATTTTCACAGTCACCTTTCAGAGCAGAGCTGTATTGCACACAAACCAGCTCCCTTCCTGCTTATTAAATCCAACTGTTGCCTTAACCTGCAAATTTTGGTAACTAATATTTCAATATCCCAACCTAGTCATTTAAAAATGCAAGACATTACAGATAATTAAAGTCTTAAAATCAAATGCTTGCTGGTGCTCACGTCCTAGTCTCCCATCATAAGCTGTTTTTAAGCCAGTTGTCTAACTCAATGCTTTGCTGCATTATCATACCACAGCCAGTAGTCAATTAATCTTTAACTTTTCTCTTTATGGAGTGCTTTTAAAAACCTTGGCACAAAATGTCTTCTCTATTTTCTCTTACTATCATCCCACTAACAGCTCTGAAATATTGCAGTGAATTAGTTATGCAAGACTTCTTATCATTTCACATCATCTGTCTCATCATTGCAAATAAGGCACTGAAGCACTGATTTACCAAGACCTGTCTCAAAGAGATTATTGCATCCTTCAGAAATAACAGTATTTTCTTCCTAATACATGTTTATGTTGGGTTTCCTCCACCCCTGCTCTATTTGACTGTATTTTCTTTAGGGAATATTGTCTCACTGACAGGATTGGTTCAAGTATTTTTGAGCTCTGCAAGTTCTACAATGACTTGCCTTTTCTTGCCTCTGCTGCCTTTCACCATTTTTGCTGGGCTGGATGGCAAGTTCAATCAGCTCAGCATTCCCAACATAAAGAAAAATCAACAGATTCTGCAGGTTCTGTAATCATTTGGTAATCATTCTGTAATCATTTCCCTCAGCAGAATTGCTGAAAGGCTGAGGAACACCAGCCTTCCTTCATCCTGGCAGCATATCATTGCTTAAGCACACTTTGTAGGTACTTCAACTGCTGGGACATATGGTGCAAAATATGAGCCAGCAAATCATTTCCAACTCTCCTGGTCTTTAAGGCCCTGAGATTCCTCGTTCAGCAGCCTGGGCTGCAGCAAGCACATCGCCACATTCTGTGGCATCCTCCTTTTCCCTGACTTCCCTCCACTTCAACAGAAGGAAAACAGTAGCAGCAGATTGACTGTAATACAGTTCCCACCTTTCAACACAGAAGGCTTTATTTTAAATTTACATTTACCCTTTATCTTGTACCTTGCTTGTACTTGTCATGTCAATAGTTACCAGGTAGGAAAAAGAAAGAAATGCAACCCCAGATAACCTAGCTAGCAAATGTCATGGGCTAATTTTTACTGAAAGAGTTTTTCCACTTTGAAATGACACAGCAGCAGCTGCCATAAAATCTTTGCATATTTTAATATATTTTTTAATAATAGTGGAATAAATAACAAGTTATTAATGCTCAGGATAAAAATACAAACCAAACCCAGGAGATTTTCTTCAGCTTGCTAGTAAACCTGGCAGTTTGCTGTTCCAACAAAAGCAATATATCTGGGAAAGCAGCAAGAACAATTTATTCACGCTTGACCTGATGTGAGTATCCAAGGACACAGAGTGATCTGAGTTGCAAGGCTCAAGCAACTTATTTCTTGCTTTTAGAAGACTACAAAGTGGATGGAGTACACTGAAATGGCTTTTACAGGCAGGACACAGCCAGGCCTGCCCAGCAGCTGCCCTCAGCACTCATGAGCTTAACCTTTGCTTTGGTGTGAGCGCTCCCACTTGGCTCCCTCAAAGCCGGCCAGGCTCCATCGTACCTGGAAAATTGTCAGTCCCCTTCTCTCCAGGCCTCTGGCACAGCATGCCACAGCACAGGGCTGACAGTGGAGATCCTGGAGGACCAGGGTGTGACCCAGCAGGCACTACAGGGCATTTTTTCCAGGCTGAGGTAAGATGGGCAGACGTGGAGAAGGCAGACAGGATGATCCAAGTCACCTCCTGGCCAGCTCACCCTGCGAGGACTCGTGCCTGTGCACATGAAGGGATGACAGCCAGGGGCTGCCGAAATGGAGGAGGCAGGGCAGCTGTGCCTGGTGGGGCCTGGGCTTAAGACCAGCAGCCTCAGTCTCCTGAGACTCTCTCTGCTTGACTGGGGCTCAGTCAGAGCAGAAATCCAATTTAGGTGGCCAGATGTGCCCCCTAATTCTCCTCCTCTCTGGGCATGGAGAAGTCCTGCAATATGTGCACATGTATTTGTGTGTGATGTGGACAAGCCAGATTGCTGGAAATATTTCCAACATGAATCCAAGCAGTCAAAACATGGAAGCAGACACAAAAACACATAGAAAAAAATATACAGAAATACATAGAAAATACCTAGTCAAGAAAGCTACAGAGGGGAGTAGTTTTCAATTAAACGCCACCTAAATTGTGACAGTTACTTCAATCACAACAGGGCAATTTGGTCTTACACAGCAACAGTCACAGTGTCAGAGCACAGGAGGGATGCTGGGAGTGAGGACTTACGTGTAGCTGAGTCACGGTGCTGAGAAAGAGAAAAATAGAAAGGTGGGCTGGACCCTCAGGCTGTGGTTGAGCAGTGCCAGACCTCCAGCAGCAAGACTTGCTCCTGCTGCTCGCTCCGGTGTGGGCTGGGTGCATGGGGCTCTGTCTCTGCACTCTGCTAGCACGGATATTTGCAGCTCCTCCATCCATTTTATGGTAAGACCAGGCAGGGACAGGAGTGGAGGGGACACAAACAGCTGTCGTGTCTCAGGGCCATGTGGGAAGCAAAAAGGGGCAGGGAGGGACCTGTAAAAGCATCACTGCTGGGGCAACGCATCCTGCATTCTCAAGGATGGTTTCCTAGAGAGGTGAGGCACAAGATGTTGGAAAATACCTGGGTTTTCTCCCCCTGGGAGACAGAGAACAATTTGGGATTAAACTGAAAGAGTTCTTTCGTAGCAATTGGAATGACAATTAGTGACAATGGCAGGCAGCTGCTGTACTGTGACCGTGGGTTATTAAGCTAATCATAATTGTCTCCCTGTTACCTTGTGCTCCTCCCTGTCTGTATGGGGCATCCATCTGTTGTCGCTCATTCTGTAATTAAACCGGAAGCTCTTTGGGGCAGGGACCATCTTTTCATTATGTCTTGCACGAGGGGGTCCCAATCAGAGCCTCTAGCTGCTACTCCAGCACAAATAAAGTGGCAATAAATAAGGGAAAATACTCTACTTCGATTTGAATACCAGTTACAGCCGAGAAAGAATTACTGTTAATGAGATGTGGTTTGTGAGAGAGAAATGTGCTTCATCAGAGGAGGGGCATGTGCTTTGCTGCTGGCCAGGGCTCAAGGGTGGCAGTGAGACCAGCCCTGCCGTGACAGCAGTGTGCCAGCTCCAGCACCCGCTGGGGAGGCAAAGGCTTCTGGTGCAGGAGGCACCAGGGAATTTGCCACAGGCTGTGCATCCCTTGGGTCAGGGAGGATCCCATCATTGGGGGAACCCAGGAGCTGTGCCCCTCCATGCCCCTCTCTCACAGCCTTTCTCCCTGGAGCTGTGCCCCGGGCCAGCTGCTGGCTGCTCCTGGGGCAGGTGCCAGGGGTGTCCTGTGTGCTGATGTGTGAATGCACGCACAGCTGTGGGCAGCACGGCGTGGGGAGGCTGTGGCGTGGGGCATCCTGCGGCTGGGGAAGTGCAGAGCTCGGTGCTGAGCCGGAGGAGCTGCGGCTGCTCCAGCTCAGGACAGCGTTTGGGCAGTGGTGGCATCCTCTGCTCCGCTGGGGACACCAGAGCCAGGACAGGACACCAGGAGCTTTACTGCCAGGTCAAAATAGAGGAGAAAAGCCCACCCAAGCAAGTGCAACCCCTCGCTCCAGGCAGATCGCCGCTCACAGCTCTTTCTGGAGGATCCTTCCTGGGCCCCTACAGAAGTGCGGTCCCTGCCGCCTTAGCAAGCTGCTGCAGAGGCAGGAAACAAAAGCCCACGCTGCGACTTCATCCTTCACTGGGCAGCGAGCTCCAGACGTGCCAGTGCTCGTATTTCATCTGGAGCTGCGGAAGGCTGGCAGTGCACACTTCAGCGCACTCCCTGCGGGCCAGGCCCCTTCTCTTTTCATCAGAGGAGTGGCAGAGCAGCAGGAACTGCTGCGGCCGCAGCATCCCCCCGGACCGCAGGCGCTGCCTTTGTCATCGCTCCCGCTCCCTGCAAAACAGCTGAAAACCCTCTGCTGCCGTAAGAGAACATTGCCAACCCGCCCCTAGAGCGCGGCGCATGGTATGAATATTAATGCCCAAGGCTTGGTGGAGAAAATAACCCGAGTGCCCTCTAGTGACACAGAGCCGGGGCCGTGCCGGGCGGCCGGGGCTGCCTGAGGGGCGTGCGGGGAGCCCCGAGGGGCCTCCAGGGGTCATTTGGGGGAAAGACCTTTGCAAGGGGGAGGATTTGTAAAAATAACCCGTGGCCTTGTCCCTGTAGCCTGCTGGAAACCCTGTTTGTGGCAGCCGTGCAGCCTCGGGTACGAGCAGGCTGACCCTGTGCAAAGCCCGCTGGTAAGGTACAGGCACAGTCCCTGACCTGCCTTTCCCCAATCCTCTTACCCAGCTTCTCTGGTTCTTCAGCTCCTTCCTGCCTGGAATTCATAAACTCCCCTGTGACACAATATTTTCCATGGAAACCGGTGATAAAGTCACAGACAGATGTTCCTCGCAGTTCTCTCATCAGCTGAAATTTCAAATAAATGAGGTAAATGCCGGGATGGTGAGATCTTGCCTCAGCCCTCAGCCCTCTCCCCTTGCCCCTACAGCAGCGGGGCTCCGAGCCAAAGCCCAGTGCCCTGAGCCAGGCTTCTCTCCCCTCCCTCCCTTTCTCCCTCCCTTCAGCCCTGCACACAGCCCGGGTGAAGAAATCTCTGTTCCTCCAGCTCTCCCCTGCCTGGGGACTGTGCCTGTCCCAGGCAACTCCCTGGTTTTTATTGTGGCTTTGGTGTGTCTCTCCATTCATGTTCGTGCAACTGCAGCAGGCTTGGGTGGGCACCCACCTGTTCCTTGGCTTCCTGGTGAAAATCCATTTACTGGGTGAGTGGAGTGAGGAAACACAGAGCTGAGGAAATTGCTGGTGTCCTCAGCAGGCAGGCCTTCCCTCCACGTGCCAGCTGGACCAGCACTGCCATTGCTAGGAAGAGGGAGTCAGTTCAAATGGGCATCCTGATTGCCAACAGATCTTCCTGATGTGGCTGCTTGGAATAGAAAGATACTCTCATGCAATAATGTAAATTATCATTGTAAGTCAAATAACAATAATAAATAGCTGGGGTGATAATGCTGATTATAATGATTGTGTTTATTGTGGCAAAGCAAGACAAGAACAAAATGCCACTGAGCTGATCCCATAAGGTGTCCTTGGCCCAAGCAGGCTGCAATCCCAACACACAGCCCTGCACAGTGACAGGAGGTGGGGGATGTTCACATCAGCCACACACGAGTCCTTGGGAAGGTTTGTAGGTTGTGACCTGTTCAGTCAGAGACACTGGACTGTCTAATGTCTCCAAATATTCTGATTATTTTGTTTTAAAAGCAAGCTCGAAATAAGTGAGAGCTGAGTGGATTATTACTTGGCTTTAGACTGCTGAAGGATGAGGCTTTTAATATGCATGGCCAGTTTGCAGAGCTTTTCTCTTCCATTGCTCTTTTGCAAAGCATTTAAAGATATTGACTTAGAACTATAAAGCAAACTCTCAAACATTAATTCCAGACAAAAAGCCTTTTTCTCTCTGGGAACTCTGATAGGGAAGATGTAGCTAGTAGCTGCACTTGATTTATAAAGGAGGATCCTTGCAGTTCTGACCCCTTGAATACTGCAGATGCCTTGTGAATATGATTTTTCAAGCCCTGACTACCTGTGAGAAGGCAGGGTATGACTGCCGTGCCTGCTGGGCTGGATGTTATCCTGGAGGAGGACCCCAGGGCGAGTCTCTTGGGGGTCAGGAGTGGGGGCCTGTCTCTTCCCAGCTGTGGGGACTGCACAGCAGCTCTTTTTCCCCTTCAGCTGATGGTAGCTGCAGCCTGCGTTGCACTGCAGAGGAACAGGCAATCACTCCTGCATGTCTCACTCCATAAACCAGCTCATAAATCACCCCGGCAGCAGCAGCCCAGGGAGGGGACAGGAGCTTGTGATAGTATTTCTCCATCATTTCCAGCCAGAACCCTCTTTCCAAAGTGCCATTTTCCCCACCCTTAAATCCAAATTTAGTGCTGAAGATCGTGCTTGCTGCAGAAGACCATAACCGTGCCCTCTAACCGTGCTGGGGATGTTAACCACAGCCCTGTGCTGTAGCTGCAGCAGCAGAAACTGTGTTGGCAGGGCTTCTGGCTGCTGCCTGCCTGTCAGAGGCTGTGTCCTTCCAGGGTGCTTCTTCCCCCGTAGCAGTTAACAAACAAGATGAATTAATTGAGCAATAAGATGCCACATTGCAGCCTGTGACTGGACTTCTCCAGTCTGACAAACAGCAAACGCTGCTCAAAGTCAGCAGCCCCGAGTCCCTGGGGAGTGTCAGAGCTTCCAGCACTCAGGTTTGCTGCAGACCAAGCCACGGTGCCACTCCTGGTTTCGTGTGAGCACAAGCCTGGGTGTGGGGATGAGCAGGGCAATCCAGCTCGCAGCCACCAGCTCTCCTAAGTAGCCCTGCATTTATAGATTTAATGGTTCAGCTTTGCAGCGTGCCAGATGTAGGCTGAAACAGTTTACTTTCCCCACCTTCGCCTTGCAAATTATTAATAAAAAGTAAGCATAAAAAAGAAGGAAGGGAAGGTAACTTTTGTGTTGCATCATAAGATTGGCATAACACCAAGGCCATGCCATTTTCCCTCTCAGCTCAAAAGCCTTCCTACAACCAGATCCCAGGCTCTGGCTTGAAGTCATTCACCCTGCCTTGTCCCCCCTTGGCCACTTTCCTTCCCCTGGGAAAGCAATATTGATGGCACAGGCTAGAGAGGACTTTGTTCAGCCATTTTACGTAATGTTAAGTTGAAAAATAAATAGAAAAAAACTAAAAGTAAGCTGTCTTTGAACCAGGATCAGTGCTAGAGTGGTGAATAAAAGTAAACGCTTTACCCTGCCTGGGGCTCCAGGCACCTGGTGGGAAATGAGTAAACTTACTGCCCAAATGAGAAGTGAATGAACTTCATTCACTTGCCTTCACCTTTGATGAGCAGAATCAAAATCTCTGCCCCTTCCTGTGCTGATGGAAACAGCACAAAGACGGGCAAGGCTTCCTCAGGACCCTTATGGTCCTGTGATGTCCCCTTCTTCCCCTGCTGTCTGCCCCTTCATCTGCTGATCAAAAACCTGAATTCACAGACTGATTCTGGGGTAAGGACTATGTCTTCACTCATTTCTGTTATACATCAAGAGATTATCTGTTCATCTGGAATAAAAATAGATCCAACAGCAAAGGAATCAAAAGGCAAAGCTCAGCCTAGGCAGCGGCCTTTTCCAGCTGGGAGACCAACACCCAGCCCCTCATGGCTGCTCCTGAGCAGTAAATAATTCCTGCTGAAGACAAAGGAGATGGGCAGTGGCAGACAGAGAACACATGCTGCTTCATTTAGCAGCACATCCCCAACTTTAACTGCACCGAGCAGCCACTGGCCAGCATTTATTCCTTTGAATGTGTCAAGAAGGGGCTTGCAGGCTGCCAGGATGGAGGTGGCAGTGACACGAGTGGCTGCCTTCTCTGGCAAACAAATGTCACACCCCTTCCCCTACATCTGAGCCACACAGGGCTCTGACAGGGGATGGTCAGCATCAGGAAGAAGGGCAAGGAAAGGGGTTTGGCAGCTGCTGGCCTTGCAAGGGGCTGTGCAAGGGGCATTTGTTCCAGCAAGGGTCAAATCCAGAGTCTGCAGATGGAATCTGGCAGCCGGACTCCATGGGAGCCACGCTGATTCTTTAAGGTGGTGGCCTGGGCCCCCTGACATGGCCAGCTCTGTGCTGGAGCCCACACCATCAGCACTGAGGGCACATCTCACACGGGTGGCACTGACAGCAGGAGCAGGGTCTTCTTCCCCACCTCAGGATGGCATCTCATGAGAGATGGGAGTTATCCCATCTGTTCCTCAAGTGGGAAGAGTTTGCACATGGCAGTGGCTGGAGCTGTGCTGCCTGAGGCCAGCTCTCCTCTGTGGTGCCAGTGCTGCTTTGGAAGGATCTGTTGGAGAAAAGGCCTAGAACCAAGGGAATATGAAAGAAAGCTGCGTCTTTCTGTTCACCTCTCTTACCTCCTGCAGTTCTTCTTTGATTGCTCATTGGGGTGGTTGGAAAGGTATGCTGTCCTCAGTTCAGCACCTTGTATTGTCTCCTTTTTTACAGTGAGGCTGGTGAAACGCTTGAACTGATTGCCCAGAGAGGTGGTAGATGCCCCATCCCTGGAAACATTCAAGGTCAGGTTGGGCAGGGCTCTGAGCAACCTGATCTAGTTGAAGATAACTCTGCTCATTGCAGGGGCTTGGACTGGATGACCTTTAACAGTCCCTTCCAACCCAAAATACTGCATGATCCCAGGACAGCTCATGTGCAGCTGATGTTGCTGAGATCTGGATGACCAAAGGGACACCAAACTATTTTCTCTGTCAGCTGTGAACTACCTTGCTATGTAGCAGTGAAGTTCCATCTTGATGGGGAAGCCCTCCAGTCTGAATGACACCATTTCAAAATAGTTTTGCTTTGTTTTCCAAAGCCTTCAGACATTTCTAACACACACAATCCTTGCAAAATTTTATGAGAAAGTGACATGTAAACAGTGATTCTCACAGAGAAAGAACACGTGCTTTCCACTTCACTTACACCCTTTGTACTGTGAGGGAGAGGAGCTCTTGGATCGATTGGCAGGGCGTGCTCCTCCTTGCTAAATGCTCCAGTAAGCCCAAAGAAACCCAACCAGTGAGAAGGGAAAGGCAGACACATCACCAAATGGTATAATTCTCCATAAATTTTCAGTACATAGAGACTTATGTCTCTGAATAAAGCACATCAAGCATATTGGATGGCTCAGTGGCTGTTCTACACCAAAACGTTTTCCAGCTCCTTTGTCACATACTGTCACTAAATCTCATGGAGTATCTCACAGGAAAATGAGGTGGAATTGAAATAAATTGGCCTGGAGGTAGCTGCAGGCTTGTCGGTGTTTAATGTGTAAAAGACTAGAAAGCATCACTTCAATTCCAAGATATTAATTTGCCAAAGGATTATTTCACAAGTGCTATATGCTCTATTATTATTTGTGTTGTTATCAGGCCTTAGATTCAAATTTTATCAGGCCTTAGATTTCAATTTTACAAAAATAGGACCTCTTTGAATCTGACACCTTACCACAAGAGATTAAGAAATTGTCCTGCACTGGGCAACTTATGTTTGAAATACAGAGAACAGATGAAGGGGGGAAAGAAAAGCATGGGAAGGTTCAGTTACCTGCCCGAGTTCATGCAGCAAAGCATCAGACCCTAATTCACAGCCCTGCAGCTGCAGGGACATCCTGATCCTCACCAGCACAGCTCTGGGTGGCATGGCTTGTCACTCTTTGTGTCTCAGAATGAGTTATGGCTGGAGGAAGGGATACAGCTGGGACTGAAACATGAAAACAGGAGGGGAAAGAATAAAAGTGAGGAGTGAAGGACAATCAGCACATTTTGAGGTGTTTTGGCTTCACAGGGATGAGAGGAAGAGGTCAGCTGGCAGAAGCAGACAGCAGTGCTGACAGTGCCCTGGCAGAGAACAGTTTGGAAGGTGTCTAGAGAGAAGCAAGAGAGGGAAAAGTGTTGCCAAGCAGGTGTGGGGTCATGGCTGGTGAAAAGGGAGGTGAAAGCTGGGGTGAAGTGGGTGAAGAAGGGGCAGAGGAGCTTGCAGACAGGCTGGGAACAAGGAGGAAGGAGAGAGGTTCAGCTCTCTGAACGTGCTGCAAGCTGAAGGCTTCGATGAAGATTTAAACCAGGTTGCAGGGTAGGTGGAGGATGCCACAGGGACAAGCAGGCTCAATCCCATGGGACAGAGGGTAGCAGCAGCGAAAGGAATTGCAGCAACACATCCAGCAATACAGCTACTGCAGACTTCAGCTTTAGGAAACGCAGGAAAGGGCAGAGAAGCGACAACTATGAACGATCTTTTTGCTTGGGAGAAAGCAAATCTGCCCCTAAAACTGCTGCTAAGGCATGAAGGCAGGAGCATTAAATGAGGAACCCCTGTTGCTGGGGACGTGAACATAGCTGTGAAGCCAATACACTCTGAAAAACTCCAACTTCTGCCTTTTGCCTGGCAGCCAGAGCGATGCCTGAGGCCGGGTGCCGCAGCCCAAACTCCGGCTGTGTCTCCCACCCACCACCCGGGGCTGCGAGGCGGCCGGGGCTGTGCTGCTTGGGAAGGCCCACGAGAGGGAGCCAGGAGAAAAGGAACGGCGTCTCCCCGGCCGCGCAGCCCCGCGTCCCGCCCGCGTTCGGGGGAGGATGCGCGGGGTACCCGCGGGGTACCCGCACCCTCGCACCCCGCGCCGGGCACGGCCTGAGCAGCTGGGGCTGGCCCCCGAAGGGTTAACAACTCATCTACACACCTGAATACCCGCCGGGGAGATTCTGTAGGTAACCTTTGCTGTCAAGGGCTAAACCTGACATAAGGGGCACAGGTGGACGCCCCTGGTGCTCGCCCCTCTTCTCCTCCTGCTCCGCTTCAGGTGTTCAGAGAAATGGGATTTTGCCATGGCAAAGTGGTGTCATCTCACCATGTTCAGAGACTTGGGATTTTGCCATGGCAGAGTGGTGTCATCTCACCAGGATGCAGGGACCGAAGGGCCGGGGATGGTCCCGTCAGCCGCCCTAAAGGCAGCATCTTCCCTGACACCGTGCAGGGGATGAGAGGGTGACAAAACTCAGCGCTGATGGTGTGGTTGAAAGCTGCTCTCTCAGCACCCACTGAAGTCTTCACCTCATCACTTCACTGGGAAATGAATGGGGCTTAGGCTTGCCCAGGGATGATCCTTTGAGCTCTGAGCTCCCGAGGAAGGTGAGCACAAGCCTCAGTTTAAGCACTTTTCTGAGTCTGGCTGCAGAGCTCAGCACCTTGCAGGGGGGAACTGGACCCAGAGGAGATACACCCAGTTATTTGGGGATCTGTTCTTGTGTTGCTGAAGTCTGTGGGAAGAGGTGGTGTTGGCCCAGGGAGCAGGGAGGTCAGCAGTGCCTGTGAACCTGCCCGGGAGGGCTCTGAAACACCTCCCGTGCCACAGCTGGGAAGCAGCAGCTCGGCTGTCCAGAGTGAGGGGAACTCTTGAGGCTGCACTGATGAACTGGCACATAGAAATTGGCGTTTTAAAAAGTGGCTACAAGGGTAAAATGCAGTCCCTATTGAAAGGCAAATTAGTAGCAGGCTCTCTCTAGCAAGTGTTGAGGGGAAGTGTACAGGGCCTGTGTTGTTCTTACTCTCCCAAAGCTTCCTACCACACTGAAAGAAGCACAGTCAGGGCTGAATAAATAATACATCATAATTTTCAAGTCCCAAAGAGGTGACTCGGAGGCAGTTCAAAAGTTCAATGAATTATCAGTTCCCCTTGGGTTCATTATTTCTTTTGCAAAGGATGCTATCAATCTCTATAACTCACAAGCTACCAAAAATAATAATAAGTAAAAGATCATTATGTTGAAATATGTGTTGTAAAGCAGCATAGCAATTTGGAAGATTAATTCAGTCCAGAAGGGGCAATAGCTGCTGGCTAGAGATGGGCTGGACACCAATTACTGCTCTCACTCATTACTTCCATGGACAGAGACTGGGAAAACACCTGCAGTGCATGAATAATTCTCCTTGAGTTAATATGCTTTCAGTGCTGATTAACTCTATTTATGCCTCATCTATAGTGATGCGAGCAATGTGATTCATTCCTTTATTTCTGTAACTCTCTGATAAACTGCATTTATTTGCCACCTCTGACCTCCTCATGTGCATGCTGCCCATTAATCCTTCTCAGCCCGGGCTGCTACTGCCATCCCAGGCTGTTCAGTAGCCATCAAACAGCTGCTCCTCATTTTCTTTCCTTCATTTAAAAGCACCTGCTCTGATACAAAGATATGGGTCAAGGGATAAAAGAGATGGGAAATTTCACTATGATGGTGATGATGGAGGAGGGGTGGGGTATATTTTGTGCACATGATATTTGGTTCTGTAGGCTCTTTGTCCTATAGGGAAACCTCAAGGTGTTTCTGAAGAAATAATGATCAAATGTGATCTGTTTGGGGTATTCAGCTCTGAGTGACTGACAGCTGCAAGTTAAGGCACCCTGGCCATGCTTCATTAAGCATCACCAGCTTGAAATCAAATATTGCCACTGGTGTCACTGAGGAATTAGCCTGTGTCATGGGATTTTTCTTTTCCACTTTTATTGTTTGGGTTTATTTTAATTTTTATTTCCCTAGCTTCTGCTCTGAGTCAGGGCTACAGGGTTCATAACCTAGGGCTTACTCTTGAAGCACATTATGGCCAAACACTGTCTCCTGAGGCTGGCAGGATGAAGTCTGCAAAGAGACCTTGACTGTATGAAATGTTCTTGCTTCTCCCCCACCACTACCCAAACCCAGCAGTAAAACTTGCCTTGAGTTGGCATGTAAAGTAAAAATACCTGACTGCTTGCAAGAAGTAGAGCTGTTCTTTTGCTCTGTTGGAAGTGGAGCTGCACTGCCCAGTAAATGCTGGCTGGTAAAATCCCTCCCGTTCACAATGGCAGCACAGACCCCAGTCTGAGAGAAAACTGGGGAAGTTTTATTTCTGTTTCATCATTTAACCATCTGTGCCATGAATAACTTTACATAGAATATCTTATTTTTCGCATATCCTTCCATGCCATCCTAGATCCAACACTTGGGACCTGCAGCATTTCCCATAACCTCGGCAGAAGGAAACTTGGCCTATCTGTTAAGCCTTGCCCGTGTTCTCCCTACAGCACAAACATGCTTTTTCCTGGTGTGGGACAAGCTGGATTCCCTGGAGGAGCTGAAACACCTCTTCTAATACCTGATTCCCACCACTGGGCTATGAATCTTTTTAGTCTGACTTTCTGGGGGCAGGTTCCTCATTTGCATTTTCCTTTGATCATTGTTTTAAAATCTTGAGGGATTCAGCTGCCTGCTCTGTTTATCTTGCTACCTTTTTTTCCTCATTCAAGGTCTCCAAACACCTTCTCTAAGAATGAGATAAAAGCTTGCACTGAGACCCCAGCTGTTTTGTCTAATTCCCCAGTCTGCCTGGATCTCCTCCCTGGCCTCGACAGGCTTAAATGTCATTGTACTTTTGTGAAGATGCTTCAAGATAGCTCACTGTCCTCCTCCTCCCAGCATTTCAAACCACACTTTTATTTCCAGTGTGTCCAAGGTCTTCCCTTTTCTCAGCAGAGATCTGTGCTCAGCAGGCCACTCTGCTCTCATGGCACTCCAGAGCCAGGTCACCCTGCCCAAGCCTTTGGTGAAGAATTTAAGTGGTCTCCTGCCACTGATGGTTGTGGTTCAGGTGTTGTCTCTGCTGGTGCTTTCTGTCACCATCTGGCAAATTATAACTGGACAGTGTGAGGGAGTTTGGTGACAAAAGGGTCAAAGCTGGCAAGGGTGGGTTAAATCCACCAGTTAAACCAGTTTGTGGTGGCTGAGACTGGGACCTGCCACTCACTCCTGCCCTGAGCAGCTCAGTGCCTTCTGCTAGTGTGAAACAGCCCCAAGTCAAAACGAGGACACATTGCATCTGGAGATATTCTATGCCTCCAGAAGATCAGCAGGATATCAAAGGCTTAAGTACGAAAGAGGAAGGCCCTTAAAATGAGCTTTTATAGCCCCACTGTTGTGTTTTGGCATGGCAGAGCATGTTTCGGGCAGAGGTGAGGTCAGAAAACTGCTGGCAGAACATTGGGTGGCCAGGTCAGACTTGATCAAAAAACACTGAGATCTGGACTTGGGAAAAATACTGTAATTTGAAAAAATTCATATAATTTGCTTTTCCCAGGCTCTCTGTTGAAGGGAAGTCAAGATGAGATGGTTAGATGTGAGAGGCGGCACCACGGTCCACAGATGGATGGACATTGGAGTCAGGCTGTATGGGGATTAATTGCTGCGAGCCCAGAAAATAACCGTAAAGGGATAACACAGCTGCTGCTGGAAAAAGCAAACCTCTTGGCTTCTTGCACCACCTCATGCACAGCGTTCCCCTCCCCTCCACATCTCCCTGCTCCCTGTGTGCTGCCATAAGGCACGTCCTGGAGCCGTGCTTAATGGAAAAGTGATTTGTCTCATAACTGCAGCTTTACACAGTGTGCTACTGTGGGCGTTACAAATTGCTAAGCAGATTTAAAGTGTTCTTTGAGTTGCAAACTGCAGTGTTTCTCCACGTAGTGATTATTATTCATCCTTTCCAAGACACCGTGGGCCTGATCCTGCAATCTGCACTCCTATTACAGTCGGTGCTGTGGGAGTACTGCCGGCATACAGACGGCAGGAGTAAAACCCAATTAATTTAGCCACAGGGAAGAGCAGGGCAGCAAACAACCTTTTTTCCTTTCTTGTTTTCCTTTTTCTTTTTTTTTTCTTTTCTTTCTTTTCTCCCCTGTGCTTGTATGTGAATTTTCTTGTTCTGTGGCCACTTCCAGAGGAGGGTGTCTGGGTGCAGGCTGCTGGCCAGTGCAGCCCAGTGTGCTCACCAGCTTCCTGACTCTCTGGGAACATGTCCCCTTCCACTCCACCTCCTTCTTTCTGTCTTTCTCTTGGGTCTGATGACCAGTAAGTCTTTCTCAATGGAAATGTCATCCAAACTGAGCTGTGTGCATGGTGGGAAGGGGCACAAACAGATAATTAAAATGCTGTGTCTGGAAAAGCTGGAGGTGTAAATATGTGGGGTGTGTGTGTGCCTTGAGCCCTGACCCACACCACCAACCCTGCAGGGGCTGGTCCCCACCAAGAGCAACCCCACATGGGATGCTGCAGACAGAATTTATGGCTCTGTTCCCCACCCAACATCAGGGTCTGTTTGTGGGCACTATGGCAAAAACCTCTGACCCTCATTCACCCTCTTCTTCTGGGGAAGAAAGCTCAGTGCTCTCCTGAAGGAGAAGGCAACTCTCCTTCAGTGACTGGCCTGCTGTGCTCTCCCTGCCTGGAGGTGGTGGCACCAAGGTGGGGAGCTCCTGCTGCCCTGTGAGGAGCACAAACCCTGGTGGCCCAGCCCAGGGGCTGTCCCACTGGCCCTTGTGCCACTGGTACCTCCATCCCAGGAGGAGACCTGGCATCAGGCTCATCAGTTAAAGAGCATTGAGGCGACAGCGAGCCTCGTGGTGTGAGGTGTTCATGGAAACGTGTGTTGCTAAGCAAAGAGGATATTGTGCTTTGTATCAACTGGAGTGTTTTTAGCTTGTGAGGTTGCACGCCTCGAGGAGAGTTGTAACAGCTGAGCCCTGGAGCCACAGATATATGGTCTTGAAGGCAAGGATGAGCTGGAGTCATCCCAACAGGAGGAGGGTGTTTGTGTGACTCTGACACTGGGACACTTGGTGTCCTCAGCAAGGGCTCCCCAAGTCCTGCTGGGCTTTGGATGAGAGCTATGACCATGCAGGGAAACCTCTTCTTCCTTGCCCCAGATCCCAGCAGCACGGGGTGATGCCTGGGTGAGGGAAAACATCTCCCCCTTGCTTCTTTATGAAAGCTTTCTGGGATTTTTTCCTGGTCTCACAGAAAACCATGACAAATTGCCTGTCCTCTCCCAGGGAGGCAATGCCAGCCAGGAACACCTTAGGGAGTGAAAAACACTCTTGTCAAAAACGTAAGGAAAAGCAAGTGGAGAAAGATCATGATTAGTTGCTTTTCTGCCATGTGCATGTATAATAATGAACCTTGGGAGCGAGGCCATGTTAGTCCTAATTACAGCTCTTTAAATATTTATATAGCTTAATCTGCTCACCTTGCTCGTTGGCCCAGTCCAGCATATCCATAGGGCTGCCCTTTCCAACTCACCCCAATTCATATCTTTCACAGGCCCCTGGGTAGCTATTACTTTGCTTTATCTGAAGGGGGAAAACAGATTACACCAGAAGGGTAAACCCCAGGTAATACAGATAGAGTGTTAAATAAAAGCAAGAGGTACAGATGTGTTATTCTGCCTGTGTAACAGGTTCATTACAATCTCCTCTCTCAACGTCATTTATGCAGATTTTTAACAAATGCAAAACCTGCAGATTTGAGGAAAATTAGGCATTGGACATGCCCTGAAGAATCAACTGAGACAACCACACTTAATTTCTCGTGTGACCTCCATCAAATTGTAAATGATACCTTCAGCAGTAACACAGTAGAACATTAACCCCCTCTTTCACCTCTCAATGCTTTATTACAACAGGTCTATTTAGATGGAATAGGAGTGGCTGGGACATAGATTAGATGCTCATGGCTATGATGTGGAATTAGTTGCATAACCAATCCCTTCTTTAGCCCTTTTCTTGAAGTCTTTTTTCAAATACCTTTCTTTCAACAGACCTAGAGATCCCAGGCTGATTTCCAAAGAATTACTTGTAAACTAGAGGAGTGAAAATCCAACCTAATGTTAGTTAAGATCCTCCAGACTTGGATCACACCCACTCCCCATTCTGTATGCTGACCATCTAGGGGATAAATCCATGTAGTAACTGTCCCACAAAAAGTCTGTGATAAAGCAGACAAATTATGGACTGTCTGTAACACCACCACTGAAATGACCATCAACATGTACAGAAGAGCTGGGCAGCTCTCAGGATTCTGGTAATTTGAAGAACCTCTAATGTAGCATACTTCATCCTGAGCACCCTTATGAGCCTGTTATGCAAGCAAAACTGCACATCTGTACCTCCTGTTGCTTCCACAAAACCTTCATTAAGGAGATGTTACACCAGAGGGACTAAATTAGTTTGCACAAAAAGTGCCTGATGTCCTCATGCTGCTCACTTCCATACCAAATTTGCTGGCTAGTTTAGGTCTGAAATCAAAAATGAAATCAAAACAGGGACCATTCTCTGACTCTGAAGCCAAATGGCACCGATTAGCCATTTCCAGTCCATAGTACATCTGATTCTGGCCCTCATCTGAACCCCTGTGCTGTCCCTATGGCCTTAATACAGTATTCTTAGAATTATCTCTTTATTTTGTTTTTTCCCCCACTTTTAAGTGTCTGAAATAGTATTGCAGTTGAGCAGGGTGATATTTTATTTCTGTGAAAACAGGGTTATGGAAAAAGAACGGCACTGTGTGGGGAGGATAGTGCTGAAACTGGTGCAGTCTATCCCTCCCTGCCTCTCATCTGGGAACAGTCCTCAGTGCATACTGCCCTCCCTGCCATCTCAGGGCACCAGCTGGCACCAGGCCAGGGAGAAGACAATGTTTACAGAGCATAAATGATGCACCTGGGGCCTTTTGTTTGCTCATGCCAAAGGACCTGTAAGAAACTTCCATGAACTGGTGCTGGTTGAGGTCCCAGTGAAGCCATTTGGTGTCTAGGGCTCCTGAAGGCTCATTTCAAACTCTGGTTGGCTGGAAACTTCCCAGCAAAGTTTCCAGCTTTCTTCAGGACTTGAATGCCTCGTATAGTATGAGTTAGGTTCAGCCAAGGCTTTGGGGTGCCTGCCTCTGGATCCCTAACATTCCTGGGCTGGGGGTGGTGCAAACTGGGGAATCAGGAAGATGTATTTGGAAAGTGTTTTTCTGGGCTAAGAAGCCTTGAGGTTAAGGGTCTGACCCCAGTTTCCTGTAACTCAGAGGGAAGGGGAGACAAGAAAAATGTTCCTTTCGGTGAACCAGAATTCCTGATCTTCAGCCAGCTCTGGTCTGAACATTGCCCTTTATGCTCGTTTCCAAACATTAACCAAGTGATTGCTCCTTATCAGGACTGACCTCCTTGGTGCCATGTGAGCACCCCACAGCTCCAGCGGCACCTCGACGAGGTGCCAGCTCTCTGGGGCTGTCATTTCCCAGAACCTGAGGAGCAGCTCGTTGGTTTAGCAGCACTGCACAGCTGCCCTGTGCACCCTGCAGGGGCCTGACGAGGCTGCCTCTCCAGAGCTGCACACTCAGTCTCCACCTGGAGAAGCACCACCAGGACAAGGAGAGCCACAGAGAAGGGCTGGCTCTCCTGGAGCCAGTGCAGTGCTGCAGGAAGGCAGGCAGTGGTCCCACTCTTTATTCAGCTTATGAGGGGCTGGACAATATTTCTGCAGGAAACTTCCCTGACATTATCAGTGTGCTGAACAGATTATGCTCCCAGACAGGACAGCAGAGGGACAGACTCTTTTCCCAGAACCACCCTGTTGCCAGTGAGGAACGAGACAAAATTAACCTCCAACACCTCGGTTTTTTTCACCTTAGAAGTGCCCCAGGGTCTGCCAAGGTGAACATTGGCAGAGTGATGGGCAGAGACCCTACCAGATTTGAGCAAGGCACCCAAATGCCTTGAGCTTCATCAAACACAGTACAGAGACAGCCTCTGGTAGCAGATAAGTATAAATACATAAAACTATAAAATACATATTCAAATATTAAGATAATATATAAAACTTCTGTCATCCAGGTATTGACTCTTTATTTGTATCACATTCAACCCTCTTTCCTCCTGTACAGAGAATCCCAAAATCATTAATATCTTGCAGGAAAAGACCTGTAAGATCATCAAGTCCTACCATTAACCCATCACCGCTGTGCTCACCACTGAGCCACATCTCCAAGTACCACATCCCATGTGTTTTGAACACTTCCAGGGATGGTGACTCCACCACTTTGCTGGGCAGCCTGTTCCAGTGCTTGACTACTCTTTCAGTGAAAAAAAGTTTTCTAACATCCAATCTAAACCTCTTTCTCATGCAACTTAAGGCCTGTGACTTGTTACCTGGAAGAAGACACCAAATGAATTGCACAACTCAAAGTGAAGTCACCCAAGACGTAGAGGTTTTCTGCCTCCTACCACCACCCTGCAGCTGTTATCCATCCCATTCCCATGTTGCCAGCAGTTTGCTCAGCTCTGCACACCTGCAGCAGCTCACACAATGCAGGGTTCAGTGACCAACAACACATTGATTAAATAATTAAGCTCACTGCGAGCCCAGTATGTGTAGAACAATAATACATCCCAGGCAGAAAAACTCTCTAGGAAAGATTCTCCAACTCATTATTCCACTCAGCTGATTAAGAAGGTGAGCTGTCAGCACTGAGCTCCTGCAACCAAGCTCCCAAGGCTTACCAAGGTGCAGGCAGATTTTAGGGTGCTGTGAAGTGCTTAGGAAGACCTCTGGGAAACTCAGTGAATTTGCAGTGCACTTGTGCTACCCTGTAAGTCCTGTGTAAGGGAAATCAAAGCCCAGATGGCACAGCACACCCCTGCAAGGCAAAGACACTCCTCTGGGAGAGAGCTGGCTCCCCCTTTCCACACCTGCAAGCACAAGGAGAGCTAAGCTGGCTCCTGGTGTGGTCCTGGAGTGACCATTCCATCTTCAGACAAGGCCTGTTTGGGTCTTGGGTGTTGGGAACAAGGTGATGTAGCAGCTACCCAGTGCTGCCCCGTGTCCTGTGACATCTGTCCTGGAGGCGTGAGCATCACTGGGCCTTTGCCACAGGGGTCTGTCCTTGAGGAAGCAGAGGGAGCCTTGCTTTCTCCTGGAAGGAACTGAGGAGTGGGAAGAAAGGAGGTGAATGGCATTCCTGAAACGTGGGAAAAGAAACGTTTTCTCATGGTTGCCATGGAAACTGGGAATGGACAATAAGCACTTAGATGTTTTATCGTGTCCCTTAGCACTTGTAGCACGGAACCTGTGTGAAAAGAAGCATTATCCTGCACGGGGAGGCTGACAGGCACCTGAACGGGAAGAAAATCGTGAGAGAATCTGTGCCAGGGCATCCCAGCAGAGGGGCTGCAGAGACAGCAGGGAGATGGCACTTCCTGAGGTGCTCCCAAATAATGGGAATGAGGTACCCTGGAAGGATGGGCAGTGCAGAGCCAAACATCTGGGAAGACAGGATTTGGCATGGAGAATCCCATGGAGCTCGGGGCACATGCCATCCTGGGGCTGTCATTACTGCCAGCCCCACTGTGGCACCTTTCTGTGACCCTGTGTGTCCTTAGTCCAGCCTGGCACCTCTCTCACAGCTGCTCTGTTTGTGTGCTTCCTCACTGCAGTCCCTGAGGTTTTATTCAACACATCATGTATTACTTTCACCACTCAAATTCATTTTGGTGCATTTGACTGGAAAAGGTCACGCAGATCCAGCTCAACCCCTAAATGACAGATCATGCCCACACACTATCAATACTCCAAAGAGCAAGACATTTCCTTGGTTACAATGCATTCACAGGCCAAAAATCGCTCTCTGTCCTCAGCACACCAAACAGCCAGTATGTTGTGGTCATGATTATTTTGGTCATTTGCTTTCCCCATCTGCCTAAAACATTAAATTTCTTCCTCCTGCTCCCACTCACATTCCTCCTCCAATATTTCCTTCAGGAAATCTTCTTATGGATGTGCAAAAAAACTGCAGGCACTTATCACATGAAGCACATCATGATGAGAAACACCCACCCTTCTCATGAAGTACCACCTCCCTCCTATCCATCTTCCTGAAGTACATGCCAATGATCATCTGCAACCACTCTGCACAAAGCTAAATAATTCTTCCTTCATGCTGAAACCACCAACAAAGAGCCTCCTTGGCCAGGGAAACAGAGCATACACTGAATCCAGATGCCCAGAACAAGAAGAGGAACCATGATGTTCATATCTCTAGAAGCAAATAGTCCCACTCCATTCCAGCACCCAGACCTGTTTTTTGTAACGACGCAGCATCACAGACCTTTCCACTTCCCATTACTCTCGGTGAATATTTTATAGTGATCAATCAGCCTCTGAAAACCCACAGAAAACAGCTGATCATGCTGGAAAAGACCAGGTATGTGTCTGTCATTTACAACCCTTAAAACCAGCTCCAACTCTCGCACATTTCCAGGTTTTTGACACGACAGAGCAGAAACCTCCCCATTTCAAATCCCTGTGCCATTTGCTGTAGCTGCTCTCCCAAGCCCAGCTGGTGAGCTCCTGATCAGCAGCAAGATGCCAGAGGTAGTGGTGGCATGGCTGCTCACTTGAATGGGCACATTCATGCTCTTCTCTTGTAGCTCTGGGCTTTGCTCACAGATCTAATGGATCTTTGCCATCCAAAATCTTTGCCAGAGGCAGTGACCATCCCGTTCTGAACCACTACCTGTTCTCACCAGTTGTTGCTGCCTAGGTGAGCCCTGAAACAAAAATTTCAGCAAGTAAAACTGCTTCACGTAACTTCTCCACAAAATTTTATCTCATCTTCCTACGGTATCATTTCCTACAGCTGTATCACCTCAGCATCCAGTGTCTTTGGAAACCTCAGATGTAAATTCTTCTGCCTGCCCAACTACAAATGCATGTGCATAATCCCATCCGTATTAATGAATCTCATAATCATAGCACTTAGCAGCATGCCCTCCATCTGCCAAATAGTAATTTGAAAATGGTGCCAGGAACATTAATGGGTGTCAGGAAAGGATGTGAATCACGGGAGCTTGGCGGTTTAATACACTTACGCCTCCAGACCAGTGTCCCTGTAGTTTTGGAAAGGCCTCCCACAATTTACTGCCAGTAAATTTGTAAAGAACAGAGGAAGGGACCTCTGAACCTCAGGATATCTCCCAAGTGCTGAGAAAATAGCATATGCACAAGGGTTGTCAAGAGAAGCACCTTAGCTATGATAAATAAGCAGGGTGCACCAGGGAGTTTGATGTAGGGTGTACAATGTACATATTTATGTACTGAAAAATACCATCCCTGTATGGACATGGCCAAAGCACTAAAAAAGTCAATGTCTTTTTAACAGATGGACCAAAGACATCCTTTAAAATCTAGAGATACATGTGAGTACCAGAGGGGGAGAAAACTGCAGCCTGTCTTCCCGACTGGTAGCTGGGATTAAATCCAGAATAGTTGTTTTTCCCCATGACTATATTGTGACAGGTATATTATTTGAATCTACTTTTTCATGGTGGGGAGAAACATAGTTCAATTGAGTTTCTGTGAGAGTAAGGCCTCTCTTTGGCTCTGTTAAAATACATTCTGGTGCACAGCAAACACCATTTGAAGCAAAGGTCTGTAGAGAATTAATATTCTAGATAAATGCTTGGGTTTTGCCTGACACAGCACGAGGATGAATGGGCTGTTGTTAGGTTGAATTCTTTTCTTGTTACCAAGCAGGTCTCCCAGTAGCACTTGCAAAGATAAGGAGATCAGATCTCCAAATTCAGCGTGAAAGCTGATCACTAAATCATGATGGAAATTTTTCTCTTGCTTTCAAAGTATCAGGTAGTGGCCATTACGACAGGCTACTGTGTAAGTTTGGAGACACATAAAATACTCTATTTTCTTCACCCTTAATACCAAGATTGTTGCCACCCCATTAATATGCCCTTTTCATCTTTTTCATTTGATATGTAATGCTACACTTTGCTTTGCTTGGTACTTTGCTGTGTAACCTGCATCCCAAGGAGAACACAAGTGACTCTGGGTCATATTTGTTTGGTAGCAGGTCTGGCTGCAGATCATCATTCCAGTTGTCCATACAGGGTATGGAGCTGGTTGCCTTATAACCATCTCTGCCTTGAAAATCTGAGGTCTCCTTTATCACATTGCTTCACAGCAGAGATAAGTGTGTCCTGCAAACACATTTCTGTGCATCTGAATCTTTTTATGGATTTGCTTTGACTGTGTTCCTTCCTTTTTTTTAGTGTTTGCTTTCCACAGTTATCCTAGGGAACACATTTTCTGGAAGGAATACTCACCAAGTGTGAATTTAGCATGAAAACACATTTCAGACTCATAATAACAGCCACTTACATCACAAAATAATTCCAGAAAGTTACACTCACCCACTCAGGAACAGAAACATATCACATCATCAGAATATCAACATTCCCAAAGAACTGGCCACAAATGAGACACAAAGCACAGATTATTCCAAGAAATTATTTAGCAAATAAGTCTGAGCAATAGGTCCATACATAAATATTGTGATGTCTTCTCAGATAATCTACACAGATAAACGATTTAGCTATGTGTCAGATGAATTATTCAGCCAAATACTCGGAAAATAAGTGAGATGCAAACATTTGTTCCTAAAGAAGTCCTTTTAATCAACTAATCTTGTCAGCTTCTGACATAGGAAAAATGGAAAGAGAATGAAGCAGAACGGTTTCTTCCTGAGGAGCATTGATTATATGTCAGCAACATCCTTGTTTTAAATCTGGAGAAGAAGTCTCTGAATGCTAGTAACTTTCTTAAACCTTTCTTGAAGTTTGTAAAATTATACATAGCATCGAGACACTACATCTCAAAACTTCTGCAGAGATGCTCAAGGTCACAGTCAACACGTTTCTCAAAAAGATTCAAGAAATTAGCAAAAAAGGCATCTCATGCAGCTCTATTTGTTTCCTCTGTTGGATCACAAAATGTATTTCCCTCTTCTTGCACCTTTCCTGAGTTATATCACAGCACCCCACTAAGGAAAATATGAATACATCTAATGACTCTCTCTTTCAAAACCACATTGAAATGTTTCTCCAAGAGAAGCAGCCTGCATCCCCCTTGAGCAATGAAGTCTGCCATCTGGTAGGTTTGTTCTTTATAGTCATTTAGAGGATATTAAATCTTCTTTTGTATGCAGAGAATTAGGTGGTGGAGGGACTTGGCATTCTATTGAAGAAAAAAAAGAAGGGAGAAAAAAACAGTTCATAAAGGCATTGTGTCCAGAGAAGAATATTAGAGAGGCATTAAGTGGAAAGACAAAAGGCAAGCTAGCATCAGCTCCTTTGAAAGCTGTAAATCATTCCAACTCCTCGGGTGGTTGGTTAAGTTCATTGTTACTTGGGTAATTATTATCCTTCGTTAGAACCTAAGCTTCTAAACATATTTTGAAACAAAATCATCCAAAACGAGCTGCCAGAAAGACCTAATGGTGTCAAGGGGGAGTCATGGAAAAAATATGTTCAAACAGAGCCTTTAAAGAAACCCGCAACTTTTCATTTACATAGCTAAAATGCTTATCTTTGGAAATCAGGGCTTTTTCAAGCTTGGTCACTGAGTAAGTGTTGAAGGTAGCAAGCTCCTTAAGGGAGAAAGAGTCTCCAGAGAAGGTTTTTGGCATACCTTGGGGACTTTCACTGCCTCTTTAACCTGGAGCCTAATGGAGCAGGCTAATGCTTCCAGATCTGTTGTTTCAGCAGATGCCAGCAGCGTTGGCCTGGCCCCTTCTGTGAACTGGAGGCTGCTGGCAGACTCTTCCAGCTGGAGGGATCAGGTAAATCCCAACAGAGAGTGAAGAGTTAGCAAATCTATGGGCATGCTAAAAATTCAGGAGATTCGTGCAAGGTCTGATTATCTGAAGCAAATGCTGTATGGTGATTGATGGCATGGGATTGATTGATTGATTGATTGATTGATTTCAAAGACATAGCAGCTTCCAAAACAGAGTTCACAACTCTAGAAGGTTTAAGCAGGGCCATAAACCTAAGTTAGATTCAAGTTAACTTTATTTTAATGCTGATAGTTATTGATGGTTTAAGCATTCTGCTTTTAAGTGAGGATACAAGAAAAAGTTAGAAAACTGAGCTAGACAGTGTCACCACAAAATGCAGAATAGCCCTGAAATGGAAAGCCACTGTAGTACCTGCACTGGGGAAGTGCCCAGTGCCACACACAGCAGCCCTGAGCTAACTTTTCTTAGTAGTAGCAGTCAGGAGTAGCATTTTGTGCCACCCTGTAGTCTCACATTGCAAACTCATCCAGACTTGCAGGACACAGCTCTTACCAGGGACTACAGAGTCACCTCAGGGCTCATGTAGGTCAGAAACCCTCTAAATGGGAATCCAGCTGTTCTTGAATCATGGCAAAAATACAAAAAGCCCTCACAGAAATACTACACACTCCTGCGAAGTGCTGACCAAGCACAGGGCAGCACCTACACCGCAAAGTAGATCCGTGTAAGCCAGCTGGAACAACCAGATGTAAATTGGAGGAGCCCTCTGGCTCACATTGCTACCTGTAGGAAAAAACAACCCTGTAACGAGCAGCAGCAGCAAATTTCCAAACCCCTCCGCTGCTTCTCCAGATTCACAGTCAGTTTCCTACCAGACTCATGTGTCAGCAGGTCATAAAAAGTTTCAAGTCTCCTTTTCTTTTTCTGGCGTTCTGGAAGAAGTTGTACTAACAATGAGCCACTGCTTGACAGCTCTGAATCCCAAGCTGTTGGGATACAGTGTGACTTCCAACATATTGCAACCAGCCCCCACCACCCACGGGGAATGGCCTGGCAAGGGGAGAAGCACAGCCTGTTAGGAGGAGCCTTCCACAAAGAGATCCCTTATTCCCTGCGCTCATCACAAGGGCAGCACCCACATCAGGCTGTGCAAAGGAGCCAGTCCAGCTTCTGGCAGGTCAGGAGGTCAGAGCAGTGGTGGGAACTTCACACATTTTGTGTGCTGCGTGGCTCAAATTGAGGATGCAGAATGAAAGATACCACAACCAGAAAGGGTGGAGGTTTTTTTTCACCTTGAACTGCACCTACAAACCCATGCAGGAAAGCTAACCCTGAGGGGCTGGAGGAGAAAGAAAAAAAATTAAACGCCACCAACTGCTGTCATTGGATCTGGCTTTGCTCCAAGGTCTGTTGGAGCTGAGATTGATTAGGATATATAGTATCCTGGAAACAGTCAGTACCTTCAGCTGATTATAAAGGCATTTTAATTGTCTTGCAACCACCATGGCAACCATACCCCCAACCCCAGCCTCCAGGGGAGGAGATGGGCTGTTGGGGGACAGCCTGGTGCCTATAGACCATGTCTGATGGTGATGCAGTGATTCAGACAGATAAAACCTTGCTCCAACACCAGAAGGGACCAAATTCAGAGAAGGAAATGAAGCCAATACTGTAATACATAGTAGTTCATTATGATAGTTAATATTTAGCGTAAAAATTTAAATGGACATTTGGTTTTGTAGAGGGAGACCTCCTGCTACACAACCTCTGCAGATCTTATCCCACCAACAACCTCTGCAGTGTTGCACACGCACATTGGGGTAGGCAGGGCCAGGTTCCCTGCACAGCAGCAAGGAGTGAATGAAGATGTGTGGCCTCGAAAGCCTATCAGGGAGTGAAGCTTGAGGATGGGGAAAGTGTAAGTGGGAGCTCTGCAGCCAAGGAACAGCACGTGTTTTAATAAAAAGTAACTCTTCTCCTTCCAGTAAGTTTTTGCTGTTTAATATCAGTGTGTGATTTGTGTGATTGTTTAGTATTTCTCCAGCCTGAAGCCCAAAGAGCCCTGGCACCTGAAGCCTCTGCAATTCCCGTGCTCAGTTCAGGTTAATACACCTCCCCTCCCCTGCTTCAAACAGAACCACAGCATGACCAGGTTTTCTGACCCACATGCCCTTGTACAGGTGAGAATTGATCCCTTTAGCTGCTGCCTGATTTGTGTGAGAGCTGAGCCTGTCATTTGCCATCTTATTTATGCCTGTTTGGACTGAGGAGCTGTGCTGCCTGGGTTTTCCTTCAGGATATGGAGCCACATGACCTTATGTATGATGAGGTGCTTCACAAAACAGCTTTTAAAATAATCAAATATCTGCAAATGAATTGGAAACTCTTCTTTTCCCTGTCTCTGCAAGGACATTACTCAGTTGAATGCATCCAGAAAATTGAAGGACTGAGAATTTTCAGTCAGGACTGGAGCGATGAATTGTCTCGGAGCACTCACATGCACAGCGAACAACAAGGTGTGACATCTCCCAATCCACAACGAGAGGTGTGTCCAGGAGGGACAGCGAGCCACAAAGGGGGGAGAGGTGGGAGAAGAAGGGTCAAATTTACAACATTAAATTCACCAGGTTAATAATGCCTTAGCATCATGCATATTCATCTGACTCCTTCACTTCAGCTGAGCCAGCTGTCCCTGCTTCTGATGTTTCCCTCCAACAGGGGCAAAAGGATTTGGTTCCTTTTAATCTATAGCAAAAAAGGTTTATGGAAAGAGATGCATATTGTATAGCTGCTGTGTAGTTGGGCAGTTGCCTCTGCTCAGCTGATGCACTGACTTGTCCAGGCCTGTGGGAACAGCAGGACACGCCATGAAGAAGCAAGGTGAGAGCTGCATCTCTTGCACACAGTTCTACAGGCAGATATGGAAAATGGACACACCTGTGTGCAAGTGCTGCTGCAGACATCCAGCTCTGGAAATTGCATGTCCAACCTGGGGCTCTTTGGCCATAATAATAAGTCAGATTTTGGCTGAGGCTCAGGATGGGGGCACCTCTTACGCAACAGTGCTGGGACATGGGGGCTTGCACAGCTCCTTTTCCCAAGATTCCGGAGGTGGCACGTGCATGGGGTGCCACCCTTGGCCTCAGCACCAGCACTTCTCACCAAGCATCTTGGCCATGGCTTTTCATCTGGATTTGGTGTGCAGGAGGAGTGTCCTTCCCACACCAATCTTATCCAGACCTGAAAATGCAACCCTCGTCTCTTGGAGCCAATAATTATTTCCATGAGATTCATTTAACAAAGGCACCTATCCAATACTTGCAATCTCCTGGCATAATTAATCGTGACATTAAATTCAGTCTGTGTAGTGTTCAGATCAGTTACACAGGAATAACATTGGTTGACTGGCACTTAACACTGTTCATCATCAGGAGAGCCTTTGCCATACAGCCTATTTTTAGAAACTGCAGTGGGCTTCAGAAACTACCAGTATGGGACATCCAGGAGCCCACGCAGAGGATATCCCACCCATATCCTCTGCCTTCCCAGCTGGGGTCTGATGAACTTGCCCATGGAGCAAAGCAAATTCCTCACTCGAGACCTCGAGGGTTGGAAACACAACTCCAAAGCTCTCTTGGAGAGCACCAGGCAGATGTTAGTTGCTTCTGAATGTTTTCTCTAGCTGCCACAGACACATCTTGAGCCCCACAACACTCTGCAGGTCACCGTGGGGGCTGACAGAAGACAGAATGTCCCACACTGCCCACGGGGCTGGGTGCAGCCTCTGAGTGCCACTGAGACATAGCTGCCACCCGGGACTAAACAGATCCTGTGGTGGAGACAGAAGCTTGCTCTTCTCTTCCTTGGGGCCACAAAACCAAAATAAATGGTTGTTTCCACAAAGCTCAAAATAGCTTTAAACCATTGTTTTCCTTTACAGTAGTCACTGCCTGTCTCTGCTCTCCACCTTGCCTTTTGCAGCTCCTGGTGAAGCAGCTTGGGGAAATGCACAGGCAGGAAGTTGGTCATGGAGAGTAGAAGTGAAAGGAGGGGGAAAAGTCCCTTGGAGGAATTGCACTCTCCCCCCCACCAAGCTCCCTGCACGATTCTGGTGGCAGAAGCAGAAGCAGCTGTTTCTCTGTTTGGAGACCAGTGGAACAGCTTGCCCAGCCCCATGTCTGGATCCTGCCCTGTGCTTCACAGCACCTGCACTGCACCTGCACTGCACAAGGGGTACTTCCCTGATGGAACACCTCCCTGATGGGGTACACATGCACCCTAATATCTCCCTGGGGTGCTGGTCCCAGGGACACCTTCTTCTTAAAGATTTCCTGCGATCCCGATGTTATGGGGAAGTTGGTTTTAGCATCCACAGGATGAATCTCCCCTTGCAGCTGTTCTGTCCTCAGGCAAGAATAACCCAGGAGCCTGGGAACAAAACTGCCAGAAACAATTGGCCAGGCTATTGCCACGTGGGGTTCATTCTCAGAACACTGAGCTATACAGGAAAGCTGTACATTGAATATATAGGATTAAACCATATAGTAAATAGCTATGTTTTATACACACTTGCAAAAGGAGTGTGTAAAAAGCACAAAGTGCACAAAAGCTCACAGTTCAAGAGCAACTCCCAATGGACAGCCTACAAAACTGGTTCTTGGGTGGCTGTTGGGTTGGAATTCACACCCATAACACCAGCACTGGGAAAATCCCAGTAGATACCCTCCCTGTGTAGAGAGTGTACATATATCTATGTATAGCCTTTAGAAGGAGCTGCTTTCACCAAATGGGTTTACTGGGCATGGGGACAGATCCCTCTCATCCACCATCCTGGGTGCATGAAGAGGTGACTGCAGCTGTGCCAACACTGTCCCACTGTCCTAATTGAATTACCTTCACCAATTTCCACAGAAATAGGCGGTCTCTTCCCTTAAATCAGCAGTAGCTGACATCTTCACCCCCACCAGCCAAGCATGAATCACCCTGAAATGGAGGCCGAGCTCCTTATTTCCTGACAACTCAATGTTAGACGGAGCAGAGGAGATTGAAGCAGAGGTCACACATCGCTTCCTCTTCACCTGCAGCTGTGTCTCCCCTGGATGCTCCAAGCACCCTGTGCCATCCATGCATGCTGGCATTCGTTTAACAGGACCTGGCACAAAACAAATGCCAGAAGGGTCTCCCTTGGTTGACATCTCCCTTTCAGTGTTCCCGCTGCTCCATCGTGCTCCTGTGTGCTTGTGCTGGAAGTGCCACTCTCAGGAAAGGCACTAAAGGAAGGCCTGTTCCAGCAGCCATGTGCATGTCCATCCTTTGAGCGTGGCACAGAGGGGACCCCAGGGGCTGCAGGTCTGCAGGCTGAAGCCACAGCTCCCATTGCTGGATGTGCAGAGGGAGGGAGGCAGGTCTGGGCCCCCCTCGCATCCCTCAGCACCCGAATTTGAGCTGCTTCCCAGAGGGATGCCCAGCAGTGGGGAGGACCATGCTCCTTTGTACATCCACCTTTCTCCTCCACTGCTCCCCAGGCTGCTGCCACCGGTGTGACTTCTGCCACTGCCTGTGTTGTCCCTGCCGCGGGCCGGGGATGCAGTGGGAAACTCACCCCGCTGTGGAGCACCCGCCCCCCGCAAATAAAGAACCCCTCCAGAAAGAACCCCAAAAAGTTTGTGCCTCCCGCATTCGAGGTTTTCTCAGCAAGAACACCTGCAGGGCGGGCTGGGGACACCCGTGAGCAAAGCAAGGGGAGAGGGGGAACTGCTCGGGGAGAGTGACCCCTCAGGAACCTCCGTCCCGCGCCTGGCGCGCTGTGTGACACCGGCACCGTGCGGGGGTCCGGGCTGGGTCGGGCCGGGCGGTCCCACACGTCTCGGCGGAGAGTGTCCCCTCCCC
>VZRO01006329.1:35940-235833 GCA_013397915.1 Daphoenositta chrysoptera | reverse complement strand
GAGAGGGGAACAGCTGCCACCTGTGAGTGCGTAGGTGTAGGCGGGCACGGGAGCCCCCCGAGCGCGGTGCCGCGGGTCGGGCGCTGCGGGGCCGTGAGGGGCGGGCGGGCAGCGCGGAGCGGGAGAAGCGCTCCGGTCCCGCGGCCCCGGCTGCGCGGTAACGGGGCAGGAGGCAGGGGCAGAACGCGCCTCTGCCGCGGCTGTTTCGCCACACGCTTGTTTGTTCGAGCGAAGGGTGTTGAGGAGAATTCACTGAATTCTTCTCGTTCGAAGAAACACCACCCAACTCGTTCGGCAGCCGAAAGGGCTGTGTGAAGGAATCCTGATGAATGAGCACAGCGCTGAGGGAGTTGTCGGTTTGTGGGCTGCGATCGCTTCAGCTATTCGTTTATGCCGTTTTTTTTTTTTTTCAAGACAAGTTTTGAGGCGAGGAAGCGAGTAACAAAGAACAAGTTTAAGACGATGATGCTTTTGCTTGCAGCCGAGCTGAACTGAACACTGAAATCCTGCGTTTCCCATCAGGTGGCAAATACCACACATACGATTACTTTTAGAGAATGAAAGAACCTACTTTGCTCTGTAAATGAGGACTATGTTTCACTCTGAGCTAGGGGTGTGAGTATTTTCCATCTGCCAAATGAACATACCACAAAAATTTTCTTTTCATCTGGGACAGAGCCGTGTTTGTGCATCTCTGAATATGACCACAGTCCTAGAGGGAAGTTGGGTTAGCCTGGATGTAGCATTAACCCCTCCAGCCACAATAAGCAATACACAGAGAGAAATTTGTTTCCATTAGTCTTTTCCTGACTGAGATCTTTACTGCAGTTGTACAGTCAGTACAGCAGTGGAAGCCCTCCTGGCTATAGGTTCTCATCTTACTGAAGGATCCAGAGTTGGTGTTCACACCTGCCCTGCAGCCTGCCTGGCTCACGGCACAATGCCTCCTTATGAGTAGCCTGTAAAGGAAGGCGAAGCAGGGAAATTCTGCCTACGCACAGCCGGGCTCAAGCCAGTGTTTTCCTTCTCTTAGTTTTAATGAGCAACAATTTTTTTGCCCAGAAAAGAATCCAGCTCACAGCTCAGGATTTCGATAATTAATACGCCATTTAAAAAACATGTTTTCAGAGTCAACATTATGATTACAAAGAGAAAACAAGCAAACAGGGTGACTTGACCCGGTTTTGTTGCTTTCCTCTTCTAGCCTGACAATTTGTCAATCAGGTGGAATTTCCTCCAACGTCTTTGGTACGTTACTTTAGCAGAAGAAATAATGTACAAATATAGTTACTACTTTCCCTCCCTTCTCACAATGATCTCTTTGTATTAAGCAACAGGCTTTTGCGTAGATCAGGTACCAACCCCAGAGTGTCACAGGCTGAAATTGCTCCTTCTCTCTCATTTCTGAAATTATGCCCCTGTGTTTGAGCCCATTTAACCATTTCTGGTTTGGAGAGCTTGGTCGGAGAAGCCTTGATCCTATGTCGTTCAAGGCAGGAAGAGCTCTGCCAGGACTTCAAGGAGACCAGTATCTGCCTCAGCAGCAGCCCTTCCCTTTGCTCCTCAAACATGCACATTCTCTGGAAAATTGTGTAAAATAATCAATTTCCTGAATTTTTCAGTCTTCAAGGGAAGGCTTTATTGCAAACCCCAGGAAAGCTGCCAACCAATAACATCCAGCTAGAATGAAGTAGACTGATACCAACATGTGCTTAAAATCTCATCTCAGTCTTTGTCCCTCTTTGATTGCAAGTCCTCAGGGTCTGGGACCACCTCTCCTTCATGGTTTGGAGAGAGCACGACCAGTCCCCTGCAGAGCAGATACCAGTGCTGGAAAAAGCTGTGGTCCAGCAGGACAATCCCCTTCTCTCATCAGTGTGCATTGACTGATCCCACAGTGTTTTACCCCATGGTGCCCATGTCCCCACAGGACTGGGAGAAAATAGTCCAAGTCCAGCTCCTCTGTTGAGACCACTGCAACTTGTGTAAGATGTAGCCTGAATTTTCAGCTGAGTTCTGTGTCTGACATGCACACTCATAAGCTGCCTCTGTGCAAATTCTTAGTAGACCTCTAGATCCAGAAGGTGAATGTTAATTGGTTGGCAGGAAGACTCACAGCCTTGTTAATGCGTATCTGCTTTCAGTGTTAACAACTTATTTTAAAAAAAGCACACTGAATTTTTGGTTTTTTAGTGATTTCTTCATTTTTAGCTGTGTTGTTCTCACCCTCCATCTTCCCCATTCCTACTGTGGTAGGATACAGTGTTCCCATATCCTCCATCTTGGGTTAGGGCAGCTTCCCATGCTTGGAAATTCAATTGAGGTGACGGAGTTTTAATTCGTGGAGAAAACCAGCTGCATCTCTGGTGTTAGGTTGTAATGTCGTGACACCTGTGGTTGTGCTGTTAATTGCCAAGAAGGAATATTAATAGCTACTTCATTGTCTTTGTTCTCTTAGGAGTGTCTGGTGGGTTCTTGTTTGCTTGTTTTTTAAGAATCTTTTACTTCACTTTTACTACACTTCTTCATATGCCTTACTAAATTCGCTGCTAAAAGCTCAGAATTGTATCATGTTACAATACTGATAGCACTGTATTCTAATTACTCCAAAGTTACAAGAAAATAACTAATTTGTCTTTTATGCCGTTACTGTTCTATCTGACTGCACATAACCTCTTACCCTACTCTGTTACCTAGAAATGAGCCCAGTGATAGACTGTCTATGACTGATATATCCAGAGTATTCTTTCATGGTGCCAGAAAGACATCAAACGTTTTGCAACCCATTTCCCAGGACATTTCCATCTGAGAATCACGTACTCTATGTTGACGCTCTAAGATGTTTTTTCCCCACTCCCCTGCTTGTGGGACTGTGGTTTGAATTCAGGAATATCCAGAAATACCTAGGGAATAGCAGAAGGAAGCACAGGAAGCCAATTTTAATCTGTCGCCGATTCCCACGGGTGCTGCAAGGTGAATGACAATTGTGGCGTGAAATACTAGGGATGAGAGAATCATCATCTTCCAGAGAAGATCCCAGAAACAAAACCATTTCTTTCTAAAAGCCTTTAGTAAGGGTTGCTCTGAGTTAAAAGGAACAATATAGTTATTTGTAAGGTGCTGGCTTCATAAGGTTGTTAAGGGACATTAAAGCCTGTGCAGAATTACTCTGTTGAGCACAGGCGTTTCTGATCCCAAAAGCAAGTTCTCAGATGAGAGAGTATTTGCACAGCATATACCAGAAGAGATACCTCTGAAACATCTAACAGCTTGTTGAGGCTTATCTCTAATTTTGATGGGGTGTTTTCCTAATGAGTTCCTCTCACATCAATTAGCTGTCTATTCTGATGGTAAAAAAACAAATCCAAACTTTCTCTTGGCAAATGGTTCCGTGAGGGCTCTGTGGAGATTTCCACGATATCGAGGTCTACCAGCATTCAGAGGAGCTGGCTTAGTCATTCTTCCCATCTGCTCTACTTCTTCCTCCCTCCGCTGCTCTACACATGCTTCCTGGCTGTCTGCTCCCCTTCCCTAGCTCCAAGCATCCTGTCTGGCTGCCCCCCTCCTCTCCTGCCGTCCCTATCCCCTGTGGCATCTTCCGTGAGGAAGCTCAGGTAGTTTAGTGCTGAGATCAAAGAGCTGAAATAAATGAGCTGCTTTAAAGCAGCCAGGAGAAAAGAAGAAGCAAAAGGAAGAATCCACCAAGGAAGCACCCATAGCAAGCAGCATTGCAAATATCATTTGAAAAAGCTTTGAGCTTAATTACCCCCAAATCATGAGATTGCTTTAAAAATTGTGATAGTTAAACACAGGCACATTTTAGTTCTTTTTACTACTTCTTTGACTGTTCATGAATCTAGTTTTTAGCTCCTTTTTGCCAAGAGGGCCAGTAGGAACTTGGACCTCTACAGCAAGTTGAGGTTTGTAGGTAGGCATGGCTCTCCAGGATCCGAGGATGTGAGAAGAACGGTGGCTCCCCGGTGGCTCATTGTGCAACACCAGGAGTCGAGGAGGCTCAGGTAGAGTCATCTGCCAGCACCGGCCCTTTGCAAGCCTGTGTTTTGTAGTGTTGGGAGTCCACAGATGAGCGTCTGAGAAATTCCCCGGGGTGATATTTACCCCAGTAGCTTCTTTGGAGCAGGAGCAGTAAAAACCGCAGCTCTCCGCGGAGTTAGCGGTGAGAGGCAGCACGGTCTGGAAATAGCAGCCTCCCACCCCTTTTCGCTCTCCCAAACTACGTGCTGTGTCTCATGCTGAAATGCCTCAGCTCCTCCACTTTGAGAGTCGTTTCATCTCGCTGCTTCCTGAGAGAGATCGACATCTTCTGTGGAGCACACGCTGCCGAGGAGAGGAAGGCAGCTTTGGCCTGCGGAGAGCAGAACTCAAGTACTGCGTGGGTGGCCGAAGACAAGAGCTTCTGAAACGAGGGAACAGAACAGATCTCTAATCTCCAGACTCTGACACATATCGCACTTTTCTCAGTTGCTTAGGAAAGAGATTTGCATCCAAAAAGAAGTGGGAGGTTTAAATAGGAGTTCATACATCCATCTTCTGTGGTCCATGCCGTGACTTACATTTTGCCAGTCCCATGGAATCCACAACACTTCATAAAGGGCGTCCATTACAAACGTGCAACCTGGTTCCTTTGCAACCAGGGGAAACAAAGACCCTGTCCAAGTTCCTACACGCATTGAGCAAAAGCTGAGCTGAGTAGCAGTCAGGGAAACCGGAGGCTGTCGGGTGTCACTGAGGTAAGTGCTTGTTTTGGGTTGTGCCAAGATGCAGAAGTTACTGTCCCACCCTTGGCAGAGTACTGGGCGCAGTCCTGCCTGTGGGTGGCCCAGGCCACCGGTGTGGTTCTCAGCCATAGTTCCGTCCTCCTAAGACTAACAGAAGACTGAGACATAGAAGAGTTGGATCCACAGAAGCACCAGGCCGTGGAAAATGCCAGCTGACCTTCCTTGCAGGCACATGCACCTTCTTGTAGTGTGTGAGCAGCCCCTTCATGGCTCCATCCACCGCCACAACTGTAGCTCTGCCATAGATTGCCCACTCCTCCACCCGGGCTGCACTGACAGCCTGCTCTGCTGCAGCAGAGTGGTCTGAATAAGGCACCCTTTCTTCTTCGGGGTGGAAAAACCTCCTTTGACCTGTTTGTTTATTGGGACTTGCTGAGCAGGGTTTCTTGTGACCCATGGAAATTTTCCACTCTGCAAAACGCAAGCGGCTGACCATTGCTTCTCCCACCTAATGCCATTCTTCTGCACGCCCTGCCCCAATTTTCCTTGTAATCAATAGCAGGGGTTTCTTTTTGTAGCACACACAAAGGCTCGACTCCTTGAATGAAGAAAAGGTTGCATTTATCCAGGGGCTGTGGGGGGATGAGGTGGGAGGTGGGGCCCGGGTGCCCAAGGCTGAGCTCTGGGTTTGTTTGTGGCAGTGTCCTGCACACGAGGCTGAGCCAGCAGGGACACGTTGGGGGCGTCTATCCAGCCCAATTTAACCACAGGGCTGGAAAAGCCCTTGGGATTGTCCCACTGAAATAAGGAGGGGAGGGCTCCCGTTTCTGCTGTGCCAGAAAAATGATAGATTTGCAAGTGTAGCAGTGGTTCAAGGCCAATTTCTGCCTCCTATCTACACTTTGTTGGAAGGGGTACCTTCAATGTGGTATTGTTAGGCTGTTATCATAGTATTTCCATGAGTGCTCAGAGGGAAATAATTACTTTGGGAAGCCTGGGAAGGGAAGAGGGTGTCCTGCAGTCCCTGCTAATCAGCCCTGGCATCCTGAGGTCAGGTCTCACTTTGCCACCCAGTTGTCTCCAGCACTGGGGCAGCTCAGGGAGAAGGGGTGATGTTTTCAGAGTAGGAGGAGTCTGTAAATAGAAGTGTCCTGATTTTGGAGGTGCTGCTGCCTGCTGGGGAGAAGCTTGGGGCTTGGAGCCTCTGAAACATGCTCCTTTATCGAGTGGCTGATCTGTGGGCTGCTAGGATTGCAACCTGGGGCCAGTTCCTATTTCTGTTTTGCCTGATAAAGCACGCTTGCTTTAAAAACATCTACTTTGCAATTGAGCAGATTTATCCCAAGGAGAGGCCTCTGCTGCTGTGCCTGGTGGAGTCCTCTCCCCACATGGAGAGCAGACTCAGGAGAGACAGCCAGGCTGGGCTTCCATACACCCCAGCTGACCAGAGCTGCTGCCCAAAATCCTGCTTCTGCTCCAGCACCAGTTGTTCTCCCATGGGTGGTGAGACCACCCCACTGGGACAGGCTGTGTCCTCACGTTGGAGAAGCTCCAAACGTGCAGTATGTTCCAGATGCTTTCCAAAGTGAGAGAGAAGCCCAGAGAGCACCTTCCAGTGCCTGAGCTTGTGACCCGTGCCAAGCAGCACAGGTGGAAACTCATCCCCTTGTCTGAGCTGAGGGCCCTTGGTCTGGGCAAAGAGGCCACCACTGAAGCATTCCTTGGTCTCACTGGTGAAAACTTAAGAAATCTTAGGATTTCCTTGCTTGATGCTATGGCTGCTAAAGAGGCAAGAATGTGACCATCTCATAGGAGTAATCCCTAAATTAATTGTTCTTTGCTGGCGTTCTATAGCCAGGCCTTGCAAGCCCAGACGAGGGGTGGCCAGGCAGTACCACTGGTCTCTGAGACTTGAGACTTGATTTGACTCCTATTAATGACAATTCAGCTGTGTTGGTGCTTCTGCAGCCAGAGAAGAAGCTGGTTATCAAGCTGAGGCAAAGGAGGGCAAGTTATTTTGGCAGCAGAAGATGGGTGGGTTGGAAGAGGGTGCAGTGAGCAAGTGGGCTCCAGGCTGGAAAGCAGCAAAGGTGGTTAAAAGTAAGAAGGGACAAGAAGAGATAACCAGAGAAAGGCCGTATTTGAGTGATTTCCAGATGGTTTCCTTTGCTGTTTCAGAGCAGTGAAAGCTCTTTACATGGTCTTGGTAGCTGTGCCTTGTTTTTAAAAGATGAAGGAGTATCACAGAAGGAAGGGGTTTAGTTTATGTTTCCTCTGTTGTCAGCCAAAGAAGGTAATCATATCTATTAGGCAGGTAAAGTGAGTATTTTCTCTTCAGAGAGTAAATGCCTTCTGGTAGTTCTGTACACTGGAAACACTGAACTCTACAACAGTCCTGACTGGGAAGAAGTTTTTCTGGTTTTATATATGGCTGTGGTACTGGGAGAAGGGACATTTTCCATGATGCAGTCCTGAAGTGATTTTCTTTTTTATTAAAGGTTTCAAGTAGCTGAGCACCAGGGGCTGACATCCCCTGTCCAACACTGCATGCACCATAGGATAGAGTTGCCCAAAATATCAGAGAGGGGTTTGGGCTTGGGTCAGTTACATCCAGAAGTCCTTTGCTGAGATTGGAAAGCAGTGGATATGGGTTTAATTAATTCAGTGCTGCATGGATCCTTAGTATACCACTAACCAGTCATCTGAAGATAACTCTAAATAGAAAGTGGCCTGTCTTGGATTCCAACCAGTGACCATGTGGTGTCTGGTTCCTTATCTCTTAGACCCTTTTGTCTCTCATTGACAGAGGACTCAGTGTAATAATTGTTCTTATTACATCCAGTCTTTTCTGAAGGAGACATTGAAGGTAGACAAGTTGGAGCTGAATTTTCATGGGTTTAATAACAGTGGCTTTGTAATGGGTGGTGGGATAAAAATCTTCTTCCCAGAGCATTGGATCACATGGTGTCAGATGCTCCCTTGTTTTTGTAAGAGACAAGCATTGAGTCTAGTCATGAATTTTTAAGGGACAAAGCATTAGCCTCTCTGAAGTTGGTTTGGTCATTGGTTAGGAAGGAAAATTGCCAGACAAGAATTAAACCTTCTGAATTGAATCCTGGGGATGGAGAAGTGATTTTCTGCTTCCCTAATTTTCAGTAAGCATGGCCTGTGGCACGAGAAGAAAGTCCAGAATGCAATCCACAATTTTTTCTCTGTCACTGTTTTTGAATAAAATCAGTGTGCAGTTAATCCAGTGTTATAAATCTAGGTAGGAAGGCTTCCAGAGCAGGTAGATTTGTTTAATCATTTGGGCTGGAATCCAAACCACTGGAGGATATAAAATATATACACTAGTGCCATTCACTTCACTGAAAACACCTTTTTCCTATCCAAGGAAATAGCTGTGGCTGGCATGAATATATATTTGGAAAGCTGTAGGGCTAAACAAATTTCTCAGAAAATCATCTCTGGCCTAGATACTGACTATATTTACGCTCTGTAACTCCTGAGGCTCATCAGCTAAGGCTTTCTGACAGAGAAGTCATCCGAAATCAGTGATTCACACTTTGAAATGGTGGGATCCTTACCTCTGCTCAGCAGGCTCCCTGTCCTGATACCAGTCAAAGTATTACCTTCAAATTTGAGTCAGTCTTTCAAAAAATCATTTCCCCTGTGACTTCTTTAAGAACTGTAGCAGTAATGCAACATTAACAGATCCTTCCTCAAGCATATGTTGTCTTCTTTGTGTCTTGATCAGTAGAACCGTGTCTCCCTAACCAAACTGATCCTGCCAAATAAGGGAATACATTTTTATTTTCCAATTTTCCAACTATCAATACAATTCCTGTCTGGGAGGATTTCAGAGTGTCCCAGTTCCAGCAGTTTTTGTGTAACTCACACAAAGGAATAAGGTTCATCACAAGGAGTCGGGTTGTGAGGTGTTTCAGCTGAGAGCTTTAGGTGGCTTTGTTACATTAATTGCCTCGGTAATTCACAAGGTGCTCTATGAACTTGGTCCTTAGCGACATCAAATCCCATCTCGCACAGGAAATGATACAGACCTTCACAGTGGGGGTTTCTGCAGAACCCTTTCACACCAGTGCCTGCCAGCGTTGTCCCTTTGGTCACAAGCTCTGACTCTGCTGCATTGTCTCTTCCAGGCACTTGTAGGGTTTGACTGAGTTGCCCGACACTTCATCAGCGACGCAGGCGCCTGCAGCAAGGACAGTTTTCGGAAGTGACACCCGTTGATGTGATTGAAGGTAACGTGCTCTCTTCTGTCATTGCCCTGCACTTGCTGTTTATCCTCCACAGAGCCTCATGCTCTGGCCCAGTGTCCCTTTGCTGCCTGTCCTGGCTGGGGAGGTGAGAGCAGGATCAGTTCAGTGCATGTCTGAGAATCCCCCAGACTGATCCTTGCTTCAGGTAACAGCTCTTCCTATTAACTCTTCCTAAACATGGCTCAGCTTGTCCCATAAAACATGTTTGTGTCCCTGTCCTTACGGAAATACTTCCTTGCATCACTGAACCTGCCTGTTTTCCATAAATGCTGCACATTTTTGAATCCTAAAGCTGGTCTTCATTCAGATACTGTTTTTCCCCCATGAATTTCACAGGTCAGTTTTGCCCTCAGTTCAAAACCGAAAAGAAAAACGTGTGCATTGTTGCTGAGGCCTTTCTCCTGGGAGGTGGTTTAGCACTTGTCAGGCTGTATATTGCTCTGTATGTTACTGACCTTGTTAGTGCCATCATGAGCAGCAGAAAGTGATCTTTGCTTTTGCTCCATGCCTCTGGAAAACAATCAGCACAGTGTGGTCCTGCGACACTTCAGCACTGCATTTAAGATCATCTTCTTTAAATGTAGTTTTCTCACAGAAATGCAAGAACAGATTTTGCTTCACCCCCCCTCCCCTTGTTATATTTGTGCTTAATTAAACCTAGGGGAAGTAATGTATCTCTTAATTCACTGACACGAGAATTTTAAGGTTCAGAGTAGATGACTCATCCACCAGAACAGAATTTATCCTTTGTTTATAAATGCTATTTATTGCCTTGTTTTGCATCACTATGGCTACTGTATGTCATTGGTGATACCAGCATCTACCGTACATAAAATGAATGCAAGACTGAATTAAAGAGCTGTAGTTCTTATAATTGTTTGTATCAGCCACTTTTCTGTTGCATGCTAGTATATCTCAGAAAAGCAACACTAAAAGTGGCTTAATATTTTCCATCAACACTGGCTGAGAAGTAAAAAATTCTCCTGTACATAAATCTTACCACAGTTTAAAAAGCACTAAGCAGCACCACCAAGGCCATTGTTCAGATTATATGGCTTTATAGACAACTCAGTGATGTCCTACAGGTGATTTTGAAGTTTGTGAACTGATTTGCAGTGGCATTCTCAATTATTTTACATCTAGTTATTTTTTGTGTTAAAGACGTAGAAACATCACTGCTTTCACAGCTCATATAGATTCTTCTGCTTTCCTTCACTGTTTCGAAGTGGAGACTGGGAATAATTAATCTATTCCAGTTAAAGCCTAATTCTTTTGCCAATTGCATGGCCCCATGTTCTATTCTGAAACACATCAAGTACAATAATCACTTCTGCCATCCTATTCAATCAAAGCCTTAAGTTGCACAGATTTTCTGAAATGGCCTGGGCTTCAGCAGCTTGGGAGCCGATTCACTGAGGCATCTGCTGTAACACTGGCAGGACTGTCACCATTTTTTCTAGCCCGAATCATTTGTCTTTGTCATTTACAAATAATCTGCAGGGTATAATGTGGTCTTAGGGAAGCACGGAGCCCATTATTGCTCAATAATAGAATTTCGTGAGGTCTTAACATCTTTGAGCTCATATGACACATTTGACAGTGCATGTGTGGATGTATATCTCTAATTTCCCATGGAACAAGGACAGAGAAATGTTTTAAACGTTTGCTATGTATTTGAATGGCTGCTAAAATAAACCAGCCAGCTCTGAGTGACTGCAGGAGTTTGCTGCTGGCCAGCAGGGACCAACCCCCAGGACACACAGCAGTGGGGCATGGCTTGTCTGTGGTTGCCAAGACCAAGACTTCATAAATAACCAGCCCCACACAAACCCTCCAAGATTATTTCCATCTAGACACACACTTTCTCATTCCCTTTTCCCTGCAATCCAGGCGTGGGGTGCCAAACCCCAAAAAGGATGCCAAAAGAAAGATGTTCATCTTGGGCATGCTCAGAGCAGTGGGCACAGTGCTCCTTCAGGCTCACAGCTGGGTCTGGCTAACACAGGGTGTGAAAACCCTGCAAAACAACTCTTCCCAAAGAGCTGAGGTGGGAGAGCATGGTCCTCCTGTTTCCTAGTGTGGTCATTCCCAGAGGGGCAGCAGGAGGGGTGAAAAGAATCCCTCTGGGAACAAGGAAGAGACTGGGACCAGAGCTGGGAAAAAAGGCAGCAATGGAATGAGCACCAGGGGTGATCAGAGGGAGGACATACCAGAGGGAGTGCTGCTTTCCTTTTGGTCCAGGGGCACATCTCTACTCTTTCAAGTGCTGTCTCAGGTGGCAGGAACAGCTGGCAGAGCAGGGCCCACGGTCACCACTGTTGGAAGGGGTCTCCCATTTCCAGGTCACTGCTCCCTCAGTGCTGTTGTCCCCAGGTGCCCAGTGGTATGGCCTGCTGGATGCTGCAGGAATAAAAGCATGTGTCCAGAATATCTATGTATTTTACTGATTAGGTGGTTTGTGCTGTCCCTGGGGAGTGGCACAGGTCCAAGCAAGGGCTGGGGGCTCAAAGCACTATTCCTGGCAGGCAGAATCTGTCCCTCTTCCACTGTGCCATGGCTCTGTGAGGATTCAGGCTGTGTAAGCCACTGGGTGCTCAGACTGGGGGTTTGGTTCAGCCTTTTGCTGGGTTTCAGAGCCTGGTTCTGCTCTCCTGCTCTGTGTATGTACCAGGAAGAGTGTGAATTAATTTAGTGTTGGTTGGGTCCAAGGCTGACCCTTCAGGGCTTTTCCCTAAGCTGACAGATGCCTACAGGCTTGAGTCCTGGTCCTCTGAGCTGAGCTCAAGTGTCCCATGGTTCTGCCATGCTTTTTCTTCAGTATGATGCAGTGGGAGTGAGTCTCTGCACTATTGTGCTGCTCCCTGCTACAGCTAATTAAAGTCATTGTGAAGGGTTTCGTAGTAATTGCAGATATTGTAAAATTTAGTTCTGTGGGGTAATTGGTAATGTAAGCCTGAAACAAGCTATCCTTAAGATGTTTTAGTTGGCATTTCTCAGTAGGTGCAGCTTTTACAAAGAAGGCTTTTGTGTGTGCAGCAGGACCAGAATTAATGGCAGCATTTAGCCTTGCCTAAAGGAGTGTTTGCTGTGGCAGGTGGCAGGGCAGCCTAATGGATGATGCCTACATTCTGTGTGCTGCAGGAGGCTCCAGCAGCCACTAACTGCACTACCTGATGAATGCCAGCTAAAGAGAGTGAAAGCCCCGTGCCAGATCTCTCCAGGGCTGATCTATTAACATTTAAAATGAACATGGCCCCTCCAGCTCAGGGTGGGTCAGGCTTTGTTTGCTCCCACACGCTTAATTCGCATTCTGGAGATTGCAGGCATCCTCAGATTTTTCAGTGGGGTGCTGTATCTATAAATGGCAGATGTGAGGAAAATCCCAAGGCCACAGAGAGGTGCAGCTGCCCGGCTGAGGGCTGGGCTGAGCTCTGCAGCGAGGGCTCTGCAGCTCCATCTCTCTGCTCTCGAATGCTGCAATGCCTGGCAGAACCTGGCCAGCTCCAGGGCCACCACTGGGGTGCCTCGGGTGCCAAATGGCACAGGGTGATGCTTATTGGGCACATAAGCAGCTTAGGTTCCTAAGGCCCTGATATAAATGAGATTTAGGTGCCAAACAGTCACTGATGCATTTGAAAGTCCCACTCAACACCTCTCCGAACACTCAGGCAAGTAAAGACTACTGAAAAGCTGGTCCTTAGACACCAATACAGCTGGTGTGTCTGGAATTAACAGCTTAAAAAGAAGTGCTGGCTCATGACTAAATGGAAGAGACATCTGGAAGAGCAAATATTGAATACATTAGGAAGAATCAGAATAAGAATTTAATTCAAGACTGATATTTCCACCAGTAACTTTTTTTGGTCAACAGATGCAATTTCTGAGCTCATATATCAGTAATAAACTGATTGCTGATAACATTGGAGGACTCCAGTTTCCAGCTGATGACTCTGGGACTCTGTGGGGGTCCTCTCTGCTGTTCCAGGGGCAGCTGGGGTCGATGCCCTGCTCAGCATCACAACATGCAGCTGTAACAGCTGCCTTGGAGGCCAAGGAAGCATTTCTTGGATTATTTAGGAAGGACAGTGACAAGTTAATAACACAATTATTCTAACCAATATGAAAAGCCAATATCTTTTGTTAAATTAGCTGTGAGGCCAAAGCTCAGAGCTGAGGTGTCCCATTCTGTTTTAATATTCACAGCATGACAGAGGTGATGAACACCCGAGAGCCGGTGATGGAGGAATTTGCACTCAGCCAGACTCCTGAGGAAGAAGGAGGCCCTTCAAGCCAGGTAACTTCAGCAGAACTGAGAAGTGTTCTGAGTTGCTTATCAAAAGCGATTTAATGCAACCACTAAATGTCCTTTGGGTAGATGTTGAATTGCAGAGCACTGCTGCCAGAAGAAAAAGCCCTGAAATACGTGTTTGATCCTACTTGGCTTTTGTTATTCAAAGTTAAGAGTTTGGCTGAAACGTTTTGTGGGGTGCTGGGTCGGGTCTGCAGGGCACGGTGGCAGCAGTGCCCAGATCCTGCAGGGATGCAGGCAAAGAGGCTGTTTGTCACCAGGGGTGCAGATCTGAGCAGCTACTGTGCCATGAAGACATCCAGCCAGTACTGTGCCAAGCTTTTATACAGCCACCTTTGGAATGAACTGAGTTTCCTTAGTCTCAGAGGGAGTTCCCTATTTAGAACAGAGACCATTTGAAATGACTGGGTGATTCACAGAAATGGCTGTGGCATCACAGCAGCACCACTGGTCAGGGCCATTTGCTGGCAGGTGCAGGAGCATGTTCTGTCCCCAGGCAGTTCCAGATGTAGCTCAAACACCCACCCGTGGTGCTCATTCCAGCAGGAGGGATCACGACGTCCCAAGCCCCCCCTGTGGCAGCCCCCACATCACAGTTTGTGCTCGTGACTCTGTGTCACTGCCAGGGACAAGCCATGAAATGTGTCCTGGTGGACCTGAGCTGCCTCTCAACACAACGTGTAACTTGGGAAGCAGATTCAGAGAGCTACTCTAGGAGCAGCCTGTTGCAGGTGAAAATCAAGCATTTGGAAGCCAGGGAAGTCAGAACAGAAATTTTGCAAATTCCTTTTGGATCACTTGTGCATGTAATGAAAGGCTTTGTGCATTTAAAGAGCATACCATGGGCTTTGCCATGCCTCAGAGACTGCACAGGATGGGTGCTGCTCACTCAAGGAGCACATTTTCAATATTCTTTTTCTTCTTCACCAAGTTCTGGTTTTTCAGTGTTGTATAAGTGTATGCTGCCCAAACTTTGTCCCAGCTCCAACTCCACCTGTGTATTTAGGGCTGTTCTATGGTGTCTCTGATCATTCCAGAGTTTTTCCCCCAGCTCTTTTACCTTTCCCCTCTGGGAGAAGGTACTACCATCCACATTTTAGTGATAGCCACCTGAGGCAAAAAAAAAACCAAACAGAAATGAGATGTAGCACAAACTCAGTGACTCAGTGGGAAAACTAGGCTCCTTCCAGCAGCTTCCAAGCACTCTGTCCAGGAGACCCGTCCTTCCCTTCCTGCAGTCTCCTGCCCACTCATCACACGCTCCAGCTTCTGCAGAAAAACACAGCAAGGCCCAACAGGCAGCTCTGCTTCCTGCCAGTCCTGACTCATTCCTGGAGGGACATGGTAAATACTGGGCTCTGTGGAAAAAAAAATTATGTGCTTGGTGTGAGAAAAGACCGTATGAGAATGACACAAACAAAAATAGTTACAGCTGAGGCCACACAGGTGCCTTTCCTAAATTTTCTTGCAGCTGTAATAATCGTCTTTCAGGACATTTTTAGATCTCTCCGTGTCATTTCCTCAGGCTTCAGAAAGCAGATGAAAAAGCAGAATTTTGTTGTGTTGCATCGCCCATCCAGGGGTTGCCAGCAGGCTTGGAGAGGGGGTGGCTGTCATGCAGCCCTCTGCCACCTCAGCAGGCTGCACAGTAGCCAGGAAGAGGTCACTGTCACCTGCCTGTGCAGCCATGGGAGAAAATACAGCAATTTGCCCACAATTTTATGGCTGTGTTCTGCCAGCTGAGCCGTGAGGCTCAGGGAGCTGGGCTCCACCGTGGCTCTGCAGAGGAGGGCACTGCTGCTCAGGGGGTCTGGGGGCCTGTCCTGCCCAAGGAGACCTCATCTCTTATTTGGTTTCCCAAGTAGCAGGATTGTATTAGCCACTTCTTAAAAATTCCTCCCAACCAAGACAGCTGCCATAGAAATGTCTCTCCAAATTATGAGCAGCTCAGAAGTCTGTGTAATGGGATGTTGGGTGGCTCTTTTCTGATAGGCAGCATAAGCAGCACTGCTTGGTCAGGATGAGTTATCAACTGTGGGTGCAGCTCAGGGGGGCATCAGAAAGGTTTGCCTTCAGTGATTCACTTGGTCTAATTGTACTGAAGGGGCTTTCTCACAAAATAATTTTTTTTTCTGATAGTGTCTCATTTTATAACACAACAATATGCAACATTTCTCACTTTGTATAGATTTGTAAAAAGTATTGAATCCCTGTGACCTTACCATGGGGAGCAAGGGTGTGAGGGTGAGGGTTATTCTTCCTTCCCCAGTTTCAGAAGTCAGATACTGGCATCACAGCAGTGTTAAAAATGTGCTTGCTGCTTCCTAGATGCACAGTCCTTCTGAACTCTTGCCTCCCTGTACCAGCTCTGATGCCAAGTGGGACAGCTGAACCCTCAGCTCTTAGGGAGTGCAGCTGCTGAGATGAAGGAAGGTTTCAGAAGCCATGGAGCAAACACTTCCAGTGGGTTATGACAGCATCAGACCTCTGTCAATGTCCTGGGGGTTGTGCCCACCTTTCTGGTGGTTAGGGAATATCTGTACTTCTGCCCATGCTCACAGCAGGAGCTGTGCTGAGACTGGCTCACATAACCAGCAGGGCTTGGTCAAGCAGAGACCCTGATTCAATGGTTGAACACATTTTAGATAATGCAGGAAAGTTCCCACCAGCACACAGCAAACCTGTGGCAGCATCTGAAGTTAAGCTGGGATCATTCTTGCTCTCAAGTCCTGGTTCAGTCCCCTCACATGCACCTTGATGTTATTGTTAGAAATGAAATGTGATGAAATAAAATAAAAATAAAACTCAGCTAGCACGGAGAGATTTGTAGCTTGTTAGTGCAGGTGTATGGAAGCTGGAGAATCCAGGAGAAAAGGTTTCAGTGAAGCAACAACAGTGTTTCTTATGGTAATGTCCTGGAGGAGCTGGAATGGTTTTTCCTCCAAAAAAACCCCAAAACCCCACCAGAAAAAAACTATTCAAAACAAAGTACCCTGAGAGATTTAAATGATCCAGCTATGTTGAAAACAGGAAAGCACTTTCACGTGTTACAACATCCTTCACTAAAAAGCCCTAGTTCAGCTTCAATCTCTAACCACTGTGTAGTGTTTGACCTGCAGCTTCGACGTGACAAATGAAAATAAATAGCTGGCACCATCCTCTGTGTAAAGGTGTTCTCTGGGGCTACCTGTTTGGCATGAATGCATCATAAAATACAGTGTTTCACATTGCAGAAAATATCTCTGCATAATGGTGGCTTCTTAATAAACTGTCACTGCAAGAAAAGATGAATATCATGTCAGAGCAAAAGGACAGCAGCCAGAAGGGCTGCAGCAACCATTTAGCTTAGCCTTACAGCAATGCCTTCTGTGTCCCAAAACCCCACCAGAACTGAAACACGAGTGTTTGGCAGCATAGCAGATTTTGTCTCCCAAGTTTCCATTTTCCCTGCTCATGTCAGATCACACAAGTTAAAGCAATCATCCCCTCAACACAGCGGCGAGCAAAGTGGGTTCTTTGCTCAGGAAGGGACAGCACGTGCAGGGGAGAGCGTGCTGAGACCTAGAGCCCCTCTGCCCCTCGCTTGGCTGGCAAGGAGCTGGGGTCAGCTGCTTTTGAATCCTCCCTGTGCAGGGCTGTTGTCCCACACCCGTTGGAAGAGGATTTTTTTCATGGACATGCGAGTGCACGTCAAATGTCAAAAGGGCATACTCTGCTTGCTCTGAATATACATCCCTGCACAAAGCTTTGATGTACATTCCCCAAATGTCTCACCAGGCCTTCCCAGACTCACGTGAGAAGTACCCCAAGCTGTCCAAAAGGCTGCCTTCGATCGTGGTGGAGCCGACCGAGTCCGGGGAGGTGGAGAGCGGGGAGCTGCGCTGGCCTCCTGAGGACCTCAAGTCAGCGGAGGAGAAGGGTCTTCATGGTGACCAAAGAGTCTGTGTCCAGCAACAGCAGCAGCAGATGGATCTGGAAGGTCTGAATGAGTAATTTTCATCCTTGCTCCCCGTAGGAAAATAGCTGATTCACACCATAGGCAAACAGCTGTAGGCACTTGAAGGTGCCCAGGAAACATCTGCACTGGAGGAGTCCTGAGGACTGAAAATTTCCTTGTAGCTTTTGAGCAATGGTGTTTTCATCCTCATCAGCCACTCGTGTGGCCAGCAGGCAGCCAGTGCCCTGCACATCAGCAGGTCGCTCTTGGGAACAGTAATCCTGCTCAGTAGCAAGTGTCTATCCCTGTCTCCTAGCCTAGAAGTGAAGTGTTTGACAGCTGCACGTTCTCAAAGCATCCTGGTGTCTCAGGAGTGTGTTGGTGCAGCAGGAACTCACAAACACATAGCCCTGACTGGCAGTGTCACTGTGGGGTAAATACAGTTAAAATAAGGCCTTGTCTAAGTGGAGCTTGCACAGGAAGTGCTCCAGCAGGAAACGGGTCTATTTATTTCCTTTTTTTCATCCCAGTGCTGTCCTTTTCTCTTATGGAGTGACCCGGTTTCCATTTCAGTGCACCAGCAATTGCCACCCAAACACCCAGACACAGCAGCCAGGACAGGGTGCAAGATGCACCTCCCCTTCCCTTCAAAGGGGTGATGACAAATGGTCTTGAAGTGTAAAATCACCTGCTATTCCAGTTGGCATTTCTGGGTGGTGACAACCACAGGGTTTGATCATTCAAGAAGAAGTATGAGCCAAATGTATTTCTTGACTTCCAGGTTACATTTTGCAGTTTCTGTGTTGGTTTTGTGCCTTGGTTTAGACTCATTATGTCTTCAGGCCTGGCAGCTTAAGCAGATTTCAGAGACCAGGTCCCCTTTCCATGACAGTGGCTGTCCATAGGGATCACCTCACCTCACCTGAGGTCTCAGGTTCCCTGTAAAGTCAGACTGTGATGCACTCAGAATTCCCTAGTCCAGGTTTAACTACTGGTTTGCAAGCAGAGAAGATTTCTCTTACCAGGTCTGATCACCCTAACAGATCAACTGCCAGGTGGAGCAGGGAATCAAACAAGGGCTGCACCCATATGAGGAAATAAATACTGACAAGCTGTTTCTTTGCAGATACCTTAGCACACCCAGCTCAAGAAGTGGAAGACAGTACAGATACTCTGGAAAGCAGAACTGAAGAGAATGAGTAGGAACTCCATGGCCTCAGAAGTGAAACTTCATTGTGAATGTTGTTGGAAAGCTAACACACTCTGAAGACATGTCAAAGTAAACTGTATTTAAATCTGCAAGGGTTTTATTTAGTTAGTACCTGGTAAGAAGCGTCTGGGCTTTAGAACTGTTCTTCTAACATTTTGATTTTCAGGCTGGGATTCATATTATTTGTTTAATTTCCCCTTGGGAAACAATGGGATGTGTTAGGAAATACAAGGCTGTCAAGGAAAAGATGCTCCTAATTTTAATTAGTGCATTTCATTGGTTTTATCTTTTTCAAGAAAGGCTACTTTCAGGTATCAACAGCAGGACAAAGGGGTTGCGTTTCTACAGGAGGAATGTCTTAAATCTAAAAAATTTCTTTTTTTAGCCATTTAAAACTAGCACTGTGATATTATGGACAATAGATGTAATATAATGTCACCAGTTGATTTTGTAACTTTTGTATAGAGACGCAAGGGCAAGGTTTGCCTCCAGGCTGCCGCCCTGGGGCAGCCCAGAGCAGCTCTCTCCCTTTGGCTAACCTGTGCATATTTGGATGAACCAGCCTTTCCTCAGCTGCCTTTTCAGCAAGGCTGATGCCTTTTGGAAGTGCTTGCTTGCTGTACCTTGATGAAGCAATGAGCTGGTCGCTGGTGTCTGTGGAGTGAGGCTGTTTGTGTTGGGCTTGGTTGGGTGGATCGTGCTGCTCCTGCGCTCTGCAGGCCAGGTCCAGCCCTAGTGTGGGGTGCATTTCTCACCCCTAAAGCCAGTGAGATGGCTCCTGCTTCCCCCAGGGCTGGCTTTGTCCCACCTTGTTAATAGAGATTGTTGTGACATTACTTCTTTGGTATGTTTGGTGTATAACAGAGGTGCAGAGGCACAGCTGCTCCTGCCTTGCCCTGAGCTGGGTGCTGGTAGGGGGTAGGTGGCAGGAGCTCCACAGCACATCCCAAACCTGTCCTCCCTTTTGCCTGGCTGCAGGTTTGCCCTGAGCCACCTGCAGTAAGAGGGGTGCAGGGGAGCCGTGGTGGAAGGACGAACACCTGCCTCCCTCCTGCCCAAGCTGGCACTGCTGGCAGGGGCACATGTGCCAAGGGGTGCCCTCCTCACCTGCAGCACGGCCCCTCAGCTTTGGTGGCACCGTCACCTCCTGGAGCCCAGAGCTCGTGGTGGGACAAGCTCTCTCTGGACACCTCTGCCCTCCAGTGGATTTTCCTTGGGAACTTGGGGGTCATTTTGACAGGGGTGAATCCCTTCCTGCACAGGGACCTCCCAGAGACTCCCTCCCACTGTCCCAGGAGAAGCACTGACCTCAGCCCAAGCCACCACCCGTGGGATGGGCTGGTGGGGTGGATGCTGCCTGTACTCAGAGGGGTTTGACTGTGTCCTGTAAGCTGCAAAGCTGGCTTTTTCCATCTCTGCAGGGCTGGATGGGGTCTGTACTTCCAATTAATGTTGCATCCAGAAGAAGCTGCTCGCTGTAGGTGGAGCGAAATAACAGGATTTCTTCCAGCATTAACTCCTAAGTTGACTTCTAAGTGCTTTTCTTTCCTCCAGTAATAATTTTCGCTAACAACAACTTTTAATTGTGTGATGGTCGATAAAATTTACTGGCCAGATGTATTAATAAGTTTATACCTTCTTAGCAACCAAATTTAATATATTTACTTACAAAGAATTCTGTGCAATGAATGTTTATTACAAAGGAAAGAGACTATTTTACTTCAAAGCAACATTAATTTATGTACAAAACTATAGCTCATTATTTGGGGTGTTTGGGATCTAGGACCCTTTTTATAAGCAGTGTAGTACAGTATAATGTGATACTTAAGTTCAACTTTGCTCTCTCAATCTATATAACAATCTGTTTTGCCTTCTTGATGTAGACTTTCTTGCCTACACTGTTCGAATTACTTTGTTGGGTGAGTGGGATTCTGGTCAGAGCACCGAATTTCACCAGAGTAAACTGAAGGTGTCAAGAGCACCTCCTAAATCTGGCTGCTGTCCCTGTCACCCCCTTCACTGGTGACAGTTTTTTGGTGAAGCCAGTGAAGCAAGAACAGGCTGGAGCTGCGTGTGGGCACTGGAGCAGTGAGGGGAGGGAGGTCCCCAGCTCGGACCCACCGTGGCAGGAGGAGAGAGAGCAGTGCTGGCGAGGCAGCCGGGTGATGGGAGGTGCTCTTTAAATGCTGCTTTTGCATCGACTGTCAAGAAGTTTTACAAAGCTCTGGGGAGAAAACAACAGCAGTGACGACATATTTTTAGCTGTGTGATTTCCTTCCAATCTGCATCTGCCCAGCTCTGTGAGGAATGACGTTAGATGTATCACTTAATTCGCTTTTTGCTTTATAAAAGGAAAAACAGTTGTTTGAAACACTTCCCCCAATTTTCTGTGCTCTCTATCTGCTTTCAGACGCTCCCTCCCTTCCTGCTCTGGATGGCCCTTATCCTATTTCCACCTGAGGTCAATGGCACTTCCCTAAATATGTTTCCCAAAGAAACAACTAAATTCTACATACACCCTGAAAAAATGCCACGCTAGCACCACTGCTTTTTTTCATCCTTGTACGTAAAGCTGCAGCTGGTATAGAAATCCCAGATTTCCTTCTTCCAGCCTAATTTCTCCTCTCTTTCCTTTCTCCTCTTTTGCACTGCCCCCCTGAAGTATTTTACCTGAAGTAAATCATTGCTTCAAACTAAAGCTTTCTCCTAAAGCTGTGTGGCCTCAGTTTAACAACCGTGCAAAGCCAAACTCCTCCTCCTATTTTTATTTTTCTGACCATGGGCCAGAGGCCCTAAAACAGGAGAGCAAGATAGAGAGAAAATTGTTTTATACAAACAAGCCCTATTTATTCAACTTGCAGGTCTATGAATGTCCACTTACTTTGTCTGTGTGCAAGTGTTGTCTCTCTAATAAACTCAATAGTTGTTTTGTATTTTTTTCTGGATTAAAAGCTTTGTAGAAACTAAAAAGGAAAAAAAAGACATTCAGTCATATTTTTCTAGTCTAGCTTGTAGAATATTTCATGTAGTGCAGAAAGGAAGTTTTATGGAGTAAGACATTGTTGAATTTTGCTCTATTTCAGTTCTTTCTAATTTTGTAAAATGCCACCTGTACATAATACTCGACTAATGTGTGTCCTGTAGATGTATTACACCATTTAGCCTATTAAATGCCTATACTGAACTGATTGGAAGAAGCAGTGTATCCACAGTGTCTTTGTTTAAACATGGAAAGGGTTATGTGTGGTGGTGTGTGTCCGACCACTAACACAGGGAATGCAGCCCACTCTAGGGCTGGCTTTGCTCCATGCAAATCCTCACCCAGGCCCTCCAAACTACACATTCCTACACAGATAAATTCAGATTTACCTCAGTGACAGCTGCCATTGCCATCTCTTTGCTTTGAGCCCTTCCTTGACCAGGCAGCCCAACACTCCCTGCTTTGGGATTTCCTCCGTGCCCTGCTGGCCCTGCTGGTGCCCTGCCTTGCTGTGCTGCCAGAGCCCCTTGGCTCATCTTCGTTCACCTTTTAATGCAATGCACATTTTTAACGTTTTCTGGAAAGGCAATTGTGCAGCCCAGCAGGAACTCACATTACTGGAAACCTACACCCTGTGCAAAGAGAGCGGGGTCATGTGGCAGAGAAGATGAGAAGGCAGAGATAATCTGCCAGTGAACAACCAATTTTTTCCCAAAACGTCGAGTTGCCAAAAAGCAAAGGATCAGATAACTGGAGGGTGAAGCTGCATCTTACTTACCCAGCTCCAAAGCAGCTGCTGCTCTCTGAGATGGGTAAACCAGCATGGCAAAGGCATTGCTCGGGGTCAAAGCCAGCTCCCTGCCACTGCATGGTTATGATGGCATGACAAAGGGAATTTGCTGTGTCCCAGGCTGGGGCAGGGAGCCAGCTTCGACACTGCTTGCAAACCTGATGCTTAGTGTCACTCAGTACTGGAGTTTCCATGCACTGTGCATGGAAAATCTCATGTCCAGGCATACATTACTGTGAGGGTGGGATGGCAGAGGCACTGACCCCGCTGTCTCCTCGCCTCCCTCCGAGCTGTCTCTTCCATCTGGGGTTTTCCTACATGGTGTTCAGCCACAGAAGGGTGCAACAGGTGCCCCTAAAGCTCCAGGGGATGCAATTTCAACTGGAGATGATCTTACGTTGCTGTGAGATCTGTGCAGAGTCCTGGCTGTTTTCTTTCCTTGAGTCTGAAGGCAGGGGGAGTTTATCTGTAATTAATTAAATAGGATGAGTGTGGGAATGCTGTTGTCTTGCTTCTAACGTTTGTATTTTAAATTTATATCCACTGGATCTGCAGGTTATTTCATTGACATCAGACATTTTCATTTATTTTTAATCAGACATCTGCTTAGTATTTTTCTTTTAGATGTGTTCTGCTTGACACTCCTGTCTAAAGAAGCAGGTAACATTTTCAGTGGAATTAGCTTTTACTTAAACTACTAGTAAGAGATTGAAACTGACTTTTTAAATCATGTTAAACTGAAAAATGTAACATCTTAATTAAATCAAGCCTAATTTGTGTTTTTACCATCTTTTTTTTTTCTTCTTTTTTTCTCTTTTTAAATTCCAGTATTTTTGTGAATCCTTTTGGGAGAAAGGTGATGCCTGACAGCCACAGAGGGCCATGACTCCCATAACAAACAGCACATCCCTCACTTTCATGTTATAAAAGCTTATGTCATATGCACTGCTTCCACCAGAAATTAGAGCAAGACACCCTTTTTCCCTCTGTCCTTTAAAACAGATGGCTTTTATTTCAGACACAGTAACTCCATAGTGTAAATTCACTCAGTTCTGGAAAATTAGGATTTTAATAATTTTTTTTGTTTTTCCCTCTTAAAAAAGAATTGGGAAAAATAAATTTGAAACATTAAAAAGTTGCAGTTTTCCTCTAAGAACACTGGTAAAGTATTTTCCTTCATTTTCTCCCAATATTTCTGCCATGAAGAACCCAAAAACTTCACGTCTAACCTTAGCAGACCTCCCTCCCAGAGACCCTCCCTGAGCCTAGTGGGCAGGAGTGGAGGAGGAGAGGTCTCCAGGGAGGTGGGAACAGGGACCAGGGGCTCACACTCAGCTTTCAGACCCCAGAAAGGACAAGGATCTTTTCATCCTGCCTGAGGATTTGTGCCCACGCACCAAAGAAAACCTGTTTAAAATGCTCATGATTGCAGTGAGTCCAGCCATTAAATGGATGTTTGTAATCAAGCCAGCATTCAGCTGCAGCGTGGCTCCTGGAGTGTGACAAATTCTCTTTATGAATTAGTCATTTAATTTGTGAAACATAGGTTGGATATTGTCACATACCCACGTGTGCTCCAGAGCCCTGACAGCTGTACCCCCACGCATTACTATTCAGTAGGAGATGAAGCCATGAAAACCCTTGGGACTGGGATGCTGTTGGGACAAACAGCCAGACTCAGGATCTGGAGAAAGCTCCAGATTTCCGGCACTGGAAACCTAAGAATAACCTATTGTTACTGTCAGCTATTCACTGGTGATGACTTGAACAAGAAGAAACAGCACAGGCACCTTTCTCATCAACTCAGCCTTCCCGTGGCAGTCTTGTACATCCACCTTCAGGCTGGTGAAATCTGCAAGTACAGAACTGCAACCAAAACCACAGAGATGGAACAGCACAAACAATGTGGCATGAAAGTGAGCAACTCAGCTGCTATTTCACTGGTACTGGTCTGTAACATCTAGCTCAGAAGTGTGGTGGGAAGCAATTAGCTTTTCCCCCCCCAAATTTACAGCTGAGGCAGGACAAAGTGAACTGCACACAAAAAAGGTCTCCACGCAGCTGTGGGGTGGCTCTGGAAGCAGCGTGGGTGTTTCTGGGATTCTCAGTGGCCATGACCAGACAGCAGCACTCCTGTCCCCCAGCAGGACACACATGTGGCTGGGGCCTCCCCCTCCTCCTGAGCCCAAGGGTTGGGATCTGCTGCAGAGAGGTTTCTCTGAATCTCAGGCGTTTCTGTCCATCCTGGTTTTGGTCCATGTGGCCCACAGGCGTGGAGATGCTGGGGTGGCACCCCTTGGCAGGGAGGGAGCTACTCCTGTTCCTGAGAAGGGTCTGCAGAGAGGAAGAACAACTCTTGGTGCTTTTTCCATCATGAAGCCTTCGAGGGATGATACCACAGGGATGAGCATTCACTCCCACAGCGCTGAAACCAATTTTGGTCCAGTAGGAACAAGAAAAAAAATTAAGATGGGTTTTGGGATGCTAAACGCCAGGAAGACTTGGTGCTTAAAGCACCAAGCAACCAGAAAACACGAGCAAAAGCAAAGCAGCCTTTTGACTCCTGCTGGCCTCAGCACCTTCCTTCTAGCCCAAGGTCTCCCTTTGGACCACACCCGGTGCCCTCAGTTGCCTTTAATGACCCTTTAGTGCAGGGACACATCTGAGATTGAAGCTGTGCCCTCAAGTGTAACTGAGGAGGCACATCCGAATTCCCTAGTTCACACAGAGGCTAAGGTGCTGCTGCCTATTTATAGCCAGATGGGTTAAATAAAGTGCCTTATTCATCCCTGAGGTTTTAAACAAATTCCAGAGAGGACAAAGGGCCTTGTGTCTTTTTCCCCACCCATTTTGTTTTGGCCCAGTTTGTACATGCAGAGCTAAAGCTCGTTCCAAGATTGACTCAAAATAAGACTAGAGAATTATTTGCTGGCTCAGCATGAACCACTGTCCTGCTAGAAATCATCTGTATGGTTTTCATATGCATTTTGTGCAAAATAAGCTATTAAAAGATGTAAATTTTGTTGTGTGGGTACAAACCCTGCTTGAAGATCCACTGATAGCAATCCTTTCAATTTGCTGGCATTGCTTAAGGTTCACGATGAGTTTGGGTGTCAAGAAAGATGGAATAAAATGAGGGTATTTTAAACCCCCACTTCATAGAAATGCTCAGTAATTTATTGAAATAAACAGAACAAGAGATGGTGCTTATCATGCTAAGCTGCTCTCCCAAGCAAGGCAAGCTCACTGAGTCAGTTCATTTTTTATTGCATTCTCCAAAGATTTTCAGGCTTCTAACAGTGATGTTAGAAGAGCCTCAGCGTGTTTGGGCAGGAGTGCTGCTGGCCATGCCTCACTCTGTGAACAGCCCTGCAAACTACAATGCTTGGGTGGTTGCAACTCATTCCAGCAGACAGGAAAGAACTGCTTCAACTCACAAATAACCCAGATGTGTAATTATCTTGTTTTCACAAGAGGTGATTTTGTCACAACCTGGCATCTGGCTCAGGTCGTGATAAGCACTGATGTAACCAAGCCAAAGCTTTCCTTCCAAGTGGTTTGACTTTAAACTCTTGAGGTTTTAAACCTTTGGGTTGTTTTGTGCTGGAGATACCTCGGGAGCACAGTGCCTTTGCAGAGGGTTCTGCTCTGCAGGCACAAGGATTGGGGGAAATCAGCAGGAGTTACCTGCAGAATTTTACCTTCACAGATGTGCCTGGTCCATACCCTGCCTGAGGCTCAAACCTGCCCCTTTTTGGGGTGCCTTTTGCATATTTCCCCTCTCCCCTCTGCCACCAGCCCTGCTCCCCTCGACACCACACAGGGAGCACAGCTGTGGGGGTGAGCTGGCTCTGGCAAGGACAAAACCAGCTGGCTTTTGCTGCACTCACCACTGCAGGTGCCCAGGGCCAAACCAAGAGAGGGCTGGCACAAGAGGAGGCAGGTGAAATGGTGCAGGAACTGCACAACACCTTTGCCTAAAAGCAGAGTAACACTGACAGCTCCAAGTCTCTCCAGTTATCTCTCCTGGTTACTCTTGAGTTGCCAGAAAAACTATAGAAAAATTAACCAATTTGTTCTTTCGTTTTTTTTTGTTTTTTTTTTTTTTTCCCTTTCTGTCCAGGAAAGCTCCCATGTATTTATTCAAAGACATAAAGTGTTTCTGCCATGCAGAACTCTGTGCTTGTTATTCCAGATTTACAATAAAAATGTTGTGCAAATGACCTAGATACATAGAGTGCAGCACTTAAGTGGGGATTTGGCTAAATCCAGCATACATATCTAATCAGAAAACATCTACAGCCTTGGGAAAACACCATGATGGGACCTTACAGTCTTAATGCATGGGTGGTTATAGGTTACATGAGAAGAGACAGGCAATACTGCATCAATGCTGGAAACTATGTCTTGTCTTGTTCTGTAACATCTGGTGGCTGAAGGAGAGAATGAAGAGCATCTTGAGATGTAAATCAACCTGATCCACCAGCTCTGTACCTGAAGTCATCTGATCTCTGGAGTCTTAGTCATAGAAAATTGGATAAATGGCTGATTCCCAAAATGAGAACCAGGTGCCGCTACATTTTAGCAAAACCTTCCTGCTTGTGGAACTACTCTTACTTCGAAAGAAAAATCCACAGGTTTTGTGCCATGAAGATGAGATGGTGTGAGCCCTGAGCAGATGCATGACTGCAGATGGCAGGGTAAGGCCCGTGCTTTACACCAGAGCAGAACTGAGCTCTCACTGTAGTGTGACCGTGCCTGGAGTGTTCACAAGCAGCAGAGCTTCTGTAGCAGCATTTGCTGTAGGGGTTGTCTCACACTAGGCAGGTTTGTAAATACTGTACCACTGCAGAGTAGTGAATTTACACAAGTTAAACACATACAAAATGAATGAGACATTCTGCCACAGAGCACATGGTGCTGAACATCAAATACTGAACTTTCCTGGGGTGACGGTCAGCTCTGCTCCAGAGGATACCATTATCCTCTGAGTTATGGTTTGCAACCAACTCAAAGCAAAATGCCCTGCAGACAGTATACAGGACACAGCAGGAATCTCCAGTGTCTAATGTGAAAACAGCTAACACATCCTCAACTTTTACCACAAAGGCATAAACCAGCCCCAGCAGTGTCCATGCTGCTGGGCTAGGTCTGGTGAAGTTGTGCTCATGAACCTTGAACCTGATGTTCTACAGAGATCAGGTATGTACAGAGGTAATTCTTATCACTTTGTAGACGTGATTCTACATGAGCAATACACTGAATTTGGGTATTTGGACTGTAACTGAATCTTACTTTTGAAGAGGTTGTGGCCCCATTCATCTGGTGTGCATTTCTTGGCAGCTTTGCTGGCCTTCCACTGAGGACTTTCCTCAAGTGTGTTCTTGGAGACATCAAGTAGCTCAGCCAAAGGAAGAATTAAAAAACACAGAATGGGATCCCTTACAATGCTGACATGTTTCCCTCTCCATTTTGGAAAATGGAGAATATAGCAAAAGGGAATGTTAACCCAAACTGGCCTCCTGCACCAGAGGCTGGTGGATTTGGCCTACAGCCCGGAGAAGAAGTCAGCTAAAATGCCCCACCTCTGCTAAGCAACCTAGTTTCTATCTGAATTCCTACATGATTAGCACACAGAGTGCATATTAAAGATTAATGCAAAAGAGTGGAGCTTCCTGAAAGGCATCACGCAGCGAGCAGGTCTTCGTTAGCGCACGAGAGCAGATGGACACACCCCGGGGGGCTGACAGCACATGCAATGCTGCTCTGCACTTTCTTCTTCAGCCTGATGCCTCTGAACTTCACAAGCAGCCTCAAAACATCCATAAATGATTTAGAAGAAGATGGATTAACCAAGGAGGAGAAGTCTCTTGCTGGGTTGTAGGAGACCCTAGACCTCTGTGCTGGTTCTTGTTCCACCACAAACATAGGCATAGCCACTTTATCTGTCTGAGCTGAAGTTACACAAGATTTATATAGTCAGTCCCCAGATTCTGAACCTCTCCATCTTTACTGTCAGGAGAGTATCTACCTTTCCTCAGGAGTGTTCTGGTTTTTTACACCTGACATCCACACTTACACTTACACTTGTGGGATTGACAAAGTTTCTCATCAGTGGGATCTGTCCAGGAGACAGTGCCCTCACAGACAGGCAGGTTCTGGCTGCCTATTCTTGGGGCAGGAGGAAGGTTTCTGAGCAGTTTTTAAGTGTTCCCTGCTAAGAGCATGGCACTGAGATGACATGATGGTTAAAGTGGCACCCTTATTGTTTTTTTCCCTTTCACTCCAAACTAAAAAGCAGCAATTTATATGCCTAGAATTTCAGAAATGTTAAAAATCACAAAAGACTACCAAATAATGCCCACACAATGTGACACTTTACACTGCTGCTTAGCAAATTGGACAAGAATCACACATGATGTAAGAATATGAGTTTAACAACAGTGTTTTCACTTGCAGCTCCTGGAGACTGCAACAGCATAAAACACACTGGTGAGGATGGCATGATTTAGGGATTACATCTCCAAACTAATGGGTAGAAACATTCATGTAGTTACCAGAAACTGTTACTTTTCAGTCCTTGACTCTTCTCCTTTTGACATTTGCCTTTGTGGTGCTGACACTGAGTTTTATACACAAAGAGTGAAATAGCTCAAATATTCTACGTTCCGATCAGCAGTCGCCTGATGTTGCTACACACCCATCCCTCCTCTCCAGGACACAGCTGCCTCTGTTGGACATGAGCAGCTGAGAGTGTTGAGGAGCCAAACCTGCTGAACACAATAACCTTGCTGCCTGCACCGAGCAGATGCCAGTGCTCAGCCCTCCCTGAATGCCACCAAACCTACACCTTCAAGCTGAATTATTGGCCTTTTTCTGCCCACACATGACCTCACCATGGTCTGCAGCTTCCTCACAGGGAAAGCAGAGAGGCAGGCACAGATCTCTTCTCTGTGGTGACCAGTGACAGGACCCGAGGGAATGGCCTGAGGCTGTGTCAGGGGAGGTTTAGGTTGGATATTAGGAAAAGGTTCTTCACCCAGAGGGTGGCTGGGCACTGGAACAGGTGGCCCAAGGAAGTGGTCATGGCCCCAAGCCTCACAGTTTAAGAAGCTTTTGGGCAACTCTCTCAGGCACATGATGGGATTTTTGGGGCTGTTCTGTGCAGAACCAGGAGTTGGACTCCATGATTCCTATGACTCCCTTCCAGCTCTGGCTGTTCTATGATTCTGTGCTTGATACCAGCATTTGCACTGTATGGCATTCAGCCCCACCACTGCCCAGCATCCCGTGTGGTGCCACCAGCTCCTCAGTTCCTCTGCTCTGTGATCACTCACTGCTCTGCAAACTCAGGCAATGCCAGGTTGTTTTCTGAACTTGAATCTAGTTTTAGCATCTCTATTTTCCTAAACAACCACTCAGCCATGCAATTTAGCCGGCTGCCTGTAGCATCATGCAAATTAATTTTTATTATCAGTCGTTCAAAGGGGATTTTTTTTTGCAGAAGAACACATTTCAAAACATCTAACGATCTCCACTTTCTTCAACACAAGGTTTCCAACTGAAGGAAAAAAAAATGTACCCAGCCCATCTTCCAGAAACGCACTGCTCACCATAGAAACTATAAACTAAAACAATCCTACTAGTGATTACAGCCCAATGGAGCATTTTAGTTAATAAGTTATTTGAGTAAGAGGAATATTTGCAAAACATCACTGCTAATCCTGCCATTTGCTGTATGTGGAAGGGCTCCAGCCGATTGCAGTGACACTCCACCCATGTGGAATGGAGAGCAGAGTGAGGGACACAACAAGCTCTTGCCCTTTTCACCAAAATAACCTGTCAGCAGCCATATTTCAATGTAAACTAATCAGAAATATACATGGCACTGTTTCTCAGTAGCAGGTTAACTTTTTTTCCCTCTGTCTGTCCCAGCAGAGTTGTTCAGGATTTGCTTTCACATCATCTACACTGGATGTCCATCACTGCATGTGGGGCAGCCAAGGCTGGGTGTGAGTCCTGAGGTAATGAGCCTCTTGTGCCACCCCAAATCAATGTACCCTGCTCTTTCCCTCAAACAGTCCTGGGAAAACCTCTGTCTTTCTTGGCACAGGTGGAAAATTCTAGGAGTGGTCCAAGCAAGGTTTATGAGCCTGACTCCTCTCTGCAAGCTGACTCTGCTCCTACTCATGTCAGCTCACCTGGCTGGAAGTGCCATCAAACTCATGCCAGAAGGTCCTATGTGCACAGATGAGTGAAATGGTAACACTGGGTTTGAGCTCAGCTTAACTCTGCCACTAAGAGCATGTCCTTTGGATTTCTCTTCCTGTAGTCTTACTCATTCCATTTAGCACACGTTGATTTATACCTACCCATCCTCTGTTTCCCATGAGAAGTCACAAGCTAAGTTTTAAAGGCAAGCATCTAAATAAATTTATAGGCTACATCAGGATTTTCATCTTGGAAGAAGCAAAGCCATAAATTCCCCATGCAAGTCCTTTGAAAATCATGCCCTTTTTGATTCATTGTTTTTGAAAGCCTTTCTGAGCCAGAAAATGCAGACCTCTTTGCGATATTCATTTTGAAAGTTGAACAAAGGATAGACGCATCATTTAGGAAGTCTGTTCAACACTCCAAAAGATGAACAGCCCAAATATGCAACTGCATATATTATCTGCCTTCTGACCGAGTGACAGCAGCCTCTCCATCACACAGACAAAAAGCACATGAATACTTCAACAGGGGCCAGCGCTCAGGAATGTGAATGTTCAAGATAACAAGTGCCTGTTTCAAGAAATTGGAACAGCTTTTTGCAAAATACATTCCAAATTGAAGACACCTGTATCAGTGCAGATATTTGCAAATGGTGGGTGGTCTAAGCACAAGAACCTCTGGGCTGCAGGATTGTCAACTCCAGGCGTTCAAAAATTCTACAGTTTTGGCTTAAAAGTGCAAGATTTAAAACAAGCTGATCTGGGCTCCCTAACTGCTTTTTACAGCAGGGGAACAGGAGAGGTACTGCATATTCAGTCATTACTGCACAAAGGGCTGAGAACTACCTTTAGAAAATCCCCAAATTGTGATTCTCTGATAGTCTCATGACTCCAGCTGCTAGATTTCCAGAGAGATAATGCGATCTAGAGAGCAAAAAACCTTAGTTGGTGATCCTGCCTTGGAAACTCATGGTCTGTCACCATTTCAGGCTGACTCTGTGATGCTGGGCCGGTCACCGAGTGCCTCTGTGCTAAACCAACACAAGGTTGTCAGCCTCAGGGCCAGACTCCTGGCATCCTGCATCCTGCAGACTCACCAGAGGGCTCACAGCAGCTCCCCAGGGGCACTGGGGGAGATGCAGTGCCTGGGAAGCAGGACTCAGCACAGCCAGGCTCACACACACCAGGAAGCTCCAGCTGTGCTACAGGAAATCCTGAGGAAAGAGGTGGTTCTAGTCCAGCCTCTCCCCATGACTTACACTGGTGTCAAGGGGTGTTTGCTTCTGCTCAGCTCTTGCAGCCAGGAGCCTTCTTGGGGCTGCCTCAGCCTTCCCCAGTTCCCAACTTGATGGGGGCAGCCCTGCAGGGAAAGGAATCCCAGAGCCTCCTCTCCACCAGGTCAGCTGGAAAACACAAAGCTCGGGGACTGGTGTCTGGGGAGATCTGGGGACAAGGGAGAAGTGAGGCTCCAGGATTTCAACCCTTGCTCTAGTGAATCCTCACTCTAAAATATATTTTAATTCACGTTTACCTGCCAGCTGGCTGCCCTGAGTAGCATTTGAGGTCTTTCTTTTCCTTTCGCAGATGAACAGCTGTTTGTTGTTGCATGCAAAGTGGAGCAGTTTTTTAGCTTTTTAAGGTATAGAAAATCATCTGCAGCCTTGCAACTCCCTAGTGTTTTACTGAGCAATCTGAGGCATGAAATGTGGTCAAATCCCTCAGGCAGACATGAAAACCCCTGAGGCTTCCTCACATTCCAGTGTGTGCACCAGACAGCTGAGCCCCTGGGTCTGAAAGCGATGGCTTCATCCTGATGCTGCCTCCTGGGGACAAACAGTTTTGGCTCAGGCAGGATGGAGAGCATGCCAGTGACCTTTTTCAACTCAGAAAAACTGCAGAATAATTTAGATGGGGAGGCATCTATAGATAAAATCTATAGATTTTATTTGGTCGAAGGCATGGCTGCCTTTGGTGGTAGAGCTGGCTGCTCATGGCTGTGTCCCATTGAATCTAGAACACCTTAAAGGACAATATGACCACATGAGGATGTCTTTTTTCCTTATTTCCTTTCTACAATAGTGACTGTTAACTTGTGCCCTTTCACTGCACACACCTGAGAAGAGTTTGCCTCTTCTCCATAACCATGCCATGCTGATTAGACAAGACAACACAAGACAAGACATGACAGAAGGGAGATCTCCCTTCAGCCTTCTGAGGGGTAGAAAGGTGGGCTTAGTAAAAAGATGAACCATTGTCCCAGCCTGGTGCTCAGGTTGTCTTAGCTTAGTGACTTATCCAGCACCATCCTCCCTGACAGTGTTGGAAGTTAATCAGAGGAACGTGGCTCCAAAGTGTCCAGCTCTCAGAGGAACCCCTTTGTGTTACTAGAGGAGGTCAGCTCCTCACTGCTGCCATCTGGACACTTTGGAGTAGATTTTTTCCATGTGGTGATCACCTGCCATGAAGATTGTGCTTGAAAATGCAGGTGTTTCTTTGACACCTAAATAGAAATTTTTTTAAAAATGCACTGGATGTGATAAGTCAGAGCAGATGGTCTGTGAGCTCTCTGTGCTTAACCTCTCCAGCCATAAACTGGACAATATAAGACTTTTTCTCTTCTCTTTATCTGTCTACTGCAGGGACATTTTCAAGGTCTTTGTGCATGGGCTGTCTTTCCTGAGTCCAATGTCCAGCAAATGGCAACTCTGATTCCATGTGGGTCTTGTGAGACACAAACCATAGAAAGAAAGCAGGTGGGACTTTTTCTCCATTGTTGTTGCTGTAGCTGTGCTACCAGTGACTCACAAATCGATACACTTCACTTCCACCAGAATTTTCATGGGTAAGGGAGGTGTTTCCACAGCACGGATGTGGAGGAAGCCTTGGTGACAGTGTGTGTGGGAGGGGGGCTCCACAGGTGCCTCAGCTGCTCCTTGTCACACCAGCCACACTGAGCACTGGCATTGCTAAAAAGTGCTGGATGGCAAGAGCTATTGCTGTTTTCTCCTGTTGGGACAAACACCCCCTTGTTTAAAAAGCCACACCTCTGTGCACACCTACACAATACTCCAAATCATTGCAATATGTGGACTGTGATGATATGAATAACATAAATCTTCCTTTGTACTTGTTACAAGATTTAAGCTCTCCCCTCCACCCACCCACCCCTGTGTGCCTCTATATATCTGATAATATGGGATTATAAAACAGTGCTGTTATTCCTGTGGGGTTTGGTTATTTAACATTGTACTGAGCAAAGTTATCAGAGCAATCCCGACGGACCAAAATAACTCTTTGTTTCTGATGTGGTGTTTGCAAAATGGGAGCCAAAAAGAGCTATTGGCTGGTTGGCTTGAAACACTGCTGACCTTTCAGCACACCCAGCAGAATCCACCAGCACAGAAATCCCTGTGCTCTGGGTGGGCAAGCAAACCACCCTCTACTCATCTCTGCAGCATCTGACTCCTACTGAGCTTGGGTCACTCGGGTCCAGTCCCATTTCCCTTCAGGCCCCTTGTGTCATGTGCTGAAGGGGAGAAAGGTGTCAGCTCCAGACTGCCCAGTCTTCAGGAGGGGAGATGTCTGTAAGAGCACACCATGACCTGCCCCATTTCTGTGACAGCTTTAGGGAACCCAGAGCCAATCACAACTCTAAATGTGAATTTGAACAGTTTTCCCCTCCACACGCAGAGACAGTCAGGACATGGATTCCAGATGGAAGTCAGGAGACCATTCCTGGTTGTGCTCAGGCAGGGTGTCCAGCTTTCTGCCCTGTATGCCCCTTTTTCTTCCCTGGTTTGCACTTCTCTATCCAGCTCAAGATTGCTGGCCAATGCACTGATAAACACTTAACATCCCTGAAGAGGCACAGTGTGCTCATTAAAGGTGTCAGTCAAAGGCCCGTGAAACCCTGACCCCTGCAACTCTTTTATTCCTGTATAACCAACCCTCTAACTCTTCTTGTTCCTGTGATTTAAGAGCCTCCCATGATCAAAGATGATTTTATTCTCTGTCTCACTCTGAACCTACAATCCCAAACCAAAGGGCAAGACTTTGGAAATTCCTGCACAGATCTCACGCCTTCTCCTCAGCCATGACTGTGAGAGAGCTGACTCCTGCTCATCTCTATTCCTTCTCACAGTGCCTTCTGTCCATTATTACTCCTTCACACCACTGTCCCACCTTCTTAGCTGAGAGAAAAATCCCAGGGCACACAGGAATGAAGGCACCTGATAAATCAGGGACCCAACGGAATGTGCAGAGACATCAAGAGCAAGTAAAGGCATTCCCCAGAGATAAGGGGAGATGTGCTCCTTCTCCAGGGGTCAGTTCCTGCCTTGACCCACGGAATCACCAGTGGGAAAGTCCAAGAGGCAGGGAAGACTCTGCCAGGCTGACTGGGTCACCCTCAGAAGAGAAGCCTTGCAGCTCCAGTTTTTCCCTAACCACGCTTCCTTAACTTGACACAAGGCACAGCACTTGGTTTGCAGGATACAAAGTGATATAAAACATTATCACAAGGCGTGAAGTGAAAAATCTCTTTGTTGGCTCCATTTAAAGAAAACTGCTCCTGCTGGATCTTGAGGGAAGCTCCAGATTGGACCCAGAGCTCTGGTGATGTGCAGAGGTGATTGTGAAGAACTGAGACTGCAACACTGCTTTGAGTTTTGAGGCAGCCTTCCCTGCAGTGCACAGAGTTTGTGGAAAGGAGAGGCTTGAATAAATCACCTGTGAAATTCCTGAAAGCTTTTCCTGTGCAAACTGTGAATATTTAAAAGTTCACTCATTTGGCTTCATTTAGGGGAATTTTTTACACATTAATACCATCTTGACACAAGACACCCATCAAATTTCAAACCACTCCTGCCATTCTTTCACAAAATGAGCAAAACTTTCTGCTTTCTTATGCTTTATTCTCAGAAACTCCTACTTTAGGCTAACATTTTTAGGTATACAGTAAATATATTCTGACCTGTCTCAGTCAGAATGCTCTTACTGTTACATTTTAGCTCAAACAGGAAAAGACTGCAAACTAAACAAAAAGAATAAAAAGGTCTTATAATTAGAAGTTTCAGCCAAGCAGCTTGAATAAAAGGTAGCCTTAGTAGGACAGCCCAGAGAGAATGCTCATGGACCTTTCCAAAGACAATGCTCTCAGCAAAAGTATTCCTAAATCTGCTGTCAGAGTACAAGAGCAAGAAAAAGGAGCCTGAAATTATTAATAAATTCTACTGATTTGGATATTATATACTCTTCCTGTATTCTACAAGAAATGCACAGGTACTGGTTAGACACTGAAAAATATCTTACTGTGTACCTGCTGGGAAGGGACTAGTCCTACTTTTAAATAATTTTCGTGTTGTTGGGATCAGACTGGTTGTATAATGGATGTTACATGTCAGCACCAAACCCACTAGCCCACCTCAAATTTATTTTTATGTAAAACAGACAAAACTTGAGGAAAGAGAGGCTGAAAGCAGAAAGAGATCAGCATCTAACCTGTGAAACTCAGCCAGTTTCAAACCTGGTTTGATCCACATTGCTGCTGGGGATCACTGTGCAGAGTTGTTACTCCCCATCTGACCATCCTGCTGATGCCAGTCGGGGTTTCACTTGTAGAATATAAACAGTAATGGGCAGCAGATAGATCTTCAATACAGACTGGGTCTTCTATTAACCCTTTCAGTGGTTATGACAAATTCTTGCTTTGCTATTTGCTCACAAGTTGTTTACAGGAATTATCTGCAAGGGAATCTGGCTCAGGCAACGTTGATCTCAGATTTGACCTGCTTGTCTTTTGTTACTTCACATCCTTATTTTATCGTTCCTCAAAGACAAGTGTGTTTTCCCTGTAACCCTTGTAGAGGGTTAGCATACAAAGGGCAGATTATCAGAGAACCAAGAGCAAAGCCCTCTGAGACGCCTGTGCAAATTGCAGCTGAGGCAGATGGTATTTAAACAGAACGTGTGGGCACAATTAGGGGGAGAAGAGAAGCCACAGAGGACCTGGAAGGCAGACTGACAAGATCTCGTAGCCTTGGCAACACCTTCTCCTGATTGCCCACATCAAATGCAGAGGATAGAGCATGAAGGGGGTCACTAATCAAGTGCCATCATTGATGAGCTTCTTAATTTCTGCCATTCTGCTCTGAAGGGCTCCTGCCTTTCTCGCAGACCATGCTGAAGTGGTGTGCACTTGCCCAAAGGAGCATTGAGCAGCTCAACTACCACAACAAATAACTGTGCACCTCCAAGTTGCTCCATGAAATATACAGGACACACAAAACAAAGTTTTCAAATGTACCTGTGGGCAGGGAGGGTTCCTTCCACCTTGTTTGCTCACTCCCTGACCCATGGTGACATGCCAGGTGGCACCAGGCTATTCTCTTTGAAGTCAGTGGGGAAAACCAGATGTTTCTAGGGGAAGATCCTTTTAATTTTTGAGATTTTGGATGTTTAAAATTAAGCTAAACAAAGAGTCTCACTACATAAGATATGAAGAAAACTACATGCAAAACTTGTGGCATTAGGATCTTGAGGGATTTCCAAAAAAACTGGAAAGAACATAGAGATATTTTCTCTCTACCCTCTCTGGCATAATCACATTGAGTATTGCATTGAAAAACACTCATTTAGATGACAGAGATAATGTTTTGAATTTGATGTCACTACATTTCAGAATAAAACTTTCTGCAACACCTGCCAACTTACCTAAAATGTGAAGCTTCAGTATTTTAGTTACAAAAGTTCTTCTAAGGTTTCTCAGGTCAAGAAAGCAGTGAATAAACAACTGAACTCTAATGTAAGCAATTCCTATTACCCTGGAATTGTAGGAGAAGTAAATAAAAAGGAATATCTACTGCAAGGGTAATAAGCATTTGAGGGAAAATGGGTAAATATGGAGCTGAAAAAGCTGAAAGGAAAAAAAATTCAGTTATTTTCAAAATCCTCCTCAACTTGCACAAATCAGTTGCAGGGGATATGAATGCAGTTCCCTTTTGCAGGCTGTATTCCCCAGGATCAAGCAGCCACTGCTCTTTACCTCTGCTCTGGCATTTATGGTCCAGAACCTTCTGGTCAGCACAAGGATAAACCTCTTGCATGAGATTTCCCCAGATATTTGTCTTTCTCCCTTCAGTGACATCTGCCCTGATCTACTCTTTTGCCCCCATAAGCAGCACTTTCTCAGCAGCATGGATGAGCACCTTTTGCATTCCACAAGTCCCAGTCAGGAAATCTTGGTTGGCATCTGAGCTCTGATCTTCATTGTCACTTTTCACCTTTTAGGACTCTCCTGCTGCTCAGTTTTACGTGTGCCTTACAGTGGCCGGGGGATGCTCTGAGCACACCTGTATCCCCCACTCCCTCAACACTTTAATGCTGGAGCTACACACAGCTTCAAACAAAGCCTGTGAACATTCTCTAAGAGCCAATATGGTTGTAAACAACTCTTTTTCTCTCCCATTATGGACTATTGACACAGCTGTTCTCTTTCATCACTCAGCCTATGGAGAAGAAGTACAATTTCCACATGAAAAGAACGTTAATAAAATTCTCACCTCTCCTCGCTAAACTGCTCTCCCATGTTAATGATCTGCAGGGATAGATTTGAACAAGTGTCAGTGCTTGCAACATCTGGAGCTTGGAAAATGCAGGGATCCCTCCACAGGCAGCTGGAAAGGCGATGGGCAGGACAGCGTGGGAGCAGGGGCAGAGGAGGAAAAGCTGGGAATATCTCCTGCAGCTCAGGGCCTGCAGTGCCGGGCTCTGTCCCCAAACCGGGATAACGTGCTGGATCCCCGGGAGCGGGAGCAGGGCTGAGCCGGCACCGCTTTCTTACTATCTTATCAGACTTTTTATTTTTAAAATACGAGAATAATATTTCTCTTCGCCTGTGTCGTGCGCATTCTGGGTGGGTTTGCAGCCCTGCTTCTGGGAGAGCATCCAGCGTGCTCTGCCGTGTTTGGAAAGGGTGGCTCCCGCCAGCCCCGCCGCTGATGACATTGGCAGCTGCGGCCGATTTGGCCCGCGGACCTCACTCTCCTCGCTGGTTTTCATCCCATCTCTCATGTTTTTTTCCAGCCGACCTCCTCCCTCCAGGACAAAGATAATCGTCTCCCTGGCTGCTCCTTGCGGTTGCCCTCGCTGTCCCCAGCAGCTGGTGTCCCGCAAGTGTCCCCGCCGGAGCCACCACGGCCCTGTTTTCCAGCGCTGCCACAGCCGTGAGGCCCAGCCTGGAACCCGGCAGGAAGCTCCCGCCTCTTCCCACCCCTGCCCAGCCGGGAGTCTCCTGTTTTCAGCGGCTTTCTGCACCGCCGTGCTGTCAAGGTGAAGAACAGCCTCTCCCCAGCCCAGGACAGGTCCGGGAACCCCCCTTTCTCTTTCCATAATGGTGTGAAAATGCTCATGGGCCGGAGGTGCCGGAGCAGCCCCACGCAGGCAGTGGCTGGGCAGGGAGGCAGCATCCCTCGGGCTCTGGGAGGAGGCAGGGAGAAAACCCTGGTGCAGCGACCTGCAGCCTGTCCCGGCCAAGGAGCGGCAGGGAAGGGTGGAGATGTGCTCCCTGCAGCTACAGTGCAGGGAGGAAAACCTGGAAAAGTGGGTTAGCTCCTACAGCGACGGCTCTGCAAGCCCCTGTGAGAGCATGAACATGCTGCCTTCCCGAGGGACTGGAGCTGTGCCCAGGAAAGCACACAGGGGGTGAACCCAGCTCTGTCCATGTCCATGTCCTGGCACAGGTGTCCCTGCAGTCTGGTTGCTCCCGGGGCTCCCAGCCACCCCGTCAGACCTGTCCCCACTGGTGTCAGTGCCTCTGGTGATAGACATCAGTCAGAGAAATCTTCAAGGGACCCCCCGGCCCTTTTCCCCACCCTGAGTTCTACAAATACACAGAATTGGAGAGCCAGGTTTTGTGAGCAGAAGAGAACAAAAAAACCCTTTGGTGCAGAAGAGAAACAAAATTAGTCAGAATAGAAGTAAATTATTTCAGTTGCAGATGTTTTAACTTCAGACTGCTGCTGCAAAGATGGGTTTTGTCCCTGGTTTTTCCCAGCCCAGTGTGTCTTCCTGCATGGAGACCTTTCTGAGGATCAGCCCTCTCTCTTCATCACCTCCAGGACTGGGCTGTGTGCTATCTCTGTCTGTATCAAGCAAACAGAGAGCTTTCTGCTCTGTGTTCTCCCTTATACAACTTATAAGAGTAGAACAGGGGAACAGACAATTCCCTCTGAAAAGACCACACATCTGCTGTCGTATCTTTGCTGCATCTCAGCACAGATTTAGCCTGATACCTCCTGGTGACTGAGTCCCCTCACCAGTGTAAGCAGCTTCCTGTCTTTGCTGCTGCTTTGAAACCACCTAATTCTCAGATATTTGCATTTCCCAGGATAGCAAACCCAGATCCTTTCTTTCCCCACTTTGGCACTCAGAGCTGAACCAATCTATTGTCCAAAGTGGTGAAATCAGCATTGCTGTCCCCCTGTTTAAGGGGCAGCCACTTCCAGCCAACTGCTCAGAGCAGCTCAGCACCTCCAGGCTCATTCCCCTCTGATGTGCAACAGCAGCAACACTGAAAGTCCCAAATCTGTCCTTCAGAATTGAAGAGGCGGCTTGGAAAAGTCGAGGTACGCCACAGTGGGTGTGATTCAAAGATGCACTTCAGTTCTTTTAAATTTCATTTAAAAAGAAATGAAGTTTCTGCATCTAGGATCTGAGATTTAAAGAAAACAGTAAATATTAAGATCACAAGACCTATCAACACTCTCATTAGCCATTTTCTGAGAACACTGAGTGGCTGGGCAGCCAAAGGCCAGGTTATGGGATCTGTGTAGCAAAGGCGTCACCCTACACACAAAAACACGTCTTTCATAATTCCTTTTTGAGTGCCAGTTGGAAGAATGCTCTTGTAAGGAAGATACTTACCTGGATTGCTCTACAGCTCAGGATCTGATTTCCAGCTCTGCTGTGGTTTTTTCCTTGGGCTCAAAGAACTGATGTTCAGATGCTCTCTGCTTTGAAAACTAAGGAAGCCAGTGATCTCTCAAAATGGCCAGGACTCTAAAACTTTGTTTTCATTTATTCAAGTTTCCAAAGAACTTAGAAAAGTCACATAGACAGAACTGTAAAGTACAAAGCATCATTTTTCATATGAACTTTGTATTGAACCAAACTCTTCTCTTTGACTCACAGTCCTTAATTGACACTGGCACGTTCTTTCCTTCATGCCTTTAATTTCTTCAACATAAATTAATTAAAATGTAAATTAAATGATAGCTTGCGGGGAGATTGCAATTACCATGATTTCATCTTTCACTGTTACATCCCATGGTACCAACAGGTCTGTGCAACAGGTATACCAATTATAGCAGACAATAAAGATGTCTGCAATCACTTACCTCTCTGCTGCAGGTTATTCAGTAAATGTTGTTTTGCACAATTAGTATCTATCCCAAATCTCCAGCTCCACCACATTGCGAGGTGAGAGGATGAGGTCTTCATTCTACAAGAAAAAAAAAGATATCCAAAACATTGGACAAACCTTTGAGAAACCTTACAAAATGTTTTCTGTGTGCTTGTTGAGATAGTGAAATGAAGCAGAATATTTGAAGTTTTCTTTTTTTACTGTGCCTTCACCTCAGTCTAGCTGAGAATGGATCAGCCTCGCCACTATCCCTGTGTGTTCAGAGCCATTGAGTTCAGCATGTCTCTAGGCTGAAATTACCAAGTGTCATAAAGAATGTCAGTAATTAACTTGATTATTCCAAATCTGAAGACAGAGAAGGGGGGAGTCATATTTTTGCTTGCTTACCTAGAAAAGGAAAACAAAAAATTTCTAACAGGGACATGAAGAAGAAAATCACCAGGACATTTCCAACAGCTCTGAAATAAGTGCAGTTTATCAACAGTCATCATAAAATCCATCAGTTTGTTTGAAAAAAGGTGGTGGAAACTCAAGTTGTTTATTGTCAGAAAAAAACAGAGCTTATGATCTTCACTCTCTGATAAGCCCTAGGAACAGCCACAGAGCTGGCAGCTTCAGCAGGGCAACAGCCACAGCCAGGGCACTGACAGCGGGTTGTCAGGGCTGCTCAGGTTCTGAACATCTTCGAGGATGGTGCATTGGTTTGAAAACAAACCAGTGGGAGATCGCAAGTCAGAATAAAATTAGGAAAAATGAAAATAGGAAAAATGAAAAATAAGTGAAATAATACAAGGAAAAGCACTGACAAAGTCAGATACAACCCAACACCCTGTTGGGGTGGTGGTAGTAGTCCAAACGAAGTGACTGAGTANATTAACACAATATTGTCCAGAACGGGTTATCTATGAGTCATGTGGCAAAACCCATTAACAGAAGATAGTCCAGAGGGAGGAGGCAACACCACCCACCTGGTTTCAACAGCTCATGTAGATGGTAATAGAATACACTGCAACCCAGGACAGATGGGGACACTGCCACCTCCCTGAGCAACCTCTTCTGGTGTCCAGCCACAGTCAGGGCTGAACTCACGCGAGAGTGGGAAGGAACAGCTGCCTTGTCTTCAAGACATGAGGAATCACAGAGTCCCAGAACAGTTTGGGTTGGAAGACGTCTTAAAGATCATCTTGTTTCAACCCCCTGCCATAGCCAGGGATGCCTTCCACTAGGCCAGGTTGCTCCAAGCCCTGTCCAGGTTGGCCTTGAACACTTCCAGGGATGGGGCATCCACAGCTTCTCTGGGCAACCTGTGCCAGGGCCTCACCACGCTCACTGCAATGAATTTCTTCCTGTTTCAAAGTGGCAAGAGGGGTCCTGAAATCCTGCCACCCCCTACAGTCATCCTTGCAGCCAGGGAAGTGTGGTGAGTTTTCCTTGTGAGATGTGGGCTGCAGGTACAGCTGCAGCCTTCAGTGCAGGGCAGGCAGCCCCAGCCACATCTCCAACAGGTCACCCGGAGTAAGTCCTCGGTGTCACTGGTGCACGTGGAAAATCAGTACTTGTGCCATGGTGCTATCTACATATGCTGCAATTTGTCCAGTTCCTGCAGTCAAACGAGCCTATTTTTGTAGGGCTGCTGAAAACATGGCCCTGAATTACAGCCTTCAGCAAGGAGTGGGATTATCCAGCAGATGAGATTAGCAGCCTTGCTGCTCTCAGGGATGAGACATTGGCCGGCTGAGCTCCAGCCAGCTCAGCTCAGTCCTGCTCTGAGTCACAGTTTGTGCCCTCTCCAAAAGTAATAGTGCTGTTTTTTAAATTTATGGAAGAGTTTATCCCTTGTACTTCTGTAATCAGTTCTTTCTTGGGTCTTTGGTTAAAGAAAAAAGAAAAAAAAAAGAAGGACTGGCTTTCATCCTGTGGCATGGTCACTGAAAGTGCTTACTGGTGCCATGGTATGAAAATGATGTACCTAATCCTACAGAGAAGGGACAGAAAGCCACAGAGTGCCTCAGACCTGTCTCTGTCACAGGCACCCCCACGGGAAGCAGAACCAGACTGAGGAGATACAGCCCATCAGAAGAACCTGCTCAGGGCAAAGGAAGGCAGGGAGAAAGGAGATTATCAACCCTTTTCAAATGGTGAATGTGTTTAGGCATTGCCAAGTCAGAGCAGAACACCTCCCCTTTCCAGTCTTTTAATGCATTTTACTTGTGCATTGCTTTCCCTTTTTCCCTGTTGCTTGCTCTTGGCCACTGAATGACATTAATGTTAGTTTTTCTTAACTAGGACTCTCCTACTTGTGTCGCTGCACAAGAGTGGCTCCACACATGTCCTAGAAAAATCAGCAATTTTTGTTTACACAGGGTTTTTTTCCATTCTTTAACTTTTCCAAATTGAAGTTTTGAAAGGTTAGACAGTGGAAAAAGGAAGATTTGGAAAAAATATCTGAACATTGTCGTTTCCCTGGCAAGCAGATGGAGGAAAAGTTGAGGGGAGGTGGTGATGAGGGTAGGGAGTGGAAAAGAAAAACTTGACTGAAAGAAAAAAAATGAATTTTTTATTTTGATAATTGACAAGTGGAGACAAAATCAATATTTTCACATTTCCTGAAATTTCTCATGAAATTGCAGTTTTGCCAAAAATGAAACTTTCCAATGAGTCCCCTCCCTCTTGTCACAGTTAAGTATATTTCCATTGGAAAATATATGTGTATCAAATCTGGGATGAAGAAAAAACTAATGCTGGAGCACCGTGTGCAGGGCACAGGGTGGGTGCAGAGGGGAGCTGGGATAGAAAAGATGCTTATTATACTTGCAAATAGTTCCAGCAAGGGACAGGCAAATCCGTGCTGCATCATAAGTGAATGTAAAGTTACCCCCAAAAAATCACAGAAATATTCTGAAAAAAAGCAGGGTGAAATTCAATTAGGACAAATTCAAACTCTCAGCTACAGGAAGGAACAGGCTTTCCTGCTTATGGGAGATAAGAAGCTAGTTTGGTATCAGCTGGGTAGGAAAGGAGCTGAAGGTTTTAGTGGGTCACAACTTGACTGCAAATCAACATTGCAGTTGTAAAAAAGTCAGATACTGTACTGTGACATACAAACAGGACTGCTGCTGATAAGACACATGAAGTAATTCAAGTCTGTTTAACATCAGTAAAATTTTAGCTTCAGCTACTGAATTCAGCTGGAAGGCATTTTAAGGTCTTGAATTTGCTGGAGGGAGTTCAGAGGAGGCAACAGCTGGGGTAAGCAAGGACCCAAAACCACAGCTTGACCTTGGGAAGGTCAGAAGAGGTGGGTATGTTCTTCCTGGAGAAGACAGGAAGAATTCAAAGGATGTAAAGAAAAGAAAAAAAGTACATTTGCCCCCATTACAACTGTGGGTAGGACAAAAATAATGTACTCAAGTTACAGCAGGGGAGATTCAGACAAAACCCAGCAAGCAGAGCTCTGGGTTGGTGCAGCTGGAGCTGCTGAGCAGAGGCACGTGGGGTCTCTGCCTCTGGATATTTAACAAGAGATTGGACAAGTACTTTAAGAAATGGCACAGGTATGGCATCCAAGATGGCATCTTGGCAGTGCCCTTCCACCCAGTTTTCTGTGATTTTTAACAGTTCAGCAAGTAATGATTTTTAAAACAGCCCCCAAAAGACTTGGAGCTTCCTGAAGACGCCCAAACCTTCTCTCTTTCTGCAAGCTTTTCCCACTGCCTTGTATTTCCACTGGCTTCAGTGAAACGAGGGTTTGCTGGCTGCAGCTCTTGGACCACATCAATGACTGCTCACAGTCAAGCATTTAATTTACCTCCCAGCCACACTCAGAGCTTTGGGAGTGAACAGCTATTTTTAAAGCCACCATCCTGCCACTCTGGAACCTTTGCCCGTCAGTAGAGAGTGTGCTCGAAGAAATAATGACTGCCTTTTTATCCAGAGACTATTATAACTTATGTTTAAAGTACACTAAAAAGCATGTTTCTGTGTATTTGTATGGAAGGTATATTTAAGGAAAATGTCCCTCCAACTCTACTCAATAAGCAAAGAGCACACAGCAATCCTCCACTCCTGACATTTTAAAAGCTCTCTGATGTTCTTTTCTTCCTTTAACAATGGGGCCAATTTTCCTTTCCTGGCTGCCAGCCTACCCTCACTTTTTCTTTTAACACCTCTTGAAATTACCTTGACCTCATCTTTAAGCAGTCCCTTCTCCAGGACACTGAGCTCAGGTGGTGTGGGAGGTGTTGCTGATGGAGGAATGAAAGAGCAGACATCACCATAAGGATGAGAATATTATCAGCACTTGCTCTAATGAGGACCCACCAACCCCCTGGGGTCACTAATATTGATCCCGGGTCTCTCCCCTGCCCTGTCACTTCCCAGGACTCCAAATCTCTGATGCTTTCTGGCCATCCTTCTCCACAAAGGACTCACTGACTGTCCCTGTGCTTGGGAGGGGACAGAGTACAGACCACGTTCAGTCTAAGCACCTTTCCAGGCATCACCTTCACGGCACAGCTCAGTCTCTTGCTGTTTTGCTGCTGACCTGACAGAGGCAGATGTAGATTGCTGCTGCCACACATCATCCTCACCAAACAGAAGGTACCCCACTTCTCACAGCTGAAAAATACGCAGTCTTCTCCTCTCACCTAGAGGTTTAAACACGCCCACAAAAAGTAATTAAGAGACTCCTCACGATAAAAATAGAAAAGTCATCTACCAGCCCAAAACTGTGAGCGTGTCTGTGCCAGGGGAATTGCATTCCCAGTTCATAGGTACAGGCCAGAACAGCTCTCCAGCTGCATCAGTTTCATTTCAGGCCAGGTCTAACACAGGTTTGTCACTGCCCAGGGACACCTGGGTGATGGACTTTGAGACCAGGAGCAACCAGCCATGCTCTACCCGTAACTGCTTCAGTAAATCACTGCACTGAGCTCATCTCCTCATCAGTAAGCCTTTACACATCTAAAAAAAAAAAAAATTGGTTTCTGGAAAAAAAATGGCACAGCCCTGAAGCTGGTGAAAGACTTCTTCTTTACCATCACTATGAATGAAACCCTTTATTTCTTTGTCTGACACCAAACACCGCTGATCCAACCCCGTCAGCACAGCTCAGTCCTGCTATAGCAAAGGCTTCCCTCTGGGGCAACCATCCCCACTGGCTGCTGGCCTGACTTTTGGGCCATGCCTGTGCTTGAAAGACAAATCAGGTTCAAGTAGGGTGTTACTTGTAAGTGCAATCCCCATTCTTAAATAACTCATCTCAAGTGTGTTATGCCAAAACAGAACAGGACATTCAGCATAGAATAAAATGTCTCATTCATAGAAACAGGTAACAGGTTTCCTGCTATGGAAAAAGCTATTCCTGGGTAACTCCAGACCAGCTCTGAGCATACCAGTGACCTCAGAAAATGGCACATTTGTGAGGTGTCAGGAGATCCAGCCCATTTCCATGAGACTGAAGAAACTTTGCAGGCCTGAAGGAGAAAGGTTCTGCACCCTGTTAACTCACAGCCAGTGCACTTCTGAACACGCTCTCACAGTAATTAGCAATTCCCACCTTGTCGAGGCTCAGACATGTGGGTTATTCAATTATTTTAAACATCCTGGCCCTTCTGAATTACAGCCTAGGGACATTGTCCACGGGCAACTCCTATAGCTGGTTCACCTTCCAGCTGGTTCAAAGAGCCAGGAGAGCTGGAAAAGCAGCAAAGCCACCTTGCTTCAGCTGGTTCTGCAGCTGTGCTGGGCCAGCAGTGGGACCAGGGGTAACAAGGGTCTCCTTTCTAGAGAGAAATCCCTGCACATGTGGCTGCCCCTGATTTGGGGCAACTTTTGAACCCAAGTCAGCTCCAGAGGGTCCGTGTTTTTGCTCCCAGGAGATGTGTGCCAGCAGTTTGCACAGCCACGAAACTACAGATGATGATGGAAGAGGAGAGAGGACAGACCCAGAGGTCCAGACAGGACTTTCACAGCTGCACAGCTCTCAGGAGGTGCTCGAGATGCAAACAACATGCAGAGGGGCAGTAATCCCACAGACAGGAAGAAGGCAGAAGACCTTGAGAGACTGGCAGATCCACACAGGATGCGTGGTGTGGGGTAATGTTACACCGTGGGTGACAGCAGAGACATGTTTTGAGGAGATTTGAGCAATGAGACTTCTGTAGGTTGATGAATCATCTCTCTTTCCAGTAGACACAGGCAACACCTTACTCCTGAGAGCTCAAATTAGGGCTGTGAAAATAGCTGAGGTTTTTTGGCTTTAATCCCAAATCAAAATATTTTAAGAAATCAGAACAACCTGAAAAAAAATTGTTATTCTTTTGGGCTAAGTAGGCTGGTTTGAGCCACCCATCCTTCTCCTTCTGTACGGTGATCCTGCAGAAATATTTGTGTATAGAAGCACTTATTTTGGTTCACTTGAAGGAAAAGGAAAAAAATGAAAAGAAATAAAGAAAAGAAAGGGCTGTCTTCCCCCCCGCTGGAAATAACTTCAGGAAACTTCCCTCCCTGAGCTCTTCACAGCAAGTGATTGGTGTCCTGGGGCTCTTGGCCCTATCAAGATTTTACCACGGTGCAGATCAGGGTCAGGAGCACTGGAGCCAGGGCTAAAGTCACAAGCACACAGAAGGTAATGGCAACTTTGTAGGGAGTCCAGAGAGGGGGGGAAATCAAGACTGAGCCCATGCTTTAAAGGAGTCCCTTGTGTCACTCCTCCACAGACCAAAGGGGTTTGTACTGCCATGACCCAGGAGCCAACACAGGGTGATTATACAGCAGCACTGCTGTGAAAAAGTCAGAATTGAGCCACCTGAGGAGGGGGGCTTGTCAGTTCCTGGGCAGGAAACAAAAATTCTGCTTTATAGCAAACATCCTATTTAAAAATCTCAAGAACAGACCAGATTTCAATCAAAAATTTGAGTCTAATTCTTAAGAAATAATTTTAGGGTGTCTCTTTTGATATAAAAGCTGAATTAGAGAGCAAAGCCCTTCTGACCTATTCCCCATCCTCAGCAATTTCATCCAAGTAATATCAGTTACATTATCAAACTATAGTCATTTAAAAAACTGTTCCTGCAAAAAAATTCGCTTTTCTGGTGGAAAATCATCTTTTAGTACTTTTCCCATCTTGGTCTAGTGCTAGGAGTTATTTGGTGTTCTCTATGATGAACTGGGAACCCATGACAAATGCATGCATATGGCCTAGTCCACAGGAAAATATTACTAGGAAGAGGGAAAAACAGTTACAAATTTTATTTGTTGTATCATCAGTTCTGGTTATTTTTATGGAGTAATAGGATGCTGGCAACCTGATTTTTTTTTTTTTTTTTTACATTATTAAAGCAAAATTCCGAAGGCGGTCCCTTAACTGGTATTTATTAAAACTGGTTTTAAGCTTCTCCTTTAAAATGTAGTTGAGTTCTCACTTTGAAGTCTCTCAAAGAGGAAAAAAAGCTCTTTAAAAGCTATTTACATTGTTTTCAGAGACGTGTGATTTCTACCTTGTCAGCAGGCCCTTTATGCTCTGAGGCAAGGCTTGCTCCAGTTGGAGCTTTGCAGTGCTGTCACTTCAACATTGAAAAAGGGCAGTTTCTTCCCTTCTCACCATTAAAGCTGTGCCAGTGGATGGTTAAAACTAGGGGAAAATTTATTTCTTCCAAAAACCATCATACTCTGGTGCAGGAGAATGGTGTGAGGAGCACAAACAGCTTCATGCCTTCCCCTAAAGCAGTGTCCCTCTGCATTGGCTACATTTATTGAGCCCTCAGGGCCCTTTTTAATTGCATATCCACCACCTTCTCTTCTCCCAAGCATCGCTGTTCCCCTCAGATATCTCAAATGGTCCATGAACCTTCTTCCTGGGCACTAAAACTCCTTCCTGGCCCTTAATTCCCTCACTTGGAACCCTCATCCACACTCTGCCTGGCCTGGCTCATTGGTGTTGCTGTGTTTGGGACTGCCCATGGATCCCACGAGCATCTGTCCCTCCTTCTGGTATTTGGGGGACCATGTTGGGGAAGGCACATCCCACCTGGGGCCACCTCTGCTCCTGGCTCCACTCCCCTCACAGGCAGCCTTGATGCCTTGAGTGGCTGCCTAAAAAGAGAGCCTAGACAGAAAAAAGCGAATAAAGGTGGGTATTTAATTGAAAGGCCTTCAAAGGTGCACCCTGAGAGCCAAAGGCTGCATCCAAAAATGGACCCCAAGATGGACAACAAGTCACAAGTTCTTCACACTTTTATAGGTTTGGTTCATTTGCATATCAGCATAAATTCGCCAATTAAAACTTCAGTTAATGATGTAATTTCCCTGAGCTCATCCCCCTTCTAAGATGTTGGTTTACACATTTTTGGGCCCAGGACAGCCTGGGTGCCCTTAGAGAGCAGGCCTGGAGAGGCTTTGCTATGACTAGAGAACAGAAGTGAGCAGGCTACCAGAAACTTTAGTTACACACTGGGCAATACAGGATTTGAAAAACAGAAGAATTAAAACCTGAGGCATCAGCCTGGCCCTGGCTGCTGCCTAAAACAGGGAGCACTTTAGGAATGCCTTTCTATCAGGAGACTGCCACACACAGCACCAGTACAGTCTGAGTTACAGACAATTTTGAATTGGAGGGGAAAGGAAAAATATTTTGCAAAATTATGTAAGTGAAGTTCAAAAATAGCCTATTGCCATCTGGTTGTGCTATTTTGAAAACCAAAAAACCCCTTCAGTCCTTTTAGAGCTAGATACACTGTTTGCAAACTCAGCCAAATTTTTTATAGAATCTCAAATTTCACATGCCTGATTTACCTCTGGAGTTTTTTGAACCAGTTTTGCCTGTGCACGAGCCATACCCAGTCATACATCTCCATTCCAAGTCTGCCATTAATATTTAAATGCTCTGTCATATTCTGCTAAAAGCAAGTACACAACATCAGGAGACTGCAGAAAAAAGATTTAAATAGAGTAAAATATAATATATAGTAATTTTTTTAATTTTAAAAATTAAAAACTAAATCCTCTCAAACACTGTGGATTAATCCCCAACCTGCTGCCCTGCCTCCATTGGCCACCAGGAGACAACTATTATATTTAGCAGCCCAAGTTGTAATGGAAACATCGTCCTCAAGCTGTTCCATTTGCTGAAGCAACTGGGAATTGCAGAGTGCCTGAAACAGTGCCCAGACATGACCTTCCCTATTAAACAGAGGACAGCTTCATGCCATCTGCACCCAGCTGAAATGTCAGCATGGATGGGAGCAGGGCCCTGGAACTCCTCCAGGCTGGCAGGAGGGGACAGAGCCGATGTAACAAAGTTCCAGGAGGTGTGGGCACCCAGCCTGTCCTAGGTCAGCCACACACCAGCACTGCCTGGGGCTGCTGTTCCACCGAGTACCAACCTCGCCAGCAAATCCCAAAAACTGCCTTCCTACAACTGCAACTGCATCTCTAAAGTTGTGCCTCAGTGAGAGCAACTTGTGTGGAAAACTTGGAATTCACCATTGGTTTTGTATTCTCTAGTGTATGGAAGAAAATAAAAATGCTTTCAAATGGATTTTCCTGTCATCCAGCCTGAACCTGGCCCCTGCAGCAGGGATGAGGGGCAGCAACCTACCTGCTCAGCTCTCAGACTTGCCCCTGCAGCACTGAGATAATAATTTCCCCAACCAACACACCAGGGAATGAGTCTCTCCCTTCAGCAGTTTTATGTGTATTGGCTTTCAGCCTCATTGCATAAGGTTAATTATCTCTGACTTGCTTCCTCTGCACGGCCTGGCACTACACCCCTATTTCCTGCCCTGGTGCTTTGCAGTCCTGACCCCTTTTCACACTTAGAAAAGTCTTGGCTTAGATAGGAACACGGGGTGGTCTCAGCATAGACCTCTGTCACCTCTGGAGACATCATCCACCTCCACTGATGCTCACAGGTGCCCAAACCTGGCCTGAAGCAAAGCCTGGAACCCACCCATTTGACTCCAGGAGCCTGACTGAAGTGGCAAGTTCAAGAAAACAATTCCAGCTGACAAGAAGTTTTAAGAACGAACAAGGTTTTATACTGGCATTTTTGACAAAAAGCACTAAACAGCACTTTTTGTTTTAAACTGAATTTTTTTTCTTGAAAAGAGAAAGTCCAGGGGTGAAGAACCACATGGTCAGGCAGAAGTTTCCCTCCCTCCATCTGTCTCCATATCATGCAATCTCCACAGTACATCACCCTAAAGGTAGAAGAGGGGAGGATATGAGTTATCCAATAAAATACTAAATTAAACAACCAAAAACTGACAAAGCACCTAATGTGCTCGTGGAACACCATCTCCCTAGCAAATGCTCCACTACTGGTGGGAATCATTAAAATTCTTAATGAAGTTTCTCCTTCAGTCCAGGACAAAATCTTCCATCAAAGCCAGATAGCTTGGTTACTCTCAGAGTTTTCTAGTCCCCTCTGCTTTTAAAGGGCTTGATTTTTGTTTCAGAAGGGAATCACCTTTTCACTGCTTCCAGGCTAGATGGAGTGCACGTCACTGCTGTGTACAGTTCTGCAAGGCACCATCATCTCTTGTGCGTGTAATTAAGACAAACGAGCAGCAGTTAACAGAGCAGAGGTTAATGGCAATTCCATTCACAGCACACCACGGGCAGTGCAGAGATGCAGTCACACACTCATCCATCACCTCCAGCCTGCTCCCAGGGAAGGTGGATGTGCAGAGAGAGGCTGTCCTCCCTTAAATGCTCTGAGTGCTTTGGGATGGGAGCTGAGCAGGGCACCACAGGCAGAGTAATGCCTGATACACCCCCTCAGGGCTGAGCACAGGGGCACCCCTCTCCCCTAACCAACCACACAAGGACCCCTGCTCCTACCTTCAAGACCATGGTTTGGTGCCTAATATTAGGCAGGATGATCTGAGGCCATGCACAAGGCTCAGTCTCCTCTCTCTGCCTCTATTTCCCAGCAGGCAGGATAGATCAGGAAATCCAGCATCTACCCTGCAGGCTGTCAAGTTTTACTCTCCAAGCTACTCAGAAAGGACAGGTCTCCAGGACTGTCATTCTAATGGAGTTACCAACATGATTTCCAGAGAACAATCAACTCAGGAAGGCAGCAGCCACCACCTCGAACCTGCAAACTCACAGAAAACATTTCTGGAGAGGGGCTCTTTATACAGCCTTTGTGGTGGGGAAGAAAGGTCCTAGCACTGGTGTAAGCTATCAGCAACGGGGGGATTTTTCACCTATGCTTCCTAAAGTAATGAAATTTCTGTACAGATTTGTGGTTTTAGCCTGGAGGCATTAGAGTGGCATCTGAGCTGTCCTGGGACAGGTCTGGGTGATGTGGGATGTTTGTCAGGTTGCACTATTGCTTTTGGAAAGGTTGCAAAAGAAGTCAACCTTGAAGCAGGTTTCATGTAGCGGGATCAAAGGGTATTTGAGGAGAAATTGGAAGAGCAGGGGGCGCTGACATTTCATTTTCCAGTGAATTGGACATGTGCTGAATTCAGAGATGCACCAGGACTGCATTCCCCTGCTTACCAGATACTGAAGATTTCATTTTACCTTGCAGCACTTGATGAGTGTCTCATGAGAGACTGATGAATTCACACCACTGTGTTAAGGGCTAACTGGAAATATTGGTATTTCTTGACCATCAGTCAAACTATGGTTGCAGCTGCCCTGTGAGACAATGGTAGCAAGACAATGAGTCTGTAAAGCTAATTCATAGGAGTGTACCAGAGATTTCTCATGCAAGAAAGCATCCTATAACATCCTTCAGGATGTCTAGAGACTGGAAACAAGGTAGGGGTGAGCCCCCCTCCCAGGCAAATCTGCTTTCAGTTGTCCCAGACTGTTACCTGCAGCTTCAGCTGAGCAAAGACAAGTTGTGCAGTGTGAAACACCAGAGCTGTTGCTCACTTGTGGCAGGTAAAGGCTGGAAAGAGGTAACAGCCTTCCTGGAAGATGTGGTCTTATAGGAGAAGAAACTTTTAAAAAAAGGATTTTGAAGGTCTTCTTGGAGCTGACATTGCCTCCACGTCAATGGGAACAGAGTTTGCTAACTTCTCATGCATGGTAGGAAAATAAAAAGCTTGGCTGCTGTTAGGGGTTAGGAGCCTGCAGTGAAGCTTCCCAACTGATCAGCAGGTTTTAAGGAAAAGATTTTCTAGACAGGAAGAAGGACTTCTTTTAAAAAAGACGACTATTTTGGTTTCCTGCTGCTAGCTCTGGCCTGGCAAGTGCAGGCTGCTGCCCTGCATTCTGCCCAGTGACCCTGGCACAGGCATCGCCCCACGCCAGGCAGGGACATTACACAGGGCTCCTTCAATTGTCCCAGCTGGGACCTCACCCACAGGCTGGCCAGGAGCCCGGGCTGGGAGCCTCTTCCATTTCCTTCACACAGACTTTGCCCACAGTGGAACAGGAGGCCAGTTCCCAAGCCCTGGGCACAGCCCATTTCACTCCAGTACAGCCTCTCCCTGATCCAGTCTGTGGGGCAGATGCTCCCTGCCTGCCCCCTCCCGGGAAACCCTTGGGAAGCCATGCTCCACTTCAAAAAACCTCTCTACACCCACAAATTGCATGAGAAATGGTTAATGCCTGTGGAAACAATGCCTACAAGGAAGAACCAGAGTCTTCACTGTAGGCTGGTGTCATCACTGAGGAGTTTGTCCCAGGCTGACAAAGACAGTATGGCCTTTGTGCCAAACACTCAGAAGCCTGGGAAAGTCCCTGTTTTGATGCCCACCCTGAAGAATAGGGTCACGTTGGAGATAGCTTGGTGCAGAGAGCCACAGCAAGGCTGGTGGATAGAGCTGAGGCAGAGCGCCTGGTTGCCTCTGTGAGAGTACACATTCAGGAAATATAGGAAGGGAAACAAGTTGGACTCATGCCCTGTTCTGATTCTTTGTGTATGAGAAGCTGGAAGTGTTTTGTTTTCTGCTTTTTATACTTAAGAAAAAAATAAATCCAACATCAAGTTGTGTTTTGGCAGAGGTCTCCTCGGAAGATCTAGAGAAGTAGAGTGGGAGGTTTTGCAGCTTCCAGTGAAATAGGGAGAGGAGGAGGTGTTGAACTGCAAAGATTTTTTTTCTTCCAACTGTTGGTTGGGAATGGAGTTAGATAAATGTTAGCTAAATACAGATTGCTTAAAACATTTTGTAGGAAAAGCAATTCGAGTTGAAATTCATCAGCTTTTACTTGCACTGTCATAATACTATTAATTCTCTAGTGAAGAAAAAACAAACAGGGTAGACAAGATATGAATTGCTAATGTAAAAACAAGAAACAAAACAATTTTTGTACCATTTTCACACAAAGAAGATGACAGAGTGCCCATTTCTCCTTAACTTTGCACATTCTTTCCTACTTCTCTTACCATAAGTGTAAGAGAAAGGAGCCCATGGGACTTAGACTTCAACTCATTGCAGTGCAAGATGCCTCAGCCTCTTCTCAGTGTATTCCCAGTGCACAGGACCAGGGGGATTTCTGACCTGCCAGTGGCAGGGGTTTAGCAAGTACAAATAGGCTGGGCAAAACTGATTTCTCAGGCCTAGAAATGCAGATGAGGACTGGAGGTTCTAGATGGAGGACAAGGCTGACAACTCAGCCTGTCAGAAGGTATCTCTTAGATGGAGAAAAAAGCATTCTGATGGGCTATTTATGATCCTTGAACCAGTCAGTGGTCCCCTACTGACTGATCCAAAACAGGAGTCAGTATGATGAAGAGCAAGCCTGGAGAAACAGACTGGTGGCAGATCAGTTTCCACTATTGTACCTTCAGGAACACCAGCTGGAAATCCAGCTCGAGTCATTGGCAAGGTGGAGAGAGCAGTGACCTGTTCAACACCAGGCAGCACAGACAGGCAGGAGCAGGTTGCACCAAACTGAAGAACAAGGAGGTGGTGAATCCCTGAGACACCCCAGCTGGAGGAAGAGGGGACACTGCCCTTCCTCTGAGTGACACCGAGACACAAAGACCAGCAATAGGTGCAAGACCCTTGACGTGGACTGTGCTGCTGGAAACCACCCAGGAGTACCCCTGAACAAGAAGGGTACAGACAGAAAATGGAAACAAGTGCTGTCATGTCATCAAAGACTCTGTTACAGTGAGGTTCCAATGCCAAACCTTCCACAGACAAGGTGACAGCACAAGTAAAGACAGATAACAATGAACTAAGCAACATCAGTGGGCATCAACAACAGGAAACTGTTTCATACATTGGAAATAAAGACAGGAAGTTTGCCAACAAATCACTGGCAACTTCTCACTTTTCTCCTCAAGAAAAATTAAAAGTGAAATATGTATTAACAGAAAAATTTTCTCACCATTACGAAGAGCTCGCATGAGTGCACAAGGCAGCTCTGGACAGCATTGCCAGGAATCCAAATGCTTCTCCTGCCCCCCAAGTAATTGTGTAAAAAGCAAATAAATAAGACTTCTAAGATGCACAAGAAAACTTGAATTCCAGCCCTCAAACAACTTATCCACATGGGATCTAGTTCTCAATAATGTATGCCAGGCACATGCATGTGAATATTGCAGTTTTGTGATTTCCTGAGGATAGGCGATAAAAGGCAAAAATTATGTCAAAATACCATTGGAGAAGTCCTCATGAAATTAAACAGGCTGCTCTGAATGCCATCATTATTAACAGAGAGAAGAAAAAGACTGATGAAAAGTATGTTCCAGATTGAAGCTGCAAAAGATCAGCTAGAGAAAAAGCTAAATGTTATTGACAGCTCTGCCCAGGAACATGAAGCATCAACCCTCAAAGGGGTGTGTGATATCCCTCCCAAACCTCAGAGACCTATAAGCTGCAACCACAGTGACTCAATCACCACTGACATGGAAATAATCTCTCTATTTATGAAGGACAAAGAATACTTTGGGTAGACCTTTTAATTCATTATGTTGAATAGATATTACTTGAATCAAAATTCACTTTTATCATCATAAAGGTAGAATTTTATATTAATCGTGAGCAAATATCACCCTAGAGGATTTCAAAGTGATTGCAAACCAAGTACAGACTTACAGAGCAATATTACACCATAATATTCCTGCTGTTTTCTCTTAGCAGCTCTGCAAAGAAATCTTTGAAACGAAGATGTATCTCCTCATCTGAACCTGGGAAAGGAATTTACCCCTAAAGATTGGGAAATTCAAAATTTCCTCAGCAGGTTAAAACTACAGCAACAATCAGGATGAATTGTTCCAAAGCAAACCACTGCTGAGTAAAGCCCACAACGCTATCGAGAACAGGCTTCCAATGCAACTTGGGTTTTGTCTTATTCTTTCACTGGCCATTTTTTCCACATCCTTTAAACAAATGGCAGAACAGCAGCCATCAGGTGACCCTTTTGCACTGGCTCTTAGAAAGTCTTTGGCCAGGCAGACAGACTTCAGGTGGCAGATGTTGTCCAACACCAGAGCAGTCACACCAGGTCACACGGAAGGTCCATCCAGCCCAACGTCCTGGCTCCAAGAGCAGCCCACAAGAGATATTTAGGGAAAGAACACAGATATGGAGCATGCATAGAGTGATTTATCCCCCTCCCCCTGCCCCAAGGGGTACTACTCTCATTTCCCACCCCAAACACCTATGATTTAAGGTTTTAATGAGCCAGAAAACCACCCTCGTATTTAATTGCTTTCGGTGGATTTTAATTTTCCTTGACTACCTACTCTTTTTGTGAGTCCTCATAAAATTCTGTCATCTACATCCCCCGGCAACGCAATTCACAGATCAACTGTGTGGAAAAAATTAACCTCTTTTACATTTTGAGGCAACCTCCTGTTAATTACTCTTGATGATCTTCAGTTCTCATACTGACAAGAGAAAGGGTATGACCATCATACATTCAACTCTCCCATTGCCTCCTGTGATTTCACAGACCTCTCCTAAATTCCCTGTTTCTGTCTTTCAGGCTGAAGGTTTGTGATAAGCTAGAAATAGTTACCTAAGTCTAGAGGAACCATGCAGACATCAAGAAATACTCAGTGTGTAACAAGACCAAGTGCTTCTCCTTCCCTGTGCTGGAACCAATACTCACTCCTTGGAAAGAACTGGCCTTTCTCATGGCAACTATAATTCCAGGTTTGGACAGCATAGTCAGTGATCCGGGCTTATCTAACAACATTTATGTCCTGAGTGATAAACAGGATGCAACAGCAGACCAACAGCCTAGTTTGAACCAGCAAGCAGCAAACAAAATCTTAAAATCAGAGGGGAAAAAAAGTCAGTTTGTCCTCAAAGGATCTCTTAGAAACCAGATTCTTGAGATTTTCTGATGCATTTACTTAGCTTTGCAGCAGTTTTTCCTAAATCTAGTATCCACTGTGGATAGCACTTTTTGGGGCTTTTTTTTCCCACTGTCAGTAGTGGAATTCCAGCACCAACCTGCAGCTCTTTAGTAGTAGTGCATTAAGCAGAGATCAGAGTGTTAGAGGAAAGGTAAATCCAGCTAACAGCAGTGAAATAGCTTTTATCATGAATGTCTGCAGCAATTATTTAGAACAAAGTGGTCAGGCACAATGAAAAGTGCTCAGATCTTACAGTGCACAAGTCCACACACAGCTGTACGAACAGCAGGGGAGGGAATAATTGTCCTACAAAAATGAGTCCTACAAAACTTGGGCAAAAGGGTCTCTGAACAAACCCTGTTATAGGCAAACCCCAAGTGAAAACCAGCCTAGTGTCATCCCAGCAATATAAAAGCAAAGACATCAGTGATTTTATACTGGAACAGGTTGAGAAAATAAAAAGCATTTGTCCATTGGCTGGGAGGAGCTCTGCACCCTGCATCTGGCAGGTGAGATATGTGTCAGGATGACCAGGGGGTGGATTGGAGCTCAGCAGGAGCATCAGAACCTGGGTGATCTCAAGAAAGACAATCCCTGCAGTATCAGCAAGGCTCTTAAGAGCTGCCTGAACTTTCTGGCTTGCTGTAGCCTCCTTATTGCAGCTTTTGGGCTTTGAGATGCCTCAGTTCTGTGTCCAATCTCATGACACTCAGTGTTAATGATATTGTAATAAAAAGGGTCTCAGCTGCTCATAAGGCCAAAGAAAAGGCCTAATTTTATCTATCTATAAAGTGTTAAATATAATCCTAAACCCCCCCACCTTTTTGCCTTTGAATTGGAGCATTGATGTTATTTTGACTTCCATCTTCTGGTATAGCATTAGGAAAGCAAAGAGAGCCAATTTTTAAAATATTTTCTACAGCAAACTTATATAACTTCACAAAGTAATATTGCTAGACAACTTTGTGCAATAGTTTACATATTTGTAAGCTTTTTAATAGCAGTCCAAAATTATTGTCTCCCAATATTGCCTGATTTTTGAGGAGCCTTGCCAGTTTCCATCAGCCAGGAAATCTGTTCCTTGGGCTCATTCACAGAACATTCTGAGCATCTTCAGCAAAACATTTGGCTTGAGGAAGAGAAGAAGTAGTCACTCTGAAACAAACTACAAAGTAACTATATAGGCAGCAGTAAGCAAAATTCTGCAGCAAATTCATTTTCATGTAGATGCACAGGCACCAAAGTGTCCACAACCTGACATTTCAACATCCTCATGCCCCTAACACAAAGCAAAATAGAAAGTCTTGTTTTCTCACCCCTTTGTTCCAGCTGCCCTTTCACACCAGAGCTTTCAGCATCATTGTGCATGTACACACCAGCATTTAGCTTCACTTCTCCTTCCCTCTGGCTCCTCCTGCTCTTCCAGAGGGTCAGAGACGAATCACCCTGGTCTCCAGAAGGTCCAAGGAGCATCACCCACAAGAAAACAAGCAGCATCACAGCTCACCTCACTCTAACACTGTCACAAAGCACAAAAACAAGGCTTCAGAGATGCCTCTTGGTTGGTTTGTTTTACTAATACTGCACACAGTTGTGAGAAAACAGCAGTGCCAGCATCCACCATAGTTAAGGAATTCTGTTGGCTCTCATATTTGAGCTGTAAACCATCAGCTGATCAGTAGTATTTACTTATCATTAGCACCAATTAAATAATAACCCTAAGGAGCTCTTAGTGACACTCAAAAGGAAAACTTGTGAAGGGATTTCACCTGTTCTATACCACTTCTCACTTTCCAAAAATAATGTGGCTTTACTGACTCCTCTTCAGTGGGGCCCTTTGCTGCCCACTGTCATTTACACTCTGCGTTTTTACAGATACCCCCTGCAAAGAGAAGGATGGTTTCTTGCTCAGACAGAACGAGCTGTGAAGTCCCTTGGCAGAGCTGTTCCACAGTCACCTGCACTCCATCAGCAGCTCGTCTCCATCCCCAAGGTCTGACACCTCCCTCACCCCCTCCCTCGGCAGTGGTGGGGCTTTGGGCACAGCCTGGTTGCCTGTGGCCTCTTTCCTGCCTCGTGGAAGGGAAAAAAAGTCACGAAATAGAGTCGAACTTCCTTTTGTTTGCCTCCCCCAGCATCCCTGAGTCACCAGAGGAGGGTGCGTGGTGCCTGCGGTGACACAGCGAGCCCCAGCCCCGCAGCCAGAGCACGGATCGCACACGAGCGGCGGCAGGAGGCACCACACAAACAACTCACCATGGTTCTCCTTGCACTGCAACGTGATCCTCGCGAAAGAAACATAAAGCACGCTCTCCGCCTCTCTGTTTCGAGCCCACGTTTTCCTCCGGGTTACCAAATCCATGCCATCACCCAGCCTGCCGGCAGTGTCCCCAGGCTGTTGCCCACTTCTCCTCACCACTTGCCCCAGGGATGCTGCTGGACCCTTGCTGTGCTCTGTGTGTGACAGCAGGGTGATGCTGGGGGACCACAGGACACCTCACAGACCCCTCTGGTCATTTGCCATGGTCATACCCCCCCGGAGCATTTGCCACCCGTGCAAGGTATAAATACAGCCTCATCATCCTGCATTTAAAAAGCTCATCAGGAAACCCTGAAACAACCCTCTGAAAATCCCGTGTGCCTCAAACTTTCTTTAGAGACTGTAAAAAGTAAGAAAAGTGTTTGTGTAGTTGTCTGCTTTTGGCTTTTGATTGCCTGTTTCTCCAGCACAGACAGAAAAAATAAAGGGAGCTCTATAGGGAAGAGATTGCACTGAGGAATGTTTCTAAGTCACTGATTAGTGAAGGAAATAAAGGCCTTAGGGCTTGTTGCTCACTTAAAGCAAACAACAAAAAAAAGGATCATTGATTTTATTGGGACTCCTCTAGGCAAAGCATTTACCTAAAGTACAATATATTTTTATTGTACCACTGGGAGCTGGATGCAAATATTTATAAATCTTCCTTTGAGGAGGTTAGCACTCAGCTGTTTTAAATAGCTTTGTGTGCTACAAAAAGATTTAAAACGAGACATCCCTCACATTTAAAAGATGCCTGCAGAGAGGCAAGGACCAGCGTTTGGAAAACACCACATGCCCTCATGGATGAAGCCACCTTTTTCCACTTCTTCACGATCCTTTTTTTCATTTACAGGGCAATAGCTGTATAATGATGGCCCTTGACAGGAGGGATATTTATATGGCTGTAGTGCCCCAATGCAGCAGAAGGAAGAGGGGCTCCATTCTTCCAAACATCACTAGCAAACTGCTGCCACCTCAAAACCTTAAACTGAATAATGTAAGAAACACAGTACAAAGCATTTCAAACTTGAGCAGAGGCTGAGGCTGAATTACCCTGCAGCAGAGCCTCAGTGCTGGCATGTGGACCAGGGCACTCTGGATCTGGGCCAGCCCCAAAAGGGCAGAGCAGAGCTGGGCATCAGTGGAACCCCGCGGGGCTCCCCAACCCAGGGGCACTGGATGCTGTGCCAGGCAGAAACAGGGTGGCTCGAGGATACTGCAGCCTGCTGGGCTTAGCTGCTGGCCTCAGAGTGAACAGAGTTCACTCATTCAAAACTCATTCAGGTATCTCTGCCCTCACCATGCTCTCTTTGGGCCTGTGAAACCAGCACACTGTTGGTGACATGCAGTTGTGCTAAGGCAGTGGCAGACCCAGGCTGTGAGGTGAGGAGTGCAGGAAGCTGTATCTTATCTTGTAACAGCTGATATGTTGGAAGAACTGGACAAACTCTGGTCCAGAAGGGGTTTGGATACTCTACAACTTGTCTCTTTTTGCAGTTGTGTTAATTTATCATCAAGGATGAAGCCTGCAGAGGCTGTGGAGAGCACACAGGGCTGGAGTGTAACCTGCTTGGTGCTGCTTAGCAGCACTGAACTGAAATCAGAGTCACCAGGGCAGGATACCTCACTGTTCAGGCCACACAGTAATTAATAGGTGTCCTTTGAAACCGTTTTCTCCTGTACATTGAAGGAAATATTCTCTGTCTCTACTAGTACAGGAAATAGGGGCAGAAGTTGAAGCCTGCTTCAAAGTGAAGCCCAGCTTCTAAACAAGCAAAACCAAATTGTTTTTCAGAGAGCAGATGGCCTTATGGGACCCCTTGCTGATGATTTTTTGGATGCTAAAAGTCTGTGTGCATTCTGGAGGAAGCTGGAGAAGTTCCTGAAAACGGAACCTACAGAATGTTGCTACATGCACACTGCAAACCACATTTAGCTCAGAAAGCCCCTGAGCCGAAAATGGTTGGAGGCTGGAGGAGTATCTGATATATCTGGTTTTTTCTTACTTTTCTCTGCACATCCATTTATGATGCCCTTCAGAGACAGGCTGCTGGGCTGGAGGGACCTATGGCCAGGACTGGTATTGCCAGATTTGTGGTCTTTTAAAGCAAGCCACCCTGATCCAAGTCATCTTTACACCAGTATGACAGTGTCTGTGCATTGGGACAAAAATAAACTACGTGGGACCCATGAAAAGGAAGAGCTGAGGGATGCAGGAATCTAAAACAAGAAGTGAGAAGAGAAGCCAGCTCCCAGGAGCAGCCATGCCACAGAACAAAGTTTTCTCTGGATGATGCCCTGGCCCCTACCTTTTGTCTCTGGGCCCTGATAAGAACAACTGCAGCTCACCACCTCCTGTACCAGGATGGTCACAGTCCCCTCACCAGCCCCAGAAGGAAAGCCGTCTGCAGGGACATAAAAATACAGATAGAAAAGGAGCAAGTTCATTTTGTTCCAGGGTCTCACCACTCCCTGGTGCTCCTCACAGGCAACCCTTTTTCTTTCCATGGGGCATTTTGTACTTATTTCTCTTGGAGAACCTGCCCTGGGTGGAGGAACAGAGGGGCACAGGTGTGTGGAGTCCAACCATACAGATAATCCTCTGCCACAAACATGGCCAAAATAAAGTATCAGGCTGCTTCTTTTTTTCCCCATCTTTTGAAACTGGCAACAAGAAGTAATTTCCACTTCTTCTGTTCCCTGTGTTGCTGCTGCTTCCACCAAGCTCTCCATTCCTGGGTGCTCCAAGGTAGCAGTGCACATGCCCCTTGGGAGGCACTAAAGGGAGCATTGCTTGGCCAGCATCGTTCTGAGGAGGTCTGTCCTGCCCAGGGAGGCTCAGCAGGAGCACTGGAGCCTCCTGGCCTTTCCCATGGGCAGGGAAGCCTCAGCAGCAGGAGTTGCTGGGGCTGCTGGCCATGTTGGGCAGCAGCCCAATGCTCCCAGCATGGGCACATTTGAAACACTTTGACCAGTCAGGAAAGTCAAAGAATAACAGTGATTAAATGTAAAGCAGCACATGGACATGTCCAAATACTGCTGGCCTGAAGGGTGTAACGAAGGAAGGCAGCAACTGTGTGTCGAAGTAGCACAGGTCTGCCCCTATACCACAGTGAGTCTCATCAAGGCCACCGAGCATGAGTGAAGCATGAAATCCAGGTGACAACAGGCAGTCAGTCACAAGGAGGCATCTTCCTGGGGGCTGTTGACATTATTATTCTAGATCAAGAAGCAAATTCTTCATGTTAGTTACTTAGCAGATGAAGTTACCATGCCAACTCATATGCTACCTTTTTTTTTTAATTATTATTATTGCAAGAGTAGGCAGTGCTCCCTTGAGATTTCACAAAAGGGGAGGAAAAATGTCAAAGTGCCAAGAATATAATGGAATTTCTAGCCTCAACCCTGTTTTCCATAGATCTGTTTTTCAGCTTACATCCCGCTCCTTCTCATGGCAGCAGCGAGGCTAAGCCAAGAGACTCTCTGAATGGTAATTTAGTGGCCAGCCCACGATATTGTGGTGCTACACTCCAGTAATCCGCAGTTCTCTACCCCCGCTTCACACAATTTTCAGGGAACTAATGCAAGGAGCTGGTGCCAAATGATTGCACAGCCTTCCCCCAACCTCTCCTTGACTTCTCTGCATTTCTTCCTTTGTTCACTGTTTCTCTTTGTCTTCCCATCTGTCTTCTTTCCTCTGCTGAAAGCATTTTTATTTCTGACAGCTATTTTCATTTTTTTTCCTCTGTTGTCTTTACTTGTTTTCTTTCACAGAATGTATTATATTACTGGCTCTTTCCCCCACTCAGTGCTGCCTCTTCTGCTCTCCATCATCTTTAGGGGCCTCTTGCAGAGCGTGGACCCTCCAGGGGAGCAGATGTGGGGGCCACCAGTGTGCTGCTGGGAAGCAGGGAATTAGCTGTCCACACCAGTAACAATTTCAAACACACACTAGTTCAGCCTGAACACGAGAAAGCCTTTGCCTAACAGACCTGGTGTGTTAAATCTTCCTGGAGGCAGAGCCAAAAGTCTCCCTAAATTTAGCCCACTTTGCTTTCTGTCTTGGGATCAAAACCCGCTCAATTCCAAGAAGCACGGGTGCCGTCAGCCTCTCCCAGGGAAAACCCAGCGATGGAGGATGTACAAAAAGAGAAGGGCTGCAGGTTGGGGGCAGGATGTGACTGCCAGCTTCCTACACCTCCTTGGGAACCTGTGTGGGACTGGTGTGCTGAGGCACAAGGAGTGTCTGCAGCAAGCAGAGGATTCAGCCTCTGCTGGCGGTGCTGCTGGCACAGCCGCGAGCCCCTGGCAGGGCCAGCGGCGCGGGAGCCACGCGTGCCCGCACGCCCAGGCTGGTGGTGCCAACACTGCCGAGGGTTTGGGGACGCGGCGGTGACAGGAAGGACTCCTGGCACAGCCTGTGCAGCTGCTGGGGGAGGCAGGAGGGGTCTGGGTGCTTGCTATTCCTGCAGCACACGTTGGGGGACACCAACCAGATCTTGGTCTAGACCTTACATCCCTTGCTGGAAAAAGACATTGAACCCAGGGTGCACCTTCACCAAGAGTCAGCTCCACCTCCTAGGAACACTACACCTGCTCTAGTTTCACACCCTATTTTCTTTAAGACCTCTATGTGAACCAGAAAAACAGGGCACAAACCTTTGTCCCGAGTAATGGTTCTTTCATGACTCGCCTTCCATGGCTTTATCCTGCTTATCTGTCCACAGGCCGGGTCAGTAAAGTTCAAGGATGTGATATGGGTTTTGACTCAGCAGCTGGCTTGTCACCAGAACCAAACAGGATGCATTAATTTGTCCTGGTCAACATCCAAGGCCAAGTCCTGCTTTTTATCTTTGTGAGTGATCTTGGCTATTGACCATTGTATTCAAATGCTGTCAGGTGCACAGGCCATGCAGAGATGCTCCTCAGTTGCTGACAGACAACACAGCAGGTAAATATGAGTAATTACTGCAGTTCTACCTTTCTACAATGTATTCTGATGCTTGGCTTTTCAAGGTCAGGTTTTACACATCTATTTGAGTTTTTCTGTTGCCACTGGACTCCACAACACGTGGAAGCCTGGCTCAGTGATGCATAACAGGAGTTCCCAAAAGTGCCCAGTGTCTGCCAGCTGTGCTCCCACCAAAGCTGCTGGGCATGAGGCAAATCCACACTAACTTCATGCCACCTGCTCCTCACAGATATAAGAAACACTTTGAAAGTATCAAGCTGAAGCAGAAGCAGTCCTTAGACTTTGGAGAGGCTGCTCACAGGGATGAGGACTATCCCCACATATCAGTGCTGTTGAGGGCATGGAGAGATTGGAGGCTGTGATTCAATAAATTACACCAGTGCAATTACTGGTTTGTCACGGCTTGTGGGGGAGATTATTTTCATCTCGGTTCAGTGCTGTAGCACCGTGGGTTGTACAAGGTGATGCAGTGTGTAGTAAATCTGAAACCAAACTGCACTGAGTGACTGAGTAACTCAGTAACTCAGAGCCCACAGCTGCAGCTTGAGCGGAGTGTGAATTGTGTGTCAGAATATGATGGTGAAAAAACAACAGAAGCCTAATAGGGAAGGATCAGAGAAACTTAGCAAGGAAAATAAAAAGGCTTGTTGGTTATATTCTTTCAATCTGATAAAAGTCAATAATATATTATAGACAAGTGTTTAATATGTCAAAGAAGAGGAGATGGCTGACATTCCTCTGTGATGTGGTACAAAGATAATCACCATGAGGCCAAATTTTCTAAACATCAGTCTAGCAGATGATGCCAGAGAGGCAATTAAAATGCGGGAGACAAAATGTGCCATAGCCACAGAAGCAATACAAATTTGGCTTCATTGTTTATCCTTTGATTTTTTCGCAGGCTGGGGAAGATATTTGTGCTAGGACTTAAAATGTGATTTACTACTCCTGTTGCTATTTTGCAATCATAGAGAGGGAGGATTTACACACCTTAGTGTCATCTTTTCTCATCCTCTTTCACACCTTCCAAGAAAATGTGTCTCAAATGGCTGATTAGAAAACAATACAGAAGAGTCAATGCCCTTGGAGTCTGGTTAATTTAAACACATCCATGTCTGCTCTTTTGGGGAACTGCTAGATATGGACCAAAATCCAAACTCCTGCATGAGAGAGGAATGAAGCCTGACTCAGAGCAAAGCCCTGTGGTTCCAGCATGCCTGCCAGGCACTGCCCCAGAAGGATGGTGCTGGTATCCCTTTTTTAGCCAACAAAGCAGTCCCTGGTGCAAGGCCAGGCAGCCACCTCTGGCTGGGCAACTTTGTATATACCTGGCTGAGGGTCGGCTGCCAAGGTGTGCTTGCATGATGGGGGACACCAAAGAGGACCCCAGACATCACCTGCAACCTCCTGCTGCCCAGTTCTAACTACAGAATGAAAGTAAAAACTGGAGAGGGGCAGGAAAGGTCAGGTAAGATGTAAAACACTTCTGAAAAAACAACCAACAAAACAAAACACTGAGGAATTAAAAATTTTGTTGATTCATAAATTGATTTCTCCCTTTCCCCCATCAGATTTCTCAGTGTGGCTGCTGACCTGGGAAATCAGGCATGTCCTGTGGCATGGCACCAGCCTGCCATCGGTGCTGCAGCTCCCTCTGGGACTGCCCAGCTCCAGGGTGTCCATCTGCATGGCCAAAGCAGAGCTCTGCAGTGCTGCTCAGTGCGTGGGATGAGGGTTTGAAGCAGCTGGGTGCTGAGGAAGGAGCTGCTGCTTCCCTGCAGGGAGAAGGGAAAAAGTCTCCCTCTGGGAAGAGATGGCACTGACAGCCACCAGGAGCCAGGAACTCATGTGGGGCTCCATAGAAACAGACAGAGAGCTCAACCCACTCCCCTCTGATGAGCTCAAAATTATTTTTTGAATTATTCTTTCTTTCCTGTAGCAGCAGGGGGAAACCCCTCTGACAATGGCAGCATTGAGAAGCAGCCAAGAGTCCTGGGCTCTGGGGTGGGGACCCCATCCCTGGGGTGGTGTGGGTGCTGTGCCCACAGCAATGTGCCCGGCAGGGACACAGGCACTGCTGCAGGCTGCAGGCTCCAGGACAGTGCCCAGGCAGTGGGAACAGTGCTCCCTGGAGAGCCCAGCGCCGTGGGGGCACAGCTGAGAGAGCTGCACTGACACAGCACCGAGAGCTCCATCCCTCTTCCAGCTTTCCAACCCTCACCAGACTTTCCAGCACACCCTCAGCTCTACGGAGATGAGTTTGGCTCAGTCCTAGGAGGAGTTTTCTGCATACCAAGGCTGTGCTGTGACTTGTAGGGCATGTCATGTCCTCAGAACAGTGTTAGTAGCACTAGGTCAAATTAAACCACATCTGCTGGTGAAAGAGAGAGGTTGGCAGGGTTTGCCCAGCTAGGAGGTGGTGCAAAGGATGCCAATTGCTCAATCTCAGCTGTGCCACAACGTGTTTGATGCTGCAGGAACCCCACAAACGTTGCCTGGAGGAATGTTCTGGGGGCTCAGGGATAAAGTCATGGCTGTGCTGCCTTGAGGTTTGACCCCATCTCAGCAGAGGGGTACAAAGTGGTCCAAGGCAGGCTGTTGGGCATGAGGACTAGGAGAGCAGAAGGGTCTGGGCTGTCAGATCCCTGAGGAATGTGGGTCTTTGCCATCTCTACCTTTTACTCTCGTGCCTCTACGACCGCTGTATTTCATCCCTTTTCCACAGGGCAGAGAGAAAAGTTAAGTCTTAAGTTTGTATCGTGGTTTGCTTCCATTCCTGAAAGATTTGTTGGGCAGAGTCAGACTGACTTTCAGTGACTTTCCGACTCAGAAGTAGAAGATTTCTCATGAACACTATTCAGAGAGTAAAATAAAAAGATATTTTGTGCTTTAATCCTCACCCTGCTGTCACCAGAGCATTGCAGAAGGAAAGAAGCTGAGAGAAACACTACAGGAGGGTGAAATGTTCACTGCAAGGGTTGGAATGAAGGGAGATGGGATGTCCTGGGGTCCTTTGCTGTCCCCTACATACACACACGTGTGTGAACACAACCATCTCTCTGCAAGCACGTCCAGACAGTTTAGAACTACAGCACTCATTTGTGTGTGTAGTGGCATGTGGAGGAAGGGAAACACTGTAAATCTGAAGCCTTTGTTTCACAGGTTGGAAGAAAGTCGGTTTTGTCTCCCCAGGTCCAGCACTGCCTCACTGATTTTTGATGCTGGAGCAGATAGAGGCAATTAAGCAGATCTTTTACTTTCAGGTTCTGGCTCCAGCATTGCGAGGTTTTTGGAAGAGCACCCTGGGAGCCAGGACACCCACACATCCCAGCGGGAGCTCTGCCCTCCCAGCAGCACGAACCCCGCGGCGGAGGGAAGGGCACCCCCAGGCAGCCTCTCCTTGTTTCACCCCGGATAAATCCCAGCTTCCCGCTGACACACTCACACAGTCAGCCCGGCACTGCAGAATTACATCTGCTCCACTTGCCTTCTTGTTTTTTCCCTGGGGAAACGGGATGTATAGGCTTTCTTAAAGGGCTGAAAAAAAGCTAAAAAGCCAGTCCCCACGGGGGTGCCTGCACACGGGTGGGCTTCTCCTGTGCCCCTGCAGCTGGAAGTCAGTAGAGACACGGCACTGCCAACCCCTCCAGTGGCACATGTGCTGCCATCCACTGCCCTTGTGCCCATTTCTGCGGGAGCCACGAGGAGGAGGGACACGGTCCGCCAGCGCTTATGAGCAATGCACCGTGTCCCTGTCACTGCTTTAAATCAAATTAGACTCTACAAAAAAGAAGACGGCGTTTTTGCAGCAGCACCTGTTATGCTGCTTCAATTAGGGACCCATTATAGGCCCCCACACCAAAAGGTTTCAAAACATGGCTATATAAATCCCCTTGGACTGGGAAAGAAAAACACTGCCAGTGGACTGGCCCACTTGAAAGGGCAAGCAGGATTGACAGACACCTCTCAGGGCTGAGTGCTTTGGGGATACTCAAATTATACACCTGCCACGATGACATGCAGAGAGCAAGAGCCTTTCCCACCCATCTCCTCAGCAGCTGCCCACACTCCCGCTGCTCCAGGGGATTCTGGCACTGTTTTCTACTGGTCTCCAGTTTTCCATAGGGATTATGCATTTATTAAAAGAAAGGACCAACTCCTAGGACTGGTTTACAATAGCGTCATTAGGCAGATTCCAGTCAGCCAAAAGAGGTGCCCAGTGTTTTGCAGCAGCAGGAGCAAGGGTTTGCAAACACTCTAATAACTGGTTAGGAGCTACAGCCTTTGTTGGCTTAATAACCAGCTATGGCTTAACCAGTTCACTCTGAACAAAGTGACATCATGATTTCTGCACCAACTGGGTCCACCCACCCCACCATCACACAGAAATGATGCCCAACTCTCTCCACATCACGGGAAAGACTCTGAGGGTCAGACTGATGGACGGCACATGAAATAGTCTGGAGCAAATCAACCAAAAACAGTGACTGGGCTCTAACACTCGCCCTGAGCGTGGCTCAGTTATAAAACCTTCATCTGCCTCACAGATCACCGACCACCCACCCTCGCAGGGACAGCTCCTTAAGTGAATTATCTCCACAATGATGAGCCCCTGCAAGCATTCATTAGCACAATGGATTCGAGCAGTTTCAGCAGATTTATAGGTTTAGGGTTTATGGAGTCATTGATATGTGAATTAAGTGCTGACTGACTGAGACTAACTCTTCAAAAGGAGTCATTATAATCTCTATAGAAATATAATGATTACAGTGACAACATCTTCAATGAAACTTCAAAAACACTCATTTAAAAAAAATTGGTACAGAAGTATATATTTAAATAAAGCACTAGTTCTCAGTTTTCCCCATCCACCAAAGGTAAAGAAAATTCAGCTTTCCAGAGGTCAGGCTTCATCCAGGAAGATGTTCAGTAAAAGTTGCTTCCCCCTTCCCTGGGGCAGGGCACCAAAGCTCACACTGGTGTGGGCAATACAAAAGTGATATCTGAACCCTTCGGCACTGGGAGAAAGCCAGGGACTCCTAGTGTTACACAGATAAGAACCAGCCTGCACCTTTCCCCCCTCCATCGAACCAAGCCTGGGATTAACCTGGAGAAAGTTCAGACAGGAAGAGGACTAACAGGTTTCTCACAAGGCTCCACTGGTTTTTCTCAGGGTCCTCCAGCAATGAGGCAAACAAACGTTAACCTGGCTTTGGTAAAGTTTTTGAGCACTGTGGAGTGGAAATTTTGGTGCAGTAAAGCAAAACCCCGCAAAGGAGAAGCACAAGCTCCTGCTTTATGCAACCTCCCCGTCATCTGCAGCAGAGGCAGTGCTGAGCTCCCAGCTCAGTCCTTGGCCTCGATGACACATGTTCAGCAGCAGACATCTAGCCGTGGTGACAGGCACAGCAGGCAGGTGCCTTGGCTCCAGAAGTGGTCTGCTCTTAGTCACCTCATTTATATGACAGAGTAGTCTAACTTTGCTTGAATTGCTCAGCAGGGTTTTATTCCTGCTCAAAGGCTGCTATCCACCGGGAACATCCAGCCGTAGCCAGCTCCAAGGGAAAACTCTCACTGTTACACTCGATACCCCATCTCCAGGTGATGGGGGTGGTTAACCTCCTGCTCTTATGGACATCAGACTCCATCCCACTGAAGCCAGTGGAGTCACACCACAGTGAAAAGCTGTGGCAAAGCACAGGGTGAATTAAGAGCAGAAGCACAATCACAGAGATAATCTGCTGTCACTATCATGCACAAAGCACTTCTGCTCTTTGAGTTCTGGTTTGGCAGCTCCTGTGATGAGAGGGATGAGGGCACCCTGCTCAGTAGGACACAGCAGCTTCCTCCTGAAGCCAGTGAGCTGTGACATGTCAATCTCGAGGCTGGGGTGATGGACTCCACCCTGGCCTTGCTGATGCTCACTGCAATCGAATGGGCTACAGAGCACACAACCTGCACAGCCACTTTTTAGCAATTACCATCCATCTACTCATCAGCTCACAAACAAGCAGAAGGAAATGCTCAGCAGGCACCACCACAGAGCATCCCTGATGCACCAGCTGAGCATCCCCAGGAGCAGAGGTGATGCCAGGCTGGGGGAGCACACAGGCACTGCCCCAGCCCTGGCTGCCCCACACAGCTCTGGGGGCAGTGGGGGCTGGTCCGTGCCTGCTGGCAAAATGTGCTTGTGGGGCTGTTGCAGCAAGAATCAGGAGAATGGGGAAGCCTGTCTCCCAGCCCTGCCATCCCTGTTGGGCTCACATGAGTCCTGGCATGCTTCGGCACAGCTGGCATAGCACACGGGGCTGGTGGCCTGCTGAAAGTGTTAAAATATTTTCACTTCAATAGAAGAAAACCAGTGTGAGAGATCCAGCTCAAACAGGCCTGTTCCAGACCTGTTCTGGGAAGAGAGGAAGGAAAATGTTGATGCTTATCCTTCAAAAGCACCGAGGGTGGACTTCCACAGCAGTGGCAGCTCTCATGGAAAATCCTCCTGGTCCACCTTTCTGCAACAAAACAAGCACTTGTGATTTCGTTCAAGTGGTCTCCTTCCATGGCTACACAGGAACAGTGTAGGACACCGTCCCTAGGTCTGGAGCACATCCTCTCTCAGATGTGGTAACACTTGTGTTTTGCAGAAATGCACCTTCCAAATTCTCCCACTCAAACCTGGGGGCCAGCATCCCTTCTGCAAAAGCCAGCCTCCAAATCACAGCCTGCTTCTTTCCTGCAAATGGACTTTTCACCTTAAGGCTCAAACCTCCCACAACCAAAAGCAGAAAGAAAAATATTTCAGGTGAAACAAAATCTCTCATTTCCCTGCAAACCACCCCTCAGGAGGAAGTGGCTGCACAGGCACGTGCAGCCTCCCAGGGTGTTTTTGCCTCATCTGTCATCGGCGATGCTGTTAAAAATATCCAGCTTTTCTGCTGCAATAAATCACTGCAGCTCTGGGGTCTCCTCCACCCACACAGGCTGAGATTTCAGCCCCACCATGGAGTAAATGAAACCTGCAGAAAGGGAGTGGGTCACAGCACAGGGCTGTGCCAGCTGGGTTGCCGAGGCTGTGAGAGGGGATCTGGTGCAGCTTTCTGAATATGCATCAGAGCAGTATTCCCCTGGAGCCTCAGCAACGTGTTTTTCTCCTGGCCTTTGGAGCTGATGAAAACCACGGCGTTGTGAGGGAATTGCAGGACGCCCCCAAATCACTCTCCCTGCCCCTTACCTCTGCCAAGGAGTGCTGCACCTCTGGAGTCTTTCACTGTGCTCCAGGGGTGTTATTGCAGGAAAAGAAATAAGAAAGAAGACAACAAATGTGAGCAAAAGACACAGAGAAGAGAGGAGGGATCAAATAAACCCCAAACCAAGTATTCCAAAGGGTCAGGAGGCAAAGCAGCAGTTGAAAGCCTCACAGAGGTTGGTGGGTGCAGGGCAATAGGGAGCTGTCAGACAGCAACACCCCCTGCAGATTTGGGCTGTGTGCATCCTTCACAACATCTCCGAGGAAATCTAAAACCCCTTGAAACATTCTCATCGCGAGAGATCAAGCAACACACCTCCTCCTTACTCGAGGAGGGCAAACTGAATACATGCATTTCACAGCTGGGGAAGCAGAGGCAGAGGGCACAGCAACACGCTCCAGAGGTTGTCCTGCTTCAGTTGTGTCCATTAAGCACAGATTAAGCCAAAGGAAGGACAAGACAAGAAAGCACAAGGCTCGGGGACATCTGTGACTACAAATACATGCTGAGAAGAGACCCCCCAGCCCCAGAGGGAGGGAAACAGGGAGTAGGGGGCCCCATGCACCCCCTTTGACCACAGCTCCCCATGCACAAGGCAGACAGGACAGGAATCCTGCAGCTAAACCACTGCTCACAGACACTTGTCCAAATCTGCCCTGAAGATCTCAGCACAGCTCCAACAGGCAGAGAAGTCTCCCCATCACAGAGGGAGGGCAAGTCACTCTATTGCTTTTTTTCATCAGTCCTCTCCATAGCTGTCACCTGTTGTGTGGCCTCTGTCAGATGAAACAGTCCCAATGCATTCAATTCCTCTTCACAGCCCTTATTTTCTAGATCTCTGGAAAGCTGATCTGACTCTGCACATGCCTGTACATTTTCTGCACCCCTTCCACCCCACTTCTCTCCAGCCCTATTTATAATCATTTTTAATGCACCTACAGCTTGACAAAACAATTTGCAAAAGCCAAAACTGAAGAAAAATGGTAAACAACCACAAAACATAGTACATTTTAAAATTCCCATGACCTTCTGTGGACAGACACCTAGAAACAGCATTGCCCTGATGGCATTTCCCAGAGCAGATTCATTGAGAGCTGCTGCTGGGAGAGAGGACCAGAAAGGGTTGTAGGGACAGAAGTGACCTAGACTGTGGGATTGAGAGCTCCCTCGGGATTGTGTTTATTAACATCCCAGCAGGCCCTGGTGCTAGCTGTGTTTTGGGGTAGTTGACAGCTCCCAGAGAGACTCAGATCAGACCCCATTCATGCTGGACCTGCTGCCTGCTCTGCTGCACCCCTGTCACATGAGCCTGTCTGTACCAACCAACACCATGTAAATATTTTGTGGATGAGGCAATTAAAACCTGGATGGAAAGAGGTTTAGTTGGACTTTGTGTCCAAAGGGGCTTTCCATCCCTCAACCTGTGCCTGAATAAATAGCTCATTCCTTTGTTCACCTTGTCAGCCTGCCAGGTGGCAGAAGCATTATCAGTAATGGTTTTCCCCAGTACAGCAGGGCAGTCTCTGGCTGACACATGACTTCGAGAAGCCCAAGGACACAAAGCTCAGCACTGCACTGCCTGGCAAAGGGGGGCTTCAGGCAGGACTGCCCCTGCACCATGGGGCAGCCAAAAACAATGCTCTGCCCAGTCCCACCTCACCATCAGGGCAATTTCACACCAGTCCATGCTGCCACTCTTCCCTGTTTATTATGATCATAACTATTCCTATCCCACACAATTTCCATCTCCTGGACACACAGTCTCTCCCAGAGGTAGAGGAGACTTATCCTCTGCTCTCTCCCTCTGTTCTCCTCTGCACAGCACGAAGTCCAAATGCCATTTATTGCATCTATCCATCACTAACCCCTCTGATGTCCCTTATCACACTGACAGGTGATATGCTGGCAGGCTACTAAAGCAAAGCAGTGCACACTGCCCATGGCATGGTGGTACCTCCTGATTTACCCCTCTTGCTTTACACCAGGACCTTGGACACCTGGCAGCCTGACTTGCCTCTGTCTGGGCACCAAAGGAGCCCCAGGGTTAAATCATTTTACACCACTCAGTGACAAACCAAGTGACTGTGTTTAATGTTGTTTAAACCTTCAAGGCCCCTTTTTTCGTGCTCTTTTGCTTTGGGTTCTCTCCAAGGTTCCCAAATGCTCCGAGCATGGAGGGATCCAGGGCTAGCCACCTCATGGAAATAAGTGCCCACAGGGCAAAGTGAGGATGTGAATATATAAGTATTTAACCAGGGGACACAGTACTCCCTGTCCCTCACCCACGCCTGGCAATCATTACTGGGACCAAGCCACCTGTGACCTGCAGAAACAGGGCAGAAGGGGGTGAAATGCAGCCATCCCCCACAGCAGCTCTGGGGCTGCTGTTGAACCCCCATACCCAGATAATGTGGGGCTTCAGCCCATCAGGACAGCACCACGTCCTGAAATCCTCCTTCCCCCCATTGGCCAGGGCAGCAGCTCACCCCATGTAGAAGCTCTGGTTCTACATCTCCACTTGTAGGGTAATAATTAACCTGGGATTTTCCCCCCACCTCTTCTTTTAAATGCTCAGACATAGTGAAAGTGAAACAGTGCCGACTCTTTTCCAAAGATCAGACAGGTGAAGGTGCTGGAGCTCTTGGGCAGGGGCAGACAGGCATTGTTTTTTTCCACTTTTAACAGCCCTTTTCAGAGGGTAAAGAAGGATGGAGAGCAGCACCATCCCCGGAGGGAGCCCCTTGGCCAGCACATGCCTGAGGGATGGTGCCCCAGTCAGCTGAGGTGGGTGAGCTGTCCCAGACCTCTGTCCTTCGGAGCTGCCCCCCTGCCACTGCACCTCTGCTGGATTTCCTGAGGCACGGAGCTGCTCTCAGTTTCTGTGGATCACACCTGCGCTGTCCCAGCTTGCTGCGGAGGGGAGCACTTCGGTCAGTACTGGGGTATGTATTCCTTTCCTTTCTCATGTTTTCCTCTTGTTCCTTCTTCCCTGGCTCTCTCCCCCATGCAGGTCACCCCTTCGACCACTGCTGTTGCTCCACTCTGGCTGCAGAGCCCCCATGAGCTCAGATCTCAGCCTCCTTCCCCTGAAATCCCCAGGCAGTGGGGTGCCCTCCTCTCCCCCCACCCTCTGTGTGAGCTGTGATGGGTGAGCTCCTGAGCAAGGCAGTGAGGGGTTAAACATTCCCTCCTGTGAGAGTGTGTGAGGCAGGGTCTGAGGCCCACTGTGCCAGCAGCTCACCAAACCCTTGGGAAGATGCTGTCCCTCCCTGCAGTTCACAGCCTGTGGAATAACCATGCACAAGGGAGTGAAACTCTGATTGAGGAAGGATGAGATCTATTTCCAGAGTCCCAACACCTCTATTGACTGGAATAATTTTTCAGTCTCTGGCTTCTGTGAGCTGGACAGACCCGAGACAGGCAGTTCCTGTGTCACCTCAAGCAATAGCTGTTTCTAACCATTTGAACTGTTCACTCAGCTGCCTTAAGCCTGCTCTGGAGAAGTGTGGCATTCTCCATCCTCAGGGCTCTGCAACGTGTAATGGCTCCGTGAAGGGGCTGTATCAGCTGGTGGTCTGATGGGAGCCCTTTGCAAGGGAGGGAAGGCAAAACCTCTCTCCTCCCTCTTCCCAAACACCCAGGCCAGCCCTGAGGGTGGGCAAAGGGGAGTTTGTCTGCAGCAGGGCAGGAGCTGAGCAAGTAGAGAGGCTGTGACTGCAGCCCAGCAGCATTCAGTGACCAAGGAGCACTTCTGCCAAAATCTGGAATCTCCTGCAGCGTCCCCTGCAGCTCGTGCAGGGTTTTTTTGACCTTGGAGATACCCATTCTTGGCCTGTTGGGATGCAGTGCTCTGAGGCAGGATGAGTGATGTGAACCCTTCCTGCACTGTACTGCCTCCTGTGCTGTAACCATGACGATTCAGAGAGCAGAGATAGCTGTGGCTTTGGTGGAAGGGGCTAGAGCAGAGCTCAGCCACCTGCTGGGAACCACTGACCCCTGGGCCACCTCCAGCAGCAGCAGCTCAGGGTTTGAGCAGGGCAGAAGTAGCAACAAAACCCAAATTTGCCATATTCACATCAGAAAGTGGCAACACCCCGGTGAGATTCAGGAAGATTATTATTCCTGCATGGCTGGAAATCCACCTAGATGAATGGAAAATAAAACCATATATGGTTACCCACTGAAACTGTATGTTTGCACAGATTTCAACATCTCTGACATCTCATGATTCCTTGGTGCTGGAGAAACATTCACCTCTTGCCTGGTTTATGGAGTTAAGTGAACCTTTCCAGAGCACCAGGTGCAGGCCAGCGTCTGGTGTCTGTGGGTACAGGGATTGTTTCAGCAGCTACAGGATACAACACCTTGCCCTGTCCTTGTATTTAGGCACAGGAAGGGAATGGGCCAGATTTTCAGCCCAGGACTGACTTTGGAGACACAGTAATACCCTGTTAAGGACATCTCTAATTTTGCTGTTTTGTGCATTTCAGTGATTACCATCAACCTGTTTGGTAAAACTTCCTGTTGAAAGACAAGATAAATAGAAACATGGAGTTAGACACAAGGAGTGTGACCTCAGAACCAGCCTCTCCAATAAACAGTCCAGGGGAGGAAAAGGTGGAGGTCGCTTCTGAACTGAGCAGCTCAGATTTGCACAGGAGGGACAGTGGGTTCTTTGAAAGAGGGATTAAAACCATGTTAAGCATCCGGAAGTCAAAGCGAAGTCCAAACAAAGAGAGAGGGAAGGAAGATACTGGCACTTGGAATGCAAAAAGACTTCTGCGAACACTCAGGAGCTACGAGGAGAACAAACCCACCATCTGTAATGGTGTGGAGAAGATTGGTGAAATATGTGAGCCCGTTGAAGCAAAACCTCTTTCAGGTAAGACACCAAACCACCAGTGGCATTTTCTTGGCAGGATAAATATAACAGTAATTTACAGTGTGCAAGGCTGGGGCCCAACAGAGGTGCTAAAGAACCAGGCATCCCTTCACAAGGGAGAGGCAACTGCAGCCCTTGCATGGACCTGTTGGGTGTTCCCCAGCCCAGCCTGGGCTGAACATGCTGCTCTGTAGCCTCCTCTGTGGTAGTTCAGCCACACCAGCAGCCTGCCTATCAACCTGTCAGTGTGATATTGCCCATCACACTCATCAGTCACCAAGCTGCTGAGCAGACTTTGGGAACTGCTGGTCTGACAATACCTAGAAACGCAGTGTGCTATTGCCTGCATTGGCCTCCTCCCTCCTGGACAATTCTTCAGCTCTCAGACTGATGGTCCTCTGACTGTGCTTTGTAGGGTGCTGCAAGGCCTAGAGGGAAAGAAAGATGGTTTGGCTGTGATCTGGTTTGGAAGCTCCACTTTGGTTTCTAATCTCAGAGACTGCCTTGCAAAGAGACTTCCACAGATACTTTGCTCTCTTGCATTGACTTTCTCCCTGTCCTCCTCACAACAGCAGTGCTGCAAGAATTTGGTTTTTGTCTTCCTCAGGCTGGTTACTCTCACGTGTTTTGCCAGCATAATATAGATAGATCTCAGACTAATTGTAACAACGCCCTTTAGCATAGCTCTCACCTTTCCCCAGGCGTGAGCAGACTGCAATGACTTTGATCATGGTTTGAGCACTGGTCTCTTCCCCCTTCTCAAGGCAGAGGTGCTACAATGCATTCACCTGGAGATTGACTGAGGTGGAACAACACGACTTGGCCTTTCCTCAGTCTAAATTTCTAGAAGGAAATTCTTGGTGTGCTGCATAGGGTGCCACAGGGATCAGATACATGGGCTGGCACTGCCTCACTGCTGTAATGTGCTCTGCTGTGCCAGGAGGTGATTTACTGCTTTACACTGATATGTTGGGAGGTTGAGAAGCTGGATCTGAGCCCATCTCATAAACTTTGCTAGTCTGATCTCCAAGGGTCATAGATGAGGAGCAGCAGAAAATCTTATCACAAGCTTCCTGATCTCTTGCAATAAACAAGCTGAGAAATTGCATGAATAATGCCCATTCTCTGCCCAATAACTTGTGTTTGGCCTGGACTATAGCAGCTCTGTCAGAAACAGATCCCATCCTGAGATAAGTATGGCAAGTGATGGAGATTCCACCATGTGCACCATTAAGCTGCATAATAGTTAATTGCCTTTCAATTGTCTTCCTTCAACCACCAGCTGGCTGATCTTGTATTGCTAAATTAAAGATCCATTTAGCACCCAACATCACCTCCCTGAATAATTATCATAGATGGTGATTAAATGGTGTTTTCTCACTTTGATAAACAGAACAGAATGTATTCCTCTAGTCTTTCATTGCAAGCATTTGTGTAAATACAGGTTTTATAATCATTTATCTAGAAGAGACTAAGTTAATTGGTAGAATTTCCCTCCCTTCTGAGTGCAGAAGCAACTGTAGCACCATATAGGCACTCAAAGATCTATGTGTTCTGTGATGCATCAATAGTTGGGTTATTTGGCATATATCTGTCTTCATACAGACACTCTTATGCTACAAAGATGACTTGGTACATATGATATAAAACCTGTGTGCAGACAAGCCCAAGGGCAGAAATTATGAGCTATGAACAAGTCCTTCATATCTTCTTTGAGTGCTCTCCAGTTTTTCCAAATAATTTCGTATGTGTATGTCCCAGAAGCAGTGGTCACACGTGCCTAAATGTTGCCCTTTCCCTTCTCTTTAATATTTTTCTCATGCCCAGTGTCAGAGTGGCATCTCCTGTTCAGAGCATCTGTTACGATGCTGGAGATGGTGAGAGCTTCCAGGGGTCCCCCAAAAGCTAACAGTGCTCTTGGATCTCCCCAACACATGGCAAATACTTCTCATCTTACTGGCAAAAGGCAGCGGTTCTTGCACAAGCAAGGCTTTGCAAAACATGGGAAACTCAGTAGACCTCCGCCACTTTGGGGGTAGCAGTATTTGGTGACTTCCCCCAAGCCTCAGCCAAAACGAGCCAGTTCTGGTAGTGGGTGCCAAAAGCAGAGGAGGTGGAGAAAACCTACACGAGACCTGAGCACCAGGAGCACCACAAATCCACAGGTTTAGATGCCACTCCAATGTACACACACCCCCAAACCACTCAGGGACAGCAGCGCTCAGCACCTGGGAAAAAACATCCCTGGTGCAAGGCTTGCTCAGCACCTGACTGTAGGCTACATCCAGGAGGCTCTCTCAGGGCCCTGGTGTCTCTGAGGACATGCTTGTGGGTAGGCTGGGACAGACACAACTATCCAGTGAGATATCTGACCCAAGAGCTCAGGGCACCCACAGGGGTCTGTCCTGCTGTGCTCCCTCCCACTGCCCCAGCCAGAGCCCTGGGCACTCTCCCTGCCCTCTTGGGCAACACACTGAAATGCCCTTTCAGCCAGAGCTGGGCTACACCACCAAGGACATCCATGCTAAAGGAAATCCTGCTGGTAAGGTATGTCCTGAAACATTCCTGCTGCCAGTTCCACCTCATCTCCACGCCAGCAGAGGGGCAGAGCCAGAGGTGGTTTTATGCAGCCTGAGCTTCCAATGTCCCTCTGTGCACCCTCACCAGGCACTGCTCAAGGTCTTCCTGCAAGGCTATCAGCAGGATTTTTGGTATTTCCTGTCTCTGTAACCAGCTGTTTCGGGATGTGGCTCAATTTGCAGTGATTGCTTTCCCACTGTTTTCCTCTCCTGTGTCAAACAGGAGCTGGAGAGATCGGGGAGGCCCGGGGGCAGTGTCAGAGGCACTGCTGGGACTGACTACTCTGAACAGCCCCCTGCCAGTCTCCCTGTTGGGCATCTTGTCCTCCCGCCAACCTGTCAATATCCTCATGCCTGCTTTGTCCCAACCCCTTCCCTCCTCTTTCTGCAGTAATGGAAATCAACGAACTTATTCAGAAAAGACAGCTTTTGGAAGCATTTGCAAGTATCAAGTTAATGGAAGATGAGACTATCTCTGAACGGGATGCTGAGAAATACCACGATAACCCCCAGGAGCTTGTACGGAAATCCAAGGATGTGGATTTGCTTTATAACTCCATCACAAATGCAATCCAGTCCATAGTGGAGGGAACACTGGAGGATCCCACTTTAGAGCATACCCTGCTGACCTCCATGGTGACTTTAATTGCCTGTGAAGAAGCAGCTCATCCCAACACAGACAATGCTGCTCGTCCTGGGTCAGACTTGCTGGGCAGGCCCAGAAAGTGGAGGGAGCAGTGGAGGGAAGCCATCAACGAGAGTGCAAGAAAAAGAGTCCTGAAGGCACCCATGGCATCAAGGGAAGAAGCAACTTCTTGGCTTGATCTCCACTTACATTTCCTCCAGGAACACCTGAGGGAAGATTTACTGAAAATCAAGTTATCAGTAAACAAATGCTATCCAGAGGAGTACCAGGTGTGTGACACGTATGTGGAAGCTTTTCACAATGCCATTGCCTCACATTTGCAAGAACTCTCTCAGGGACCACTGGACTTCCATGAGCTCTACACCTTGCTCGACTGGGTGGCCAACACCTACCACAGGTAAGCTGCTGTGCTTGCCACGGTGCCTCTGCCTCCTCCAGGGTGCCACGGGGCTGTGGGGTACTCCAAAAGCACTGAGCCATTCTTAGTTTTCCAAGCAAGCAAGAGATGCAGTGACTATGGTGGAGCCAGATAGCAAATCTGTTGATAGGTGGGGACAGAGGTCTCTGGATAAAGCACTTGCTGCTTTTTACAGACCTACATCACCCCATTTTCCCCGCCCTCTCCCACTTGCTGTTCTCACATTTCAGGAAGCTCCTCCTTGCATTTGATAAACCTGCTCTGATAAACCTGCTCCTTTCTGCAGATATTTTGCAAGATCCAACAGCTGTTCAGTGACTTTTCCAGGCACAGGGAGGGGCCTATCGGGGAGGTCGTCTTCCTGTTTAATTAAAACAGTGATGCATTTGGAAACGGGCCACATTAACCCCCATGCATGGGGTCAGAGTCCTCTTAAAGAGGAGTCAAGACATCATCGAGGGTAATTAGACACATGAAAACAAAGGCTCTGTCTCAGATGTGTCTGCTAGTTGAATGGGAGGGGTTTAAGATGTCTTATAGCTCCTTGCAGTTCAGGGGTCTGGAAAATAAGCATGTGGAAACAGTTATGTCAAAGCAAAATTGTGTCTGTCCTGGTAGCTGGTCCCCAGGTATGGCCTGAACCAGATGTCCAAGGAAGGGACAAACACAAACCCATTGGCAGCCCTCAAATAAAACAAAGAAGGAGTGAAGGCAGGAGTATCAGCACTGAGCCAAACAGTGGGTCAAAATGGTCAGAAAGTGGGCAGTGACAGAGCAGGGCAGGCAGCAGCACACTGTTGCCCAGAACACCCCTCGCCTGGGGTAGCTTTTGGGTAAGAAACATTTGTACTGCAGGTGGTCTTTGTTTTGAACAGACCTCAGCAGGTTTCTTCTGTGAACTTGTCCAGTTGCTCCTAAAACCCCACCTACAGTGTGGTGGCCATAATGATGTGTGTAACCCCCTCAGCATCACAAATCCCTGCAGATCTCACCTGAAGGCAAATTCCTGCATGGCCCCAGCCCAGCACTGCAGGAGAGCAGGGAAAGAAACAAGCTTCAGCAGCCAGGTTCTGCACCAAAGAAAAGTGCCCCACACCATATTTCTCCAAATTGCTGTGAGAGCATTTATTGAGAGTTTGCAGTTGTTTTGGGCACTGCTTGCAATAACCTGGCTGTTCTGGGCTGTTTCCATTTGATTTTCCCATTCAAAAAAACTTCACTGTCTCTTGGAATAAATAACCAAAAAAGAAGAGATTGACTGATGCAAAATCACTATTGATGTTACAATTCAAACAAATTTTAAAAAAAAGAAAGAGGTGGGAATAAGCCCCTTGAGTATACATTTGAGACTGTCCTTTCAGTTGTGGTGGAGAGTCCATATTTAAATCTGTGCTGTCATTTAGCACAAGCAGCAGGCTCTGGGAGCAGCTGGGCTGTGCAATGCTCCACGCGTGGAGATGTTCCTTTCTGGGAAATCTGAACCATGACCACGGAAGCATTGATTCCAGGACACTATCAGCAGGCTGGGCTTATTTTCTGCTGAGCAGTCACTCTGCAGCAGCCTGACCTTGTACATTACAGTCCTCACTTGTATCTGAACCTAACTCTGCAGTGCTGGCAATGGGAAGCCTTTGTGGTGTCTGAGCAAACGTGCAGGCTGTGTGCAGGTCATTGCAGCTGTGTTCCTCAATTAACAACATGACAGCTCCAAACTTAGGCCCCACCTTCATCAAGTGCATGAATATTTTCATCTTTCTCTTTTCCACCTTCCACCGCCCTGTACGATGCGGTGCCTCCACGGAGGAGGAGTAGCACATTCAATTGTAGAGTCCAATAACATTTTTCCTGCCCCAGAGAGAGAACACAGGCACTGCCTCCCTTGCCCTGCTTCTGTGCTAATCAGCTGGCCTGATTACATGTCAATCCAGAGGAAAGTGAGAGCAAAGTCAGGTGTCAGCTGAGCCCTCTGTGGAGTCAGACTCTGTGGCTGCACATCCACCCACCACTTCCATCTGCAGGGGAGCGTGGCTCGTGTCCCAGGCATGGGAGTGCCTCCAGGTCCTGCTCCACCACCTCCCCTGGCTCAGGAGAATGCACAGAGACAAACCACAGGAGCCCTGATGTGACACTGCAGAGGAGGCAGGGACATGGGCGAACTCCAAAGCGACGCGCTACTACAGGAACTACCCTGAAAGGCATTTTGTGAGCTTGTACTCCAATGAATCAGCTTCACGTTGTTTATTTTAAAAAGTAAATTCTCATAGCACTTTTCATGTCCAAACAACTCAGAAGTCTCATGATTTCTGAAGTGGGCTGGAACCTTAGATCATTTTGGGTTTGAGTAATTAGGATTTTGAATAGAAAGGAAAGATTTTCTTGTTAAACCTTGAAAACAAGCAGCACAATTTCAGCTTTAAGTATATTTCTCATGGCTTAATAATTATGCACCTCATGCTGCATGAATATTCCACCAGTTTATTCACACTGTGAGGCATTATAATTTCTTCATTTGATTCTTTCCAGTGAACTCTTTCTGGGTCATCCTGATCTCAAACCAGAGGTAAAGACAGAAAACCTTTCCCTGCTGTTAACACCAGCTGATTGGGATAAACTGAAAAACGACTACATTGCTTCTGCAAAGGTGAGAGCTTTGACCTAGTCCCCACGTGCCCCCGAGAGAAGGTACAGGAGCCCCAGCCTCACAGACAGGTGTCTTGGATGACTGCATTGTGGTTTCCAGCCCCACCAGGTCCTACTGGCCCCACACAGAGCAGCCTGTACTGTAAAGCAGAAAGTTCCTGAACACCACCTTGGGGACCCAAGCAGAGCCAACAGGACTGTACCAGGCCCACTCAGTATGGCAGACACTCACTGAAAGGTCGTAGCTGGGCTTCACCAGATTGAATGCATTGCCAAGTTAGGGGTAAAGGCATTTTAGCTGCTTCTTGTCACTGTGTAGGATCTCCTCCAGGACATCTGAGGTTTGCTATTGGCAGACTTTGGGCATCCCCACCAGAGGACACACCGATGGTTTCTGTCCTCTGCTGAAGCCACTTCCCAGCTGTCTTTCTGCAGTCCTGGTCTGGCACCATGTGTAAGACCTTCCTGGCTCTTTCCTGGGCAAATCATTTCTGAATCAGGGCACGGCTCAAGGTGAGCTCAAGGTACCCAGCTGAATGAAATCAGTATTGCTCCACCGTGCTGGTGAAAGATCACTTTGTTTCACAAGCAACAAGACTGATTTATCAGCCAGGACTGAGCAGTGCTGCTGCTTACCTGACTGGCTGTACTGCTGGAAAGGACTGGTTTGATCTTTAATCCTGACCCGGTGCATTCCATGTGCTGGAGGACTTTGCAATCAAACAAACAGCTGACCCACTGTTTCCCTGCCAGGAGAATGACTCTGCTTTGATTTGGGAGTACCTTGCTCACACATAGCTCAGCTCCTGATTTCTCCTGAGGTCTGGAGCAAGGCCTGTGACTCTGCTCACCTTTCCATGCCGTGGGTGTTGGCTGCACACACGAGCTGATGGAACAAAATGCAACAAGGGGTCTGTACTCCTGTTTGCTTCATGATCCTGAGCTGCATGTTTCCTTCCTACGTTTAACATTTAGGGGAAAATCAAAAGTTATTTTGGAAACATCCTGAGACTAGAGGTCACGGAGAAGTGGGAGAAGGAAGTTCATTCAGAAGAGAAGGAAAACCTCTACCACGCCTCACTCTCTTTTGATATTCAAACGGTATTTAATTATCTGGGGGAAAGTCGGGGGGTCTCTGTGGCTTCAGGGAAACGGGATCGTTTCCTTCTAGGGTGGAGGTACCGCCTCCTGTGATAATTTATGTAAGTCACACACTGGCAGAATACATTAGAGCAGAAAATGCCGTTTATTACAACTTTTAGCTCTCCCGCTTGCCTGCTAGCTGCAAATTAAACCTGCTGTCAATTGTGTCAGCAACATAATAGGCAACTGATTTTAAAGTCCCTAAACCTCTTTGATTAGGAAGAAGAAAGAGAATTGGAAAAAAGGTGGAAAGAAAAGATTTCTTTGAAAAAACCTTTGGCTTAAAGAGCAACTTTGTCCCAGGGCTGTGGAAGCTGGGGAAAGGCCGTAGGCAGTGACAGCCACTCCAATTTAAACAGTACAAAAAACAAAAGCCCCTACTAGCTTTTGGGACTACTGGGTAATAAATGCAGGAGGGGTTTGGATTAATTCTCATCACTCAATTGGTTGAGTCACTTCAATTAAATAATACTAACAAAAAAAGAGAGGGAGAGAGAAAGAAGGAAAATCAAAGAGTTTTGCCTGCTGACATGACTCTTTTTCCATAGAGGAATATTACACATTATGTGATCACGGGGAAGGCAGGTCTGAATTGATTTAGCAGATGGATAGGATGCCTTGGGAAGTATCAGAGTGGGACTGCAACACGCTTCAGTCCAGGAGTACAGCTGGGGTTGTGGGAATGGGAATCTGGGAGGAGTTCCAGTGCAAACAAGAGTTCAGGGTGACGCCCAGCCCTCTGTGCTGCCCTGGTATCCCTCCTGAGAAGGGGGCTTGTGTGGACCCTCAGGGATGGGGCTTAGAGTCACCCTTATTGTGGGGTCATACACGGGGACAGCTCAGGTCCCCTTGGGCTTTGGGTTGGGGATTGATCCCTGCAGCAATTCCCCCCAAAATAGGAGGATGACACCAGGACACCTCGGGGCTCCAGCCAGCACTGCCTTTAATTCACACTCAGACAGCAGAAGGGCATGAGGGGTGAATGATTAAACCACAAATCATTTGGTGCTTCTTGGCCCATTCTGCATTATGATTTTTAAAACTGCCAGAGATCAATAAAAACCTCCTGGCAACAAGTCGGCTGTTTGCCCCTCTCCTAGGTGAGCCATTCTTACTGGCCAAAGGTGCATGAGATCCTTGTGAAGGATGTTTCACCAGTGCTTGTCCCACTCACTGGAGTTTCTTCCTTCCCTGTTCTAGATCATCGGGCAGCACATGAAGTTATCTGGAGCTATCAGCAGAGGCCTGGAAACAAAAATGCTTGAGGTGTGCATGGCGGAGCTGCTCGAATTCATACCAAGGTCATCACTGCTCTGGGCAGCACTTTCTTTCTAAATGAGTCCCACTTTGGTAAAAAAACAGGGAAAATGTCCAGGCACTGGACCAGACACTGGCACTGAGCAGGCACAGGGCTGCTCCTGGGAGAATTAGAGATCACAATGAGCCCAGTGATGAGCAAGCTGCAAAACAACTTGGAGGGAGTAATAAACAGACCCAGATGGGACCCTGTGAGTCCAAAAGTCCAATGTCAGAGCTGTAGCTGCTATCTGGAAAGGTATGGGACCACTGCAGTGCCATCCACCCAGGACTTTTGTGACATTGGATTCTGGTCACTTGCAGCTTCAGTCATGAGCAAGCAGTGGTTATGGACCCCTCAGACCCAAAGCCTGCTTGTCCAAAACATCATCTAGGTATCCTGGGATGAGTCCTGCTGAGTGGTTTTCTCTGACATCCCATGGCTGTGGGCATAAAAAATGGCTAATGGGACCCTCTCTGCTACAACCTAGCAAAACACACTGCTGGGCTGCCTCCTGAGTCCCTTAAAATTACCCAGTCTCCAAAGGAAAGTGCTGAAGTAATGTCTTTTCTTTTTTTCTTTGTTCTTCTTTTCCCTTTTCTTTGTTCTCTTCTTAAATTTTCTTTTTTTTTTTTCCTTTCTTTTTTTTTTTTTTTAATGTGTAAAATGCAAGCTGGAGCAGCCAGGGCTCTCAGATTGAGGGACCACTGAAACTTAAGCTTTTACTTAAACAAACTTGAGATGCAAGGGCTGGGGCCAGCTCAAGCAGGCTCCTTTACCCTGACAAAGAATAGGGCCACCAGGCAAAGCCTGCCTGAGCACACAGCCTTCTGCCTTCAGCATGGACCTGGCTGTGAAACAGCTGTCAAACCCATGAAATTGGTGCTACACAAAAAACAACGACCTAACAACCACGCTGAGGTTTTGGGGAAGGGGGGAAGGTAGGTGTGCTGCCCTATTCCTATACATCCTCTTTTGTAAAATCAGCCCTCACTGAATCCTTCCCCTGTGTGCTTAAAGGGCACATAATATATTGCCACAAAACCCAGAGAAATGAAGGCTCAGACTTATAAGCCTGTGTACCACACCTGCAATTAAACCCTCAGTGTGAGGAAAAGGCAGAGATTTGGCCTCCCAGCATCCCTGGCATCTCTCCAAAAGTGCTGCGTACCTGCTCAGGCGAGCGCATCCCAAACCCATAATTACCTGCCATCTATTCCCCTCCACTGCACACACATGTTGTGACAGCTGGAAAAAACCTGTCTGCATACAGAGGGGACAGGTTGGGCCAGCCACGGGTGTCTCCTGACACCACCATGAACACAGAGGAGGAGGCATCCTCAGTGCTCCCACTGTTAGTGTAACCTGGCTGTATTTTCCTCCAGGTTTGAGCAGGAGTTCACGGCGTGGAGCACTGCCCAGGACAGCCCCATCTTTGTGCCCTATCTCGTTGCCTACATCAACAGCTTCCAGGACCTGGTGTAAGTCTGCTCCTCCCGAGCTGAGGAGGGGGTTTCTGGGGTCTGGGAGGGTGGCAGGATCTGGAAAGGAAAGACCCAGCTCTCCTTGAGGTGCTTCGGTGGGTGCTCAGCCTCCAGCCCTTCTAATCTCACGGGAGGATTTTCCACAAGGGATGCAAATAAAAGCCACAAGGGTGAAGAGACAGGAATATGGATGGATCCAGTGCTTGCATGAGAGTTTTAAACTCATTTTCAGGACATCTTTTTCAGCCTCAGGGGAGGGTTTTTTTCTGTTTTTTTGTTCTGGAGGTTAGCAGAATAAACCCAGAAACATGGTCTCAAGGCTGCCTTTGGCACTGGGCTGGAAGAAACTAACAAAGCACTCAGCCCAAAAATAAATGCCTGCCATTGCTGCTGGCATCTGGAACTTCCAGGACTTTGCATGAGTTAGTTACTTCAAGCCACGTGTTGGGAAGTGCCTCTGATGAACAGGTATGGTCAGGCTGGCAGTCAAAGATCTATCACTCACCCCATAAGTGGGATGGTGCCAGCGAGTGCATGTCCCAGGCACTGGTCCATCAGCCCCCTGCTGATGCCAGGGGCTCGTCAGCGTCTGGGGTGGGCTCTGCCATGCAGATGTGATGCTTTGGTTTGCCGACCCAGCAAAACAACACAGGACCAGTGCGTGGGCTCTGGCCACCGAGGAGCTTGGGTTGTGATCTCCAGCCCCTGCTGCTGCAGCGCTGCCGGGCTCTGCCTCCGGCAGGGATGCGAATGCCAAATATTATTGAGGGGATGGAGGGCTCGGTGTCTCGGCAGCCGCCGGCTCCAGCCGCAGCGAGCACTACCGCCGGGAAGTCTCTAGATGGCACGGTCTCTCCAGCAATGCTCTCCCCGCCGAGGAACTGGCTTTTTCTGCCTCCTGCTGCCCCTGCGGGACTCTGCTGCCCCTTCCCTGCTGAACGGGGTGAAGGGAGACGCCAGCCCCAGGCAGGGAGCTGGCAGCGTTCGGGTGATGGGGTTATTCCTGAGTCGAGTTAAACACTCATCAGCCTGGCGTGATGAGCTGTGGGTCAGAGGTAGGAGTCTAACAGCAGGATTTTTTGGATGCTGGACCCAGACTTCAGGTGTTCAGCTGGAGTTACAGTCCTGAGCTCCAGCCTGGGATGACAGGGATGGTGTTGGGTGCTTTTTAGTCCTGCCAGGGCAGCCTCAGACGTATAAATCCGGGTAGTGAAAGGAACGTGCTGCTCTCTGTGCTTACAGCAGTGGAGGAGGCACATCCAGGGAAGCTCAGGCATCACTGGTGATGCCTTTTTTTGTGGTGGTACTGCCTCAGTTCCCCCCCTCACCAACACCGAGCATGTTACAGTGGGACAGGGATGGAAAGTGGAAAGAAAGGCAGAGGTTGCAATGCCCCTAAAGCGCACACACACACACTGGGAATTTCATTAACCTCTCAGAAGTTTTCTTTCTCATAGGGTGAAACATTGCAGAAGTATGCACTGTCCTTAGGAAATTCCACAGGTTTCCATCCCTGTAGTTACCGTGCCTGCTGCTGCTGATAGACATTGTGTGGAGTGAATCAGACAGGCTCTGGGGGACACAGGGTCAGCAGCTTTCCCTTCTCTGGCTTTATTATTTACTTTACCCCCACAGCCCTCAGTTCTCTCCCATACCTGGAAATCATTTAGCAGAGGTGTTGCTCGAGTGAAAAAGCAACTGACCTACACAACTGCTCCACATGGCTGCACTGTTCCACCTGATGAGGAAATCTGTGGGGTTTTTCAACCACAGTTACTCAGCTATGATTAATTTTCAATGTACAGGATTGTGCAAAAAGAGCCATTACTTTGACTCATTAAGTGTTTCCAAGAGGAAGTACTAGAAACACAAGTTTATTTAAAAATAATATCCAGCATGCCAATCCAGATAACATGCTTAGGGCTGTGTAATAGTTTACATTTTAACATTAACTCATGAGTGATCTCTGTCTCTCTGTAGGTCAGGGTTAGAAACAGCATTTAAAGTCAATACTGAGGAACTGCAGAAGATTTTGGCAGCTGTGACAAGGAACTTCACAAATATTTTCTTAACCAAATTAAGAACAAAAGCACAGGTAAGAGGATCTTGGCCACATTATTTCCTCAATATAAGGGCTGTATGCAGCAGCTGAGGGTCATTGCCCTTCCCTTGTCTCACCAACTAAACCTCATTTTGCCGTGCATGACATTGTGGTCCCTCCAAAATGCATTTACACTTGTGGAAATCCCCCTTACAAAGCAACACTTCCAGAATCCTGGGAATTTTTTGCTATGAGCAATGATACATTTTTCAAGCTGTTAATAAAAATCAAAATAAAAGGGAATTTGGCAGCTTCCAGTCTCTCAGGCAAAGCAGTGGGGGAAAAGCTTGCCCACAATGAATCATTGGAGAGGCCAGCTGATCACCACCAATGGGACACTTTTCCTTCTATCCAATCATTTGGATTTTTTCAGGTCTTTGACTTACTGATTCACAGATCTACCATCACAGTCTGTTAGAAACCTCTTCAGATAGGACAGAATTCACTCCACTCAAAAGGTGGTTTTTCCAGGCTGTTCCCATGGTGACAAAAGACTGATTGTTCCAGAATGAGGATGCTAAAGGTCTGATAAAATTGGACTTGTGTTAAGAGGCCTAAAAGGCAATGTGCTGCAATGCAGTTTGTGCTACTCAGGTGCTGTAGATTGGCCTTTCTGCTCTCAGCCAGTTGGGGTCCACTAGCTCCAGCTGGTATAATACCAGAGATGGGGGAAATCAAGCCTTTGGTCCCTTCCCTTTTCACTCATCCTAATTTCTAAATCCCCAAACAGAACTTACAGAAACCAAGTCATGGAACTTCTCCAACCTAAGCCAAGCCCTCCTGGCCAAGGGGACTTTCCAGTGACTGCAGATCTTGTCTTGAAGCCCAAGCAGCAGGCGAGGAAAGGCCCCAAGCCAAGGCATTGAGCAAGAGAGCTGAAATGTCGTGAGAACTGAGAGAGGCCGAGTCAAAGCATTTCTAAACAGAGCTCCAGCAGGCTGGGAGCACAGCAAGGGGGGAAAAAATTGGGAAGGAGATTGCCAAGAGTCTAAAGACAGAGATCCTGAGAGCTAGGAGGAGAAAAGGAGACATGCCAGAGGAAGGATATTTGGTATTTGGCCCTTAGGGAAGTCTCTTCCAGGTGCCAGAAGTCTTTAGCAGATATTGCTGTTTCTACATGAAGGTACATTAGCTCTAGGGACCCAGCAAAGGAAAATAACCTGTTGAGGACACTTGGTCAGAGTACCTTGTACCCAGGAATGACAGGACACAGTGCCATCCATCACTGCCATGTCATCATGAACCATGAGGCATAAAGCTGGAGATGCTCCCAGCTGCCATTCCCCCACCACCACATCGGAGCAAGGAGCAGAAGGAAAATCCAGCAAGACTTCATGCAGGTGTGCAGGAGTAAGGAGAGCCCCCTGGAAGGGCTGTGAACACAAAGAGCTTGATTTCCTTATGGAGAAGGCTGTAGAGGTGATGGATCACCAGGCTAATTTCCAACAGATTACTACCAAGTGATTTCTCATTTCCATGGCTGGTGCAAACCCATGTAACACTGGCATACATGGTTGCCCACCACAGCCTGTTCTAGTCATGCCTGAGTTTCCTGTGATTCTCATCTCTTTCTTCCCCAGTACATTAGACAAACAAAACTATTTACCTAAAGAAATAGAGTTGGTGGATCAGAAGGTGGCACAGAGAGAGGAAATGAGTTATCCCAAATAAGCCTTTAATGCCAAAACATGTCCTGCTCAGGGTGTGATGGTTCTCCCCTCTGCACTGGGGTGCCTACCCGGCAAGGGGAGACATGGGTGTGAATTCCCTGGGGTGGAGAGAGAAACCCAGCCTGCTCCTGGTGTTTCTTCATGCAGTGCTCTGTGCTTTCAGTTCAAACCTGAGATCAAGTGTATAGCTGGGTGCCTTCAGCTAGGGCATCATCAGCTAGTCTGAATATACCTGTGCCATCAGTGAGTTGGTCTTTTTTCAGCCACTCCTTAAGAAAATCCTGACCAAGAACTGGATTTTGGCGACAGAGAGGCCGGACTCGCTGGCATCGGCAGTCTCACAGTTCTCCGAGCACCTGCAGCACATGAGGGAGCCCCTGGGGCAGGTAGGCAGCTGGCCCCCCACCTGGGCACAGGGATGCTGGGGGGTCACACCATCATTTGCAGGCTGTGGTCAGACCTGCAGACTCCTCTGCAACAGTGGTTGCTCTTTACAACTGTGGGAGCTGAGATATGAGTGAGTGTGTGCTGATGGTGTGCTGCCTTCCTGTGCTGCCAAAGACCCGAGAGCTTTCCCTGCCTTCTCTCACTACCTTGGCCTTGAATAGACAAAAAAACCCACAAGGTTTGCTTTTTTTTAACTAGGAGCTTCTACAGGAAGTTCATAAATACGTGGTGAAGGAATATATCACACAGGTCATCAAACCCAGATGGAAAATGAACAGGGAGACACGGCAGCAAGTGAGCGAGAAGATGAGCCAGGAAGCTGCAATCATTCACAATACACTCATTGATCAGGTATGTGAGTTCTCTCCTGGCACCCCCTGGCTGTCCCACTCCTACAGGTGCAATATTCCCAACTGGCTTCCCATAGACCAGGCAGCAGGCTCTTGAGGAGGGCAAGCTTCAAGAAATATAGAAGTGCTTAAAAGAGAGCGAGCCAGGTGATTACTGCAGGTTCATGGTGTGGGTTTCCAGCCTGGCAGCCCCTGCACTGGCAGCTTGTGCATGTTCAGCCAGCAGGCAGAAGGAAAATTTCCTGGGCCTGTTCCCGCAGGCCATGGGATGCATTTTGTCCCCAAAGGATCCCTGCCCTGGATACAGCTCATGGAGTTGAGTCCCATGAGAAAGTCCATCTGGGTACACAGTCTGTGTACAGCAGGGTGTGGGGAGAAAGTGGCGGCAGTCTGCGTGTTTTGTGACTAGGCAACTGCTACAACCCACCCCTGAAGGTGGGGTAACTGAGGCTTCTGCTAATAAATCCTTTGGGCCAGGTTAGAGTGGCACAAAACTGAGTGACCTGTGTGAGATACAGATATATAGATATAGATATCTATATAGATATATAGATATATGTGTGTGTGTGTATATATATATATATGGCAGATTTATTTTAAAATTATTCAATTACAATGGAAAGGAGGTACGTAGCCATTTTAGTTATTACCTATAGTAATATAACAATATAAAAGTATAAAAATATCACTTAAGAAAATATACACAGAAAAGAAAGAAAGGATGAGAGTAGATAGCAGAGAGGAAAGGTATCGCCACCTGTGGATCCAGCAACAGGACTTGGTTGTTGCAATTTAGGGTCTGTTGGTCAAAATAATGGTTGAGTCATTAACCTTTAACATTTCTTTCTCTCACAGCAACATCAGTCTGAGATTTTCAGGGATTTCAAAGTTGAATTAATTGGATTTTGTGGAAAGTCAGGTATCCAGGGCACTAAATCCCCTCCCAGAGATGAGGCACATGAAACTATCAGGCAGCTTGAGATGAAGTCTCTGGCATCCACTGCTATGCTGGAGCACAGCCACAATGCCCTGCTCAGGGTCTGGCTTGCTTGGGTGGGCATCAGGAAGAGCTCCCAGGGGCACCTTGCCATTGCCACCCAGCACCCTGCTGCCTGCCCGAGGCAGCCTGTCCTGCCTGCCCCAGTCCTGGCTCACACCAGTAAATACACCCTGCTGCAGGTGCTGCTGTCCGTGGTGTCCCCATGTGACTCTTTGTCCACAGGGCTCTGACGCCGACTGGCTCCTCCCCGCCATTGACCACATTGCCAATATCATTGGAGAGAAGAAAAAAGACAGGATCAAGGCATATGTCAAGGAGCTGTGCCAGGACTATCCAGATATCAGGTACGTGAAGCAGCAGATGCCAGAGCTGTTGGGCTCCATCCCAAACAGCACCAGCTCACCCTGGGCCTCTGCCAAGCTCTTCAGCTTCTCTTTGTTGGTGGCCACATGTTAGAGATCAGGGTTCCCAGCAACAGCGGGAATCTCAACTTATTTTTCTCACTTTCTGATGGCGTACTTTTTCCTTTTTTCCCCTCTGTGCTGTATCTTATAATGCACGGAAATTACCCTCAAAGCCTTTTCATTTTAGAATGGAATGGAATGGAATGGAATGGAATGGAATGGAATGGAATGGAATGGAATGGAATGGAATGGAACAGAACTATTTCAGTCTGTTAGGAAGGGACTTACAGTGATAATCCAGTCCAACTTCTCATCACTTCAGGCCCGACCAAAAGTTAATGTAAACTATTCAGGGCATTGTCAAATGCCTCTTGAGCATTGAAAGGCTTGGGACATCAACCACCTTTCTAGGAAGCCTACTCCAGTCTTAGACCACAACTTCAGTTAAAAAATATTTCCTAATGTCAAATCTAGAGCTCCCTGACACAGTTTTAAACCAGTCCCATGCATCCTTTCACTGAATTCCATTTTATTGCTCAAAATGAACCTTGTTTCACAGTAAAGCTCCAGTTTGCTTTTCAGTGCATCACCAGTATCAGCCCTGTTTGCCAATTTGCAGGCTCCAGATTTGGAGCAAAGAGTTTGTCTCCTGTTCCCAGGCTCAGACCTCAAAGTGTGGCAGCCATTGACACTGTTCAGCTGCAGTTTCTGAAACAGCCTCAACACAACCATTAAATTCTGGAATAAATTACAAATTCTTTCTTTTGTACTTTCCATTTGCTGTTCCAAGGCTGCATCTGGAAAATTTAAAACTCCTGGAAAAGTAAAGAAAGTGACTAGTTCTGTGCATGGCTAAGCAGCTGCAAATCAGAAGTTACCTCCTCTTCTACAGCTCTGCTTTCAACCATTGAGAATGAATATCAGTGGTACAGATTGAAATAGATTCTGTTTCACCAGAGTAATTTCAGAAAAAAAAAACCCAAAGGTTTCAGCAGTGGATGACACTTATGCAATCAAAATAATCCGTAAGATTTAAGTAATTGCTAGAATACTGAAGTGGACCCTCAAATATGAGAAAAAAAGATCACATTAAATATATTTTCCTCTCCCCAAAACTGAGGCTTAAAATTTTTCATAACTAGATTTAACATGAGTGGGTCAGCTATGCTTCAGGCTTAGCTGTGTGTGGGAATTCAAGACATGGACATGAAAAGGAACAATTGTTCCTGAGTAATTTCCTAGGTGAACATACCTATCTTGCAAAACAATTCTCACAAACAAAAAACAAACAAAACCAACCAAACAAATAAACCCCAATAAGGGTTTAATCCCAGCCAGACTAAGCTGAAAAAGAGGCACTGCCTGTTCTGGGAAGGATGAGGGAGGTAAATGATAGCTAGTCATCAACAGTGGCTATTTAAAAACAATTTTCCAGTCAGAAAAGCCATTTACAAGGCTTTGATATGTGGTACTTTTTCATCATTAGCCTCAGACCCAAGCCAGGTTTTAAGGCTTGTTCTCTTGGTTTATCTAATTTCTGACTTTCCATTATTGAGTAACATTATTTTTAACAATGAAGTTCGGAAAACGAGGCGGAATCTGCTGGACCTGCATTGTTTCCTGTTCAGGTCCCTGTTAATTTTTCCCCTGAGCTCTCAGAGACGTCGTTGAATTTGTATACACTGAGATTACTGGAACAGGGTATGTTTCTAAGTTGGCTTTCCAGCTCTAATCTAATTAGTGCCTATCAGCTTCCTAAATATTAGCACTTCCATTACTCATCCCAAAATAATCGTTACACAAAAGGTCCGCAGCCTCTCTGGAAAACTTGCAAAAAGCATCACGGGTGTGGAGAGAGAGGAGGAAATTCCCCAAAGCACCAGCAGCAGGAGGCTGTCCCTGTGTGTGTGTCCCTGTCACCAGTGTGGTGTGGCAGGAGCTGCTGCTCGCTGGTTTGGTACCTCCAGAGGCTGCAGATTCCCATCCTGGTGGCTCCTCCAGCATGGTGAGGGGTCGGTGCCTGGCACTTTGCTGTAGCCTTGCTCTTGTCTCCAGCACGGCTGTTGGTTGCTGAGCTCTGGGCTGGTTTTGCTGAGGTCTGAGCCAGGTTTTGTTTGGTTTCTGCAGGAAGGAGCACATCCTGGCCATCCTGGCACTGCGGGGGCTGGGGCGTGCCAGGAGAGCGGCGATTTTTCGGCAAGTGCACCACGCACAGGAGAGCCCCGATGGAGGGCAGGGTGACACACTCTTCGCTGAAATTGATGTTCCAGTAATCATCAGCTGCTTCTAACGCAGGACCAAAACAGCAGTCAGCATCCTGCCTCCTCCTACACTGCCTCTACACGTGATCCAAAATCTGCTAACCCACCTTGCTCCTCTGCAAACCCAAATTTTTGACTGCTGTGGAGAACGGAGTACTTTCCTGAAGATGGAAAAGATGGACACATCTCTGGTAGCGAGCTACCCCAAGTTCAGAACCCCAAGGCAACAGATGCACCGAGACTCTGACCTCCTGCAAGAGCTCCTGGGCAGCAGCTCCAACCCAGGCATGGTGTCCACCTCATGTTCCACACGGATTCTATTGCTGGGAGGCTGCTCTGCTGTTTGGTACAAGATTGAATGTATTTTCAGAGAGCAGGAGAACACCAAAAGCAGTTCACTCAGAGCTATATTAAGGCCTCAGTGATATATTAAGGCTTGGACTGTGCTCTGCATAATTATACAGCAGCAGAGCAAGAGCCTCCCTCATAATTAGTGCCCATGAGCAACCGAGGGGCAGAGCTTGGGCAGGGATGTGGTAGCACCCAAGTTTTATTTCCTGCCCCACAACCCAGATGGCTGAGCTGGCATGACATAAGGTCATGATGTTGTGACCTAAGGCCACAAACCACTACCTGCCTGGGGAGGAAAATGCTGGGTAACCAAACCCCACAGCTGGGACACGCAGCACATGGAACACTCTGCCCTCCAGGGTGGCCCCCATGGCCCCTCTGGCATTTCAGCAGATTTTCCTTGCTCTGCCTTGCAAAACTCCTGTTGGACTGAAGATCTGTCCATACCATCACATCTCTGTGTGTACAGACACATCTGGATCGGATATGCCATGTGGAGGGAGGCTCCAAGTTCTCCTTGACTTGGGGAAAGTGCCACCAATGCCTCTAGTCCATTTTCTTGTGTGTTTAAATGCATTTTAGCAGATCTGTTACAATCTAACTGCAGGATGAAACCTAATGTGAGGTGGACAGACAGTGCTACAGATGAGCTCCTCATCTGGTGTAAACGAGCATCATCCCACTGATGGGCATGGATCACCATAGGGTTAACTCCACAAAAGATCCAAAGCATTACCTCCAGCATCTGCAGGGGAGAGTGAAAGAGACATTCAGCAGCCTACAGCTGTGTAAATCTGATTTTATTTAATGCAATTTATCCTTTAGGTTGCCCTCCCCAGGATTTAATCTAAGACTTTACGGAGATGTGTTTATGATTTATTAAAATGATAAATGTGGACATGGCATAGCCTTGAACACTACTTTTTTCTTGCAGCAGAGCTTACAGCATCAGCAGTGAGCCTCTTTTGTTGCCTTTGCTTCATATAAGTTTCAGCCTGGGTGAGCAGCAGGTGCTGGTGACAGGCCAAGGGAAATGTTGTGATGGATAAGAAGTACAGAGTACACCTTTAATTCACAATCATCATATGAAATTTTTTCTAAGGTAGACTGGTTACCTCCACAGTCAAGATAAGGTGTTTTTCTAAAGATGGCTTTGAAATATCAGGTATAAATTGAGAGCTTGAAGCAGGAAATCCTGGGAGGTATTTTCTGCCCTGCATCATTCTTCAATACATCTCATGGCAATTCCCACAAGCCCTCAGCTTGGTAAATCTCCATATTCACTATGGAGAAGGAGAAGTAAAATATTGTCTGGTTCTCCCATTAGGTGTGCAGAACACATGAACTCTTCTGAGCTCCCCTCCCCTGTCCTGGGGACATGGTGCAAGCAGGGAGCCCTGTGATTATACCTCCCATGGGGCTGTGAGCTGCATTTCCCCTCCCAGCAGCAGGGAAGGGCATCAGTGCTGAGAGATTTACATTTATTGTTAAAAGGATTGAATAAGCAGGAGAGATGCAAAGAGGGTTCTGACTTTTGCATGCTAGGTCTGAGACTTCTAAAACTGCACTCCTGGAGTGCAGGATTTGAGACACTAAAGCCTCAGTGAGGGATTTTGTGGATCAGAAATTTCCCTCTACCACATATGCATCTCTCATCCAAGCACCTCACACAAGGCATCTGTGGCATTTTCCCAAGTGCATTATTTAAATGTATACTGGGGTTTTCAATCTCATTATTTTACTGGCATTATTTTACTTTACCCTTCCCAAACCAACTGCCTTTCCTTGGGCTCCAGCTGCCTGTTCCCGGGATTAGATAAGGTGCTCGGTTTCCGTTTTCTAATAAAAGCAGGTTGCTCCCCTGAAGTCATGGAGGAAAGCTGGGCACAATGGCCTGCCTTTTGTCACAACCCCTCTTGGGACACTCCTATCCTGCAGCCTGGCATCCTGTGAGCCAGTGGCAGGCACACAGCCAGCTTCCTCTGGGAGCTGCTGCTCTCCAGCTGCTTGCTCTTGAGCAAACCAGTTTAAGGTTAACCCCATTGTGGCAAGGCCATGGTTCAGTCCTGCCCCAACAGCTGTGCAAGCAGAGAGGGGGCTCCAGGATGGGTGAGGAGCAGGGGTGTCCCTGAGCAGGGGGATGCTTGGTCTGGGCTGCAGAGCAGACCCTGGAGCCAGGCAAAAAGAAGGGATGTGCTTTCCAAAATGAGCTGCTGCTGTCCAGCTGTCTTCTGTGGAAGACCCAGCATTCATTACAGCCATATTTCACATTCCAAAAGAGAGAAAAAAGGTCTCCCAGGGCTTTTAAATGTGAAACATGCTGCTCTTGTAGGAAAGTGCCTGTTAATTTCTTCTGCTTGTTGTTTCTCTGTGAAGAAAAACATCATCCCTATTCCTATCCCAGCACAGTTACATTCCCTCCAGGACACACTTCTTACTTTTACCCCAGAGGGCCCAAGCTACTACGTGCAGATGCATCTCTGGTGAATAATGTTGTCTCAAAAGACAAATAGAAAAGCCAAACTCTCTCCAGATTTAGCTTCTCAGGGGTGAATGTTGGATTTGGGAGTGGGGAGAGGCAGATCTGGCACAGCTGACAGTGCTGTGTGGGTGGTGAAAGATGTTTTTTTGTTTCAGAGGTCTCTGATGTTTCACAATACTGTTTGTTTCTGGTTTGGGGTGAAAAGCAAAGGGTCAGTGACAGCAGCCAGGGTGCACGAGCTGGCGTTTGCCATCTGAGATCAGCCATCGGACGCCACCATTTCAGCAATTTTGCTCTGTGAAGTTGTCTTTTCCTGGAAGAAAGATATGGGAAACTTGAAGCAAGAAAGGAAGAGTACCAAGACATTGCAGTGAATGCCCAGGAGGCTGTTCCTCAGCTGGGGATGATAATCATCAGTCAAAATATTCCTGAAAAAAGCCTTTTAGTGCAGCACCACTGCAATGTTTAGCTCCCTGTCATGTGGTATCTTTCAGGAATGAGTTCTCAATTGGTTTAAAGGATGATCAGAAAGAAGAGGAATGATGTTTTGCATCCACTTCACAGGCTGGGTGATGTGGCCACCACCCCAGCACACACAGCTGGGATGACAAGAGGTGCCAGAGCATTATTATCTCAGGGATGGCTGAGAAGTAAAGTTGTATTAGTCTCAGGCTTAACTGCCTTAGTAGTTATATATCACACTTCTCCCAAGTACCAGTGTTTAGTAGACATTTATCTTCTGTATTTTGCATCTTTCTCCGTGAAATCTTGTCTCTGGATTTACTGCCCCAAAGCCAGTTATTTTGGTTCTTTGGTACTGGGCAGATACAGGAGTGCTCTGCTCAGGATCACCATGCACTTCCATCCCTTGAAGACAATTTTATGTAATAGTGGAAATGACACTATGACATTACTACTGGGATTGGCCCACCTCCCCCATAAAACCTGAGCAAGAGAGCAGTCAGGTTGCTGAAGCATTGATTTAAACTATTTGCTATCACTGTTACAGTAAAAAGACAGTATTGGGAAAAGGTAAAGGCTGATGTACATTAATGAATAGCAAAACTGGATTAACTTTTAAAGAAGTACAAGAACTTTCTCTAGTCCCAGCTTGAGGACACTGAGCACATGAACTTTGCCTCCCTGCCTTCATCCCTGTCACACAGAGCACTACAAATAGCCTGTAACACTCTTCCAATACAGTACTCTCCATTTGTGTTTGTAAATTCATACCACACCATTAGAATGCATTTTCCCAGAAAAGAATATGTAAGGCAGAGAAAACTCTGAAAAAAGGCTGTTGTAGTATTTTTGCCATCTTCATACTATCTGAAAGTCTTGAAATGCCAGTGTAAGGCTTTCCTGCAAGCTGCACAGAGATTGTAGCTCTTGCTAAATGAGGCAGAAAGAGTGAATAGCAGATTAAAGGCAAGCACCTAAGTCTCAAGACGTCTGACCAGGCATAGTTTATGTTTGGCCAGGCATGAAATTGTGCCTGGCAGCACAAGTAGGCCCATATCCTGAGCTCCATGAGTGTGGGACTGGGGACATGCCATGGCTTCGTTAGGGGATGCAGGATTATGCCTCGGTTGCCAGGACTCTGGGGGGACTGGCATCAGGCGAGACAGAACTGCTTTTGTGTGAACAGCACTACACAAGTGCAGAAAAAGCAAACCAAGCCAGAAGGCAGAAAGGGGGCTGCACTCAGCCCCTGGGAAGGGAATGGCAACCTGCAGCTGGGAAAGAGAGGCTGAGACTCAGAAGAAAGCCCAGAAAACAGGAATGATTTAATGAACTGGATCCACAGAGAAAGAGAGCTTTGCTTAATGTTGGTCAGTGCAGAGCAGTGGCCTTCAATTTTTTTCTGTCTATGGACTAAGGAAGTACTTCCAGGGGAGGCACAGAGCACAGATGTGATAATTGTCTTTCAGTTGGTTTAAAAATGGCTGCAAAAGGGAAGGAATGTGCTCCTCTCCATTCTCTGTGGGGATCAGGCATAGAGAAGCTTCTACTGCAGGAAGTTTATCCAAGTTAGCAGCAAAACCCCCACTAATACTCACAGGGCTGGACTGCTGAGGACAGGGTGTCATCCCTTCCATCAGGGGCTTTTACAGAATCACAGAATGGTTAGGATTGGAAGGGATGCCAAAGATGAACTCATTCCAACCCGCCTGCCATGAATGGGGACACCTTCCACTAGACCAGGTGGCTCATATCCAACAGCACTTCCTGGTGAAGCACGTCATGGGAATCCCAGAACTGAAATGAAGGGAAAATCAAACTCATCACAGAAGTCCAGCACCTTGAGTAAGGCACAAACTGCTGGGGATCATTTCCCGAGTGAGGGAGCTCACAACTTTTCAATACTTTTGTCTAAAACTCGGGGAAAAAATATTTCCTGAAAGAACTGTGCTATGAATAGAAGCTTATTGAGTGGATAAGAGGTAATCATGGAATTAATCATCAGGGATTCATGAGGAGGCACAAGGCCAAAAGTCTGGCAGCTTTTGTCTCCAGAAGCACGTCATGCACTCGTGGACCATCATCTTCCCCTCACAGCCCCAGCTACAGCGCGGGAATGAATTGCTCATGCTTTCATCTTGAGAGCTCTTTAAACAAACGGGCCTTGAGCCTCCAAAGCACCAGCAAAAGCCCACGGTGCCTCTTTCCCTCTGATCTCAAGGCTGAATCCACCCTGTGCCTCGCTAAGCAGCTGTTAGTCAGGCTCTGACACAAGAGCACTCCCTCGGATGACGGGAGCGCTGTCTGTGAGCAGACCTGGAGAGAAACAACAGCCCAAGGGCCAGGCTGGATTTGCCTTTGCTAAGATGTTCTCCCAGCAAGCTCAGGATGGAGCTGTTATTTGGAAGCACCAAGTGGAATTCCACATGTGACATTTCAGCACTGCCTGCAGGGAGGAGGCTGAACCTGAACACATAATATCTGCTGCTTCTGGCCTGACCCTCTGCTCTGGGATTTCTCAGTTCCACCAAAATGCCTTTTGCAAGTGATTAAATACTGAGACAGCTCAAGGTTGTGTATTCTAGGTGAATTAAATTAATTTTTTTAAAAAAGATTATTTCTTTGCCTTGCAACACGGCAGGAATACTTGAATGGGTATCTAATTTTTTCTATTAAACATTCAAAGCAGGAGAAAATCTTGAGTTAAAGAAACCGCCTGCAGACAGGCACGACAACTCACAGCAATGTTATTCTGTTTCCCAAAGTTATTCACAATCCATTGCAAACAAGAACTGCTGTGTCTCCAAAATTAGTCGACCTTCAGCCTTGGTGTATGGATTTAGATGCCATTGTTTTAGTCATAGCAAGAAAAATGAATTGCATTGTTGCTGTTCCAGCTGTATTTCTGGGAAAATGGTCACATGGGGTATACCAAACAGAACCCTCAAAAGAATATTATTTTCCTCAGTTAAAAAAATATATATATGTAACTGCCCTTTCAACCTCTTATGAGTGAAGCAGTTTCTTCCTGATGCAGGTGCAGAGAAGCCTGAAGGAGTTTAAAACACATGCATGGGGCTTATCTTTACATACTGCATCCAAATCTTTGACTTTACATAGACATTGCAGCACTGGATTTAATATCCAGCACTCATATTTACTTACTTTAGATATTTTCCTCTTTTCTCTGAAGGTGATGTTCAAAACAATTATGACAACCCCATCCATTTAGGAAGTGGTTTAGGAAGGATCCATGTCTGGCCACTGTGTTATTGGGAAAAGTCCCAGGAGAACAAATATGTACTAAGCACCTTACCCAGCCCTATGGTGCAGGCTGTGCCAAGACAGGGGAAGCAAAAGTAAAGGTTATTGTCCTGAAGATCCAACAAGATTCCTCAGATATTTTTTGAGAAAACATTTCATTACAAAATGAATTACAAATTCATTTCATTACAAAATCAGTGGGAATTTCAGTCCTTAGGAGAACTGTAAATCTCATTCAGAAATGTGCCCCTCTTTGCAAAGAAATGAAGGGCTGTTCTCTTCTGCCAGTAAATTTGGCAGCAACAATGCTGTTGATTTCAACAGTGGAAGGTAAGCAATGAGCTCCTTACTGAGTCAGAGGGTTTGAACACAAGCTGTCTTCATGGCTGCTTGGATTTCCCCTGGAAACTTCCCTCTCTGCCACTCATCAATCCCAAGTTTGCTTGGGCACGTGAGCAGAATGCCATGGGAGAGAGGCCAGGAAAAGGAAGGGGCAAGCCTTGAGGACCCACAAGGAAGTTCAAAACAGAAGAACTTCTTGGTGTTGCACTTTCAAGACCTCAAAGAGAAGTACTGCTTTTGCACTTTCCCGGGTACTTTCCCCCAGTACTTTCCACCACCCTGTGATGGGGAGTTTATGGGCAGCCTTTCCTGCTGGGCAAAAAGAGATTCCCCAAGGGAGAGAGCCCTGGGGCAGCTAAGGTGCCCGGGCTGGAGTAAAACAACTGCAGTGAAAAGAGGTCATGATTAGTTCCACCAAGTCTAAACACGATGCTGCTGCAATCATGAGGGCCAGTTGGGATTTGGTCCCATCCAGTGACCTTTCCAGTGTTTCATTCCCTGATCTAAAATTAGGCCTCTCACCCCTTGCACACGAGCCCTGTGCCAGCCCAGGCACAGCCGCGGGTGACCGGAGAGGATCCACTGGTGAGGACAGGCATGGCCCAGCCCCAGCTCTTAAATATGGATGGACACATTCCTCCCACACCACGGGAGCTGCTGACACAACTGCCACAGGGTGGTTTTGGCAGTCCCAGGGCTCAGCTGACAGAGCAGGTCTGTCAGGACACCCAGCCCTGAGCTGCACAGCACAGCTGTGCTATCACATCTGGAGCACTCAGCCACTTGCAGAGAGCACAAGTGTCTGGTGCTGCTCAGGAGGTGGCTCCTTGCACCATTTCTTGTAGCTTAACTGCTGAGGCAGTTCCCATTCACCTTCCCTCAGCCCCAGCTGTGCCAGCCTCTGAGGGTGTACCAGTAAAAATCATCCCCAACTTAGAGACCCCATTTAATGCAGGGACACTGTAAGAAAAGCAACTTGCATCTTAACAGCACACACATTTGTCTGGCCCTCATTCACAGAGAGCTGGCCCTTGTGTCTTCATGCTGAACCTCAAAGGCATTAGGAAGCTTAAACAGACAAGCAATGTTAGAAACTAGAGTAAGCTGGTATAAAGAAAGGACTACGGGATGCTGGAATGCCTTAAAAATGGGGTGCTAAAAATAATGGTGCTCTTCTGTCAGAGGATCCCTGAACTGTCTTCAAAGCAGCTGCATTTTTCAGAACATCTGTGCTACAGGCAGCTGTGAATCCCCCACAATGGCCCCAGCCAAGAGCTCTTCCAGATCTGCTCTGAACCCCAAGCCCGGTACTGTGACCCTACAACAGGCCCTCCATTTCCCAACATCAGTGGGATAGCAGGAAGTGCGAGTTCCCACTCCTCTGGGGTGAGTTGTGCTGAGATGACTGGACTTCCACAGCAGGAAAAACACTTCTGGTTTCCTTCAGGTGAAAAGGAAAAAGCTACACCCTTCCCTCAGCACCTGTTGTTCCTCCCCAGTTCATCATATGCCAGATGTGGAGGATGCAAGTGGCATCAAACACAGGGACAATATCACTCCCTCCAATCCATGGGGGAGGGTGGCTTTTCCCAGGCTATGAAGATGCCTGGCTGAAGGTCCAGGGATAGCAAACTGGGAACTGCTGGCTGCCAGGGCTGTCGGGTCAAGGGGATTTCCCTTCCAGCACGTGATGTCTCCTGCCCACTGTGAGCATGCCAGGGACAGCTGCCCCCAGCCAGAAATCTCTGACATGAATCCCTCCTCCCTCTCCATGTCAGAGCAACCTCAGAAATGCACACCTCCCTTGCTCAAATGCCAGGGCAGCCTCAGGGACAGATGCCTCCTCCACCAGGATATCACAGCAAAGGTGTCATCAGCCTCAGCCACGACCACTCCTCAAGCAGAAATACCAGGATGGGGATGCAGACCATGCTGGAATACAAGCCCTTCCTTTGATGAAGATTTAGGACATTCCTGTCAGGTTTGAACTACTGGCTCATTACTCAGACATGTAGTATCTCTAATGCCAGAAGAAACCAAAATTAGGAAAGCTCTCTGTGGTTAGCTTGGTCCAGATATGACCAGAGAGGACAAAACTATCATCATGTGAGGCTGGTACCACTGGTGGCAAAGTTCCCAAGAAGGGTTCACACTGTTGAAGCTACCAAATCACAGCTTTGCTGCAGGTCAGACCTCCAACATCAACCTGCTTCAAACCAACTAGGAAAAAATGTGTTTTCACCACCTGGAGAGGAAGACAACAGAGGCAGAACAATGACAAGAGGATGAAGATAAACTGCTGCCATGGATGTTTCTGCTGAACATGGTTCTGCTTGGCTTTCACACCTGGATTTAAAAAATCATGAGCAGATCAATCTTCTCAGCACAAGGGCAGGCTTCTACCTGTGGCACCAGGGTCCATGTTGGAAAGGACAAAGTGTTTTGCAGGAGGAAGGAAACTTTTTGGATCTGAGAACATTAGGTTAGATAAGTGCTTTAGTACTTAAAAAAATATTCCATATTGTTTGGCTTTAAGATCTTGGGTTTACATGTTGCTTTCAAGCAGTAAAATAGTATTAGAATTGGCCAAGTTGATGGTTCCCTTTAACCTTAGGCTGAACTTCCATAGACAGGAGTGAAAAGTCTGCTCCCCACCTACCACAAAACATAACCTGCACATGGAATTATTTGGAGAAGGCCACAAGCAGGCTTCAAAGTCATCAGACATCTTGGTGTGCTACTGTGGTAATTTTGAATGCCAAACGATGTTGTACTTAAAACCATATAACTTAACACATGCATAATTATCAAGGGTTGTGAAGCACAAATGAAAACAAAGTTGGGGCAGGAAAACAGTTCATGAAATAAGAAGAAAAACGAGAGGTTTTATCCTGTAGTCTAATAGGTGTCTCAGACTGGCTAAAAACAACAGTTCCCTCAGACAGAAAGGTTTCAGACTTGCATCCCAAAGGTACCCTCCATTCACTTGTGGGCCCTAGGGCATCTAGAAGAAGTCCAGTTAGCTGCAGTATAGGTTCTCACTTCATTGACACATACAGAAACTGAAAGAGAAAGCAAAACTTCATCCTAGTGATTTCTGCTATTGTCTGGGAGGAAAAGTCCTGGGTATCCAATCTTCGTCCACCACTACTTGGTTATGTCTCTTACACAAGGCATGGCCTGTCACGGGAACTTTCCCCTCCGTGTGACACAATCTGCTGGTGTACTCAGAGCCCCATTGCCCAGGCCCTGCTCCCAGCCCTCACCACTACCCTGCTCCTCTGCTGTCAGGCCCACATCTGGATATACATCCATAGCTCTTCAGAGCCTAGTTGCTGATGGAGAAAAAGAAATCCTGCTTTTATTGCTAGTACTCATCACGAATATGGGAGAGGAAGACACCTCAATCAGTTGGAAGTAATATTGTTGCAAGCTGACCCCAGTAATCAGAGTTAAAATGCAAAATAGTATTGAGAGCTGGATCCACCTTCTCTAGACCTCCAACCACTTTCTGGCTGCTCTGGCCCAGCTGCTGAGCAGTGACAGTGCCTTTGGAGCCAGCAAGTTCCTCCACAGCTCAGGGACCTGTCACGTCCCTGCACTGAGGGAGAGGAACTGGGCCCCCTCATGACCCAGCTGACATTGCTCTGGCCTGCAGCCTTCAGAACCCAAACTTCCATTCCTTTTGCTGACCTCAAACTTTATAATGTTTTGGAAAAGAGCCAGACAAATGTGGTAGGTGTGATCTCTTGGTCTTTTAACTCACATTTTAATGAGAGCCCCAAATCCTCTTCTGCTCCCTTCTTTGCACATGCCCCCACGTCTATAAAATTATCCCACAGTGAACAGAAATAAAAGAGCTATTTTCCCTGAAAAGCAATCAGCTACAAGCACATGCAATCAGGTCACAGCACATACAGTCCCCACCACGTGCTGCTTCACATGTCCCCCCCTCAGCACTGCAGGGAGGTCAGCCACCTTAGAGATATCTTCCCCAGGCTGCTGCACACCCCATCCCACATGGAGAAGCTGCTGGATCTTACCTGACCCTGATTTTCCCATCCAACCCCACACTGTGAGTATTTTCTGACTCTCTCAAGCACCAATTCAGGCATCTCTGCTTGGGCTCGTGTGCCTCACCAGCTCCAGGAGATAGCCCCATATTCCCAGCAGAAGGTGGCAGGGAGTGCCTGCTTACTCAGAAAGCTGCTGCCAGCCACCTGCACCCAGACCTGCTGCTTTTCTACTCTGAAACATGCACAGCTGGAATTGTTCAGTACAAATGAGCTCAGCTCATAGAAAATCCCACAGGAAAATTACTGTCTTCCCTGTTTGGTAATAAAGGTAATGAAAACAAGTTTGAAACAAAATCTCAAATACCATTCAATGAATAAGCCTATTGAATTAATGGACTCCAGGAAGAACATCTTTACCTTCATGACAATCTGCTTCTTGACACACCTTTAGCTGGCAACGAGGATAACAGCTTTTCAGCATCCTGAAAGGGGAAATTAAAACCACACTTCAAAAATATTCTCCTTATAAATGCTTCTTGTTGACAGTATCTTCATTTTTACAGGTAAATCTTTCATTGTCTAATGCAAAAGAATTTACAACTTTTTCTAGTAGAGACACATCCCATTTGCAGGCTCCTGCTCAGCTAAATTTGGATATTAGGACTGGCAAAGAGATTGACTTTGATGCTCAATAGAGAAGGGGGAAACAATCCCATGCAAGTCACTGTTCAAATTTAAGGAACCAGCTGCAAAATAAAGTTACAAATCTCTGAAGTACCTCTTGCTTTTAAATGTAAGTTTCAGGTGAGAAATATATCCTAGGTATTAGAGAAGTCAGGCATAAACCCCTGGATTCCAAGGACTGCAGACTTCAGTTAACTTCTTAGACACCATAAACTCTAAACACAGAGTGTCAGTGTAGTCCTGTGCAGTGCACTGAGTAGTTACAGAGCACAGAAAAATTCCTGTGCAGCACTGGAAGCTGTGCAGCCTGGTTTAACCTGGTTACCCACTACCCAATATTATTTAAGTGAGTACAAGACACCTGTCTCAGGAATCAGAATAGATAGACAAGCAATGTCAGGCTGGTGTAACAGCAAGAGGTCAAAGTGCTGGGATACATTTTGTTTGGGAAATAAGGGCACCCAGAGGATGACACCTAAGCTCTAGGTTTTCAATTTAAGACCCAATTACAAGATGTTTCTTGTTCCCCTCTCTGCTGGCAGAAATGCCCTGACCCCACTGAAGTTAACTTAAAACAGATAAAGATGCGGCCCAGCAATAGATCCCACTTCATGAATCTAATTTGGATCCCACATAAATCATTCCATACATTTATCCAAGAAAACAACCCAGTATACCCACAGATCTGCAGCTACATTTGCTAACACCAGCTGACCATCAGACTCCCTTAGACTTTCCCCCATCCCTAGCTGAAAGAGTCTCCTACAGTCAGGGCCCCCAGTGCTAACCTGGGGATGAGGGATTTGTCTGAGCCAAGTGCAAAGACCCCCTGAATATTTAAAAAGTGGGTCTGAGATGTGTCACTGAGCCACTTCCCAATGCAGATTTCCAGCACATCTGTGACAGACACCCCTGCACCCTTCAGGGATCACATACTTGAGGATGTAAGGAACCAACCCCAGGTTCCCCCCTGCACCCACAACAGCATCGTCTGCCTTCAGACAATCACAAACGCTGCCTTCCCAGCCATGCCCTGATCTGTGTGTGTTTGTTTGTGTAACCCTTGGACCACACCAGCCACCCTGGTTCCTCCCAGGAGCCATATCCCTTCACCTCCTGCATGAAGAGGTCATTGGATGCAACATCAAGATCACTTCCAGCTGCACTGTGCTGTCCCCAGACCAGCTCTAACTGCAGATTTCAAACCTTGCCTCCCCTCCCTTTCACACTGGCGTTGGAGGAGGTGATGAAATACAGAGGAAGTTTCTGCACTCCAGGGCCAAATCTCGCACTGTTTCCAATGATTTTCAGACTTCCGTGGCACCCAGCATTTCCATCCCATGACCATGGTTATTTCTGGTCGCTGGTTGTCACGGAGCAAGGGGACCCAAGCCTGGGGCAATCCCAGAGGAGAACCCTCCCCCCAGCACAGCCAAGGGCTGGCATGACATGAAGCAATGTTTTCAAGGGCCGGAGATTATGGGTTTGCCCATCAGGGCGGCCCCTCTGCTTCCGCTTCCTGTTTTGGCAGACGTTGCTGAAGGCGAGGTTTTTCCCTGCTGCCATGGACGTCTTGGGAAAAGAGTTCCAGAGAGGAAAGTGGCAGTGCCAGCAGATAGGATGCCTGCCAAAAAGCACAGACCAGGAGAAGCATCTTTCTCCTGCACTGTGCCAGCTCAGCTGGGCACCTCCTTCCAGCACAAACCGTGGCCCCAGACCATGTCTGCTGCTGGGGGATGTCCCCACACTGGACCTGCATAGATGCATAGCCCCCCAAAAGTTGTGAGGCCACACAGGTGCTGAGAGTGGGCATCAGCAGCACCAGCAAAGCAGTTCATGCTCAGCTTTAAATCTCTGGACTATTTTTTTTTTACATTTTGCATTAGAACAAAGCTATCTGATGTAAAACAGAAATTGTCGCAAGCACAGTAACCAGGCACTTGGACTTTCTACCTGCCCCACATCAGCTTCCCAGGAAAGGGGGAAGAGGTAGGCTCTGCAGGACCACAATACTTTGATTTTCTGCCTGCAGGGCACCTGCTTTTACCCAGCTCTCATCCAGATGTGTGCAGAAGATGCTTCCCATTGAGGCTATCTAAGCAAGGCATGGCACAGCCCTCACAGACCCTCTGCAAAGGCCCCCCACAGCCACTGCTGTCACCCAGGCATCCCCTGGCTGCCCTCCAGCCAGCCCCTGCTGTGGCAGCACATGTGCTTCCCCAGGTAACAGGCTCACAACACCACACCCCATGGCCAGGGATGCCAGTGCCTAGAAATCAGGAACAGAAATCAGGAAAACAAATCAGAATAGTTTGGGTTGGAAGAGACCCTTAAAGTTCTCTAGTCCAACGCCCCTGCAATGAGCAGGGACATCTTCAACTACCTCAGGTTGCTCAGAGTCCTGTCCAACTTGACCTTGAATATATCCAGGGAGGGAGCAACTCTCACCTCTCTGGGCAACCTGTTCCAGTGTTTTACCACCCTCATCATAAAATGTTTTCCTTGTTTATAATTAAATCGACCCTTTTTCAGTTCAAACCATTACCCCTTGTCCTACTGCAACAGGTCCTGCTTAAACCTTTGTCTCCATCTTCCTTATAGGTCCCCTTCAAGTACTGAAAGGCTCAAGAAGGTCTCCCACCCACAAGTTAAACACAGAGTTTCAGGGGCTTTGGGGTAAGGAAGGAAGCCTGTCTCTCCCAGTCCCTAGGCAGAGGAGAATTCCCACTCTGAAGGTGCTGGATGGTATTGATGTCTCCTGGGAGTGCTCTGGGGAAGGCACGATGCAGGACCCAGACACAGTGGCTGTGCTTTCAGGCACACACCTCACCCCTGACAGCCTGCTGGCAATGCCCTGCTCAGAAAGCAACGCTTTCAAGAATCATGGAATATCCTGAGTTGGAAGGGATCTACAGGGATCATGAAGTCCAGCACCTGTTTCTGCACTGGACAACCTCAGAAGTCACACCATGTGTCTGCGAGTATTGTCCAAATGCTTCTTGAACCCTGGCAGGCTTGATGCCATGACCACTTCCCTGGGGAGCCTGTTCTATTGCCCAACCACTCCCTGGGTGAAGAACCTTTTCCTAATATCCAGCCTAAACCTCCCTGACACAGCTTCAAGCCAATCCCTCGGGTCCTGTCAATGATGACCAGCAAGAAGAGATCAGTGCCTGCCTCATCTCTTCCCTGTGTGAGGAGGCTGTAGGCTGTGATGGGGTCTCCCTAAGCCTCCTCTTCTCCAGGCTGAACAAGTCAAGTGACCTCAACTGCTCCGCATACGGCTTCCCCTCCTGACCTTCACCATCTTTGTTGCCCTCCTTTGGAAGCTCTGTAACAGCTTTATGTCTTACATTGTGGCACCCAAAGCACTCGAGGTGAGGCCGCCCCAGTGCAGAGCAGAGGGGACAATCCCCTCCCTTGCCCGGCTGGCCACGCTGTGCCTGATGCCCCCCAGGACACCGCTGGCCCTCCTGGCTGCCAGGGCACTGCTGGCTCATGTTCAGCTTGCCGTCAACCAAGAGCCTCAGGTGCCTTTCCTCATCCCCCAGGCTTGCAGATTCAGAGATGACCACTTCAGGTGCAGAACAGGGCATTTTCGGAGGCACCTGCTCTATCCCTGTCGCTGGGTTTCCAAGCCTGGCAGCGGGACCCATCCCACAGCCAAGCCCTCGGGCAGGGAGCCCAGGGTGCCGCATTCACCGCTCTGTCGGGACAGGGCGCCGCGGCTCAGCTCCTCTGCAGGACCGACCCTCGGGGCCAGGCACCCCGCTGCCGGCCACCTTCCCGGCCGGAGGGGATTTCTGGGTTCCCTTCGCTCGGGGGAGGTGCAACTGGAGTTTCCAGGCAGCCGGGTCCCGGCCCCGCCCTCCTCCCCTTATAGTCGGGCTGCCCCCGCTCCGGCCCCAGACCGTCTGACAGTGCCGGTGGCAGTGCCGGTGACAGTGGCAGTGCCAGTGCCGGTGTCCCGCATCCAGCCCCGCCGCCCGGAGCCGCCGCAGGGTAAGTCCGGCAGTGCTCCGTGTGCCGCCCGCCCGGAGCTCGGCTCTCTCCCCGCGTCTCTCCCGCTTCTCCCGCGCCGCTGCCCCGCTCCCGGCTCGCTTGCCGGGCAGCTCGGGGGCTCTCTGCTGGGTCCCAGAGTGGGAACGAGTGGCACATGCTGGAGGGTGGGTTGCCGGACACGGGGACAAGTTTCAGCCCCAGTTTGTAATTATCAGAATGGGGAATAAATGGGACCGCTGGCAGAAGGACAGCAGCTCCAGGCATATCCCAGGGCTGGGCACCGTAGGGATATGTGCCTGCCAATTCCATTGTGACAGCTGCGTCTGATTTCCGCTGCTTTTCCCCAGAATTTCAGGGCACAGGCTTAAGCAGTGACTATTGTAAACCATTCCCCCCTTCCTACCCCTCCGCCTTCCAACACCTTTCCCAAAATCCAGATGTAGGTTTTGGGCACCAAAGCATCCTGAACCCAGATCTGGCACTGGGTTCCAGATCCAGCGTGGCACTTCTGCCCTCTCCTCTTTGTCTGTATTGAAAGGAAGTGGTTTTCCCCCAAACCACAAGAGAGTAATTGGATTATGATTCACTCAGATTGGCTGTGCTGAAAAAACACCATTTCAGAGCCTGGACCCTGAGTGGCCCCAGGCAGCCCCTGTGACTTGCACCTTACCAGGGTCCCTGTGCCAAGCTGGCACATTTCTGCATTGCTGGGCTTGCCCTTTTGCAACTGCTTTTTCCTAGTCAGAGAAGTCCCACAGCCCCTAGGCCTTGCTTTTTCCCAGAACACTGAAAAGCCTGTAGAAATTCCCTTCTATCCTTGTGCAGCAGCCCCATATCCACATCAGCTCCTCAGCACAAATTGAAAAGTTCAACCCCAGGGTTAGGATCCTTGGTGTGTTTAAAGTAGGATTTCCTTTTGAGGCTGGTGCAAAGTAAGGAAGAGACTTTCTGTGACTGAAGCATATGGCTGATCTAGAAGCCATGGTCCCTCGCCATCACACACAAGTTCAAAGCAGAAAACCTGAAGAAAAACTCATTCTCCAAAGTACCAGCTGCCTGCCCTCACCAAGGGAATTTGAGGCTTTCCAGTTCTGATAGAGCAAATCATAAGGGAGCAGAGAGCTCAGGTTTGGGTTTGCTTCATTCACCCTCTCTATAAAAAGATGCCTGGAAAGCCAAAGAATTTGAAAGTGCTGAGAGAAGCTCCCAGGGAATTTGTTTATCTACTCAGTCGCTGTTAGCTCTTAGCAGTGAACTTTGCAAACTCCAGGCCTTAAAGAAGGATTTGGCTTTGGAACTGTATTATGAAAACAAAACTCTAGACAGCAGCAGCTGTTTTTTCTTTCAGTAGCAACAATTCAAAATTATGCTGCTCAGATGTGAAGTAAGAAGAAAAAAAGGAGGGTATTACAGTGCTTTCTCTCTGCTTTTTCCCAATAACAGTATATATATGTAATTTTCTCTTTCTCTGTCTGAAAAATTCTCACAAGAGATGCTGGTTTACAGGATGGTTTTCAGGTGTGTGTCAGTAATTCAAGGAAATCAAATTCTCATTTGGAAATGACTGATGCACTGCACAGCTCTATCTACACATGGTTTAATGCTGGTTTAAAGCATCAGTCTCATGCCAGGTGAGATGCCCTGGAGTCCTCTGCCCGTTCTGTCACTGCCATTCCTTGGAGTCCCTTGGGTTCCCCATCACCCCCAGCCCTGTAGGGGTGCCTGGTGATGCTGAGGCACATGGATTAAGTCTTCTGGTGAGGTTCTGCTCCTGCCTTGGCTTCTTTACTAGAGACAAGTTTTGTTTTCCCTCAGCTCCCCGTTAGGAGCAGAGCTTGGCCACCATCAGGATGCTGCTGGACCACATTGGGTGGTGGGTGTCTCACAGGGGTCTGCAGACAGGACTGTGGGTGTGAGCAGCACAGTAAAGTGCCAAGGTGGGGCTCTGGGTGGCCCAGCTCTTCTGTGGACTGAGATGTCCCAGGCAGAGCCAAGTGGGAGCCCCCAGCTTCATGGTGTCTCCATTCAGTACTTAACCCAGGTAATAAAAATTGCAGGGGAAAAAACCCCCACCTCCTAGGAGGGCTCCCAACTTGCAAAGATTAGGTCTGGCATCTCTGTGGACTCTTTGCTTTTATGAATTAGCAGTTTATTTAGGTGTCACCACATGGTCTGAGGCACACTAAACTCAGATTGTCTGCACCGCTCTACTGCTTCAGAGGTGGCTTGGCCCAGTGCAGTTTTGTGTGGGCAGGGATGAGCACTTTTCCACAGGGAATGGATGGGGAAAGACATGGCTGATGCAAATACAGAGAATGAACTTTGCTAGATAACTCTGGATTTCTGAGAGGCTGTGGGAGAGTGGGAGATTTCCACTAAAACAAGATATAAGTCCTCATGACCTGGGATGTCAGCAGGCTGGAGAGGACCAAGAATCCAAACAAATGCTTGTTAATACTGGCAGCATCTCAGGAAAAAGAAGTCAAGAAAAACTTCAGCAAAAAATTACAGAATAGGGGTAGTTAATAAATCTCTTCCCTTGAGTTCTTCTGGCAAACCATGAGCTGCCCCTCACCAATGAGCTCATTCTGCCTGAAAGCTGTTGCCTTTGAGGAAGAAAAGGAGAAAATGGGAAGCCACTGGGTCCTACTGTGTCTTGACTGTGCTCCAAGTGTTTCCCTTGCCCTTGCTGCCCACCCCAGAAAAGCTCCAGCTTGGAGGCAGGTGCTGTGATCCTGCACTATCCCTCTGGACAGGATGGCAGAGGATGCTGTGTGAGTGTGCTGCTCTTCTGGCTGGAAACCAGAAGCTGAATATACTGTGTCAAAAATAATTGGAGCTAAAGGCTCCCCTGGCACAAACCATATTGCCACATAACAATAATGAGGATGACGATGGTAACAGTAAATTAGTAATAATACTGAGTTGGGAACAGCATCAACTCTTGACCTCAACTCATTACATTTCCCAAGACCTGAATTGGAGTTCTGTGCCTGGGAAATGATTTAGCATTTTTCCTGCTAAAAAAAATAGGAGCCTGCTGGAGTTTCATCAAGCTCTGATTGGTGAGAAGAGCACAGGCATACAGGAGCAGCCTGTGGCCATCCAAGCCAGAGCCAGGCTCCTGGCATATCCTGTCTGCTTCATTGGGCAGGAACACATGCTGACAGAGGCAGGAGGTGCAGTGCTAGCACAGCATCTCCTGCCTGTGCCCCCCAGATGTAACCAGTACCACCTCCTTTTAGCTGAGTGTTTCTTGCAGAAAATGTTGGCATTTTTCCTATAAGAAATTTTCTTAAATGCATTTCTTAGAGTAAGAGCTTGGCTATCTAACAATAAAGAGAGGAGATGGGTGGAGAGTGTTTGGAACCCCTTGACATTAAAACTGGGGCTGCATTTCAAGGCAAGAGTGGGAGCTGGGGTTTACTGGTCTTTCCTGCTGCAGATACAAACACAGGCCAACCAGCAGTGGCACGTGATAATCACTGGGCAAGGGTTCAAGCTGGCCAAATGTGAGAGAGCATGGCAGCTCAGGCATGGACAGCCTTACCTTGGTGCTTGAGGCTGGCTCTTTATGAGCACTACCAGGACAAAGTTCTGACAGACGTTAAAAACTCAGCTTTTAACCAGTTTAATCATTCCTTTATGGACTCGTATGTGTAGTGTCACTTTGATGCTTTTCAAAGATATATTGCATTCATCTTGGCATTGAAGAAGAACCAAAACTGTTTGAGATCATCATTCATCAAAATGAAAGACCTTAGCCTTTTGGAAAGGAAGTACTTTCTTTGCTTAGAAAACAAACAAACCAAAAAAACCCCAAAACCCAGTAAATGCTTTGTTTGAAATAATAGGAGAGAGAGAAAGGACTCAGCTGAGTCTGAGTCTGTGCTTGAACAAACAGGAAGGGATTTGGCAGAATTACTCTAAACACAGTGTTGTGTTGGGAAATGCAGGTTAGAAAAAGAGCCCTACAAAAATTAAGAAAGTCCAAATCATTTCCAGAGCACTCCTGTTGCCGTGATTTTTGTTTGGTTGGTTGTTTGGTCGTTTTCTAGTTGGTTTTGGTTTTGGGTTTGTTTGTTTCCTTTTTTTTTTTTTTTTTGGCAGTGGAAATGTAACAAAAAGGAGCTCTTTTCCACTGCTTTCAGGATTCTAGTGGGGCATCCTCCCTAGGGTAGCTGGGGTGAACTGCAGGGGGTTTCCTTCCCCCTCCCCTCCTCAGTACGGGTGCTGGGGAAAGACGTAGGTGCCCGGATTCAGCCGTGGCACAGCTGCTGGCTAACCTGGGGTCAGCTCAGTTGGTTTGAGTATGGTGCTAATAATGCCTTGGTTGTGGGTTCAGTATGGGCCATTCACTTCAGAGCTGGAATTGGGGATCCTTGTGGGTCCTGTTCAGCTCAGACTGTTCTGTAACTCCTGTCAGATGAGCTCTGGTGCTCAGGCCCCCTTTGCTTGCTTGTGCAAGCAGAACTCCTTCCCAAATGAGTTTTCATCTGTGTTGTGTTTAAAAAGCAGTAGCATTACTAATCCTGAACGTGGCCTGGCATCCAAAGCAGGGAGGAGGAAAGCTCTGAGCAAAGCCAGGCCCTCACTGCTCTCTGTACCACTCGGCTGCTACCACTACCTTGATGCTTCAAAGCTCTCCAAGCTGCCAGGAGCCAGCAGGAGGAAACACAATTAAAATGAAAAGCCACAATCTTCCAATCAGTTTGCCCAGAAATAAGTATCAGGTTTTGTATCAGCATGACACATATCAACAGTGTAAACTTCACGAGGGTATTTGAAGATCACCACATTGTGGCCTTATAACTGAAGCCAAATTCTTCATCTAAAGTCTAATTTTTCTGCCATTACTCAGTACAAGTGAACCAAAACTTGGCTGAGAGATCTTCCTACAGATGTGCTTCGGTCTCATAGAAAGTCACTTTAAATAAAGTGTTATTAGAATAAAGATTGGAAACTATGAGTCACTTTATTTATTTGCAATAATTGCATAATTATAATAATTATACAAATGGTTATAGTTATGCAAATAAATATTTAGCAATATATTGAATTATAGAGGAACATAATTCTAAACATGAATTCTGAAAAGAAGTTGTAACAGTAACAAATTTCTTTTGTTAATTATTTGTAGTGTAGGAGTGTTGGTGGTAAAGAAGGACTCTGGCAGGATCATGTCTAAACAAGGCTAAACTGCCCTGATCCTCGTGCTTTGTTGCCACTTACCCTGAGCACAGATCAGAAAAAAAAGGCTCTGAGTAAAGTCCCAATGTCATATAAGAGTATGAGAGTTTTGTGGCTGCTTTGATTAGGCACAAGACACTTGTCCCACCCACATCATTCATGTGCACCATCCATGCTCATGTCCATAGTCACACAGCATCCCATGGGGAGCCTGACAAGCTCAAGGTCTCAAATCAGGACATCTGAATTTAAAAGTGCTCTTTGATTTTCTCTAAGTCAGACCAGAGAGCTGCTTCCATTCTCTCCATTACCTGGGATGGTGTTGCTCAGGAACTCTCCCAAGCTGTGCTCACACCAGACCTGTAGCATCCCCATGTTGTCCACACATATGCCTTGCCACACTTTCTCCATAGTATTTTTCTTCCTAACTGTTATAATCTTATCCTTTTTTTTTTCTCTGAAATTTACAGGCTAGAAGGAAAATGTTGAAAATGTTACCTTTTCTCCAGAGTGGTCCTTTTGGAATGCGCAGTGGATCAGAGGGTTGCATTGATGCAAAAAGGCCATTTGAAAACACTGCACCATCAGTAGCTGAGCAAGTCCCTGCCTGTCCTGAGCCTTCTGCAGATGAGATCTGGTCCAGGGAGCAGGAGAAGATGAGTGAAAGACCAGCCTGCAGAGCTTCACGTGCTTCTTCCATCACGAGCAATGAGAGTTGCATCTCTGCTGGGGACATCCCTGAGAAGGGGAGCAAAGGAATAAAGGGAATGCTTAAAAATGCATTTAAAATAGTTAAAAAGACCAAGCCACCCAGTGGTAAGTGCTCCTCCATCCTCCTTGCACCACTTCATGAGCCATAGTTACCTCTAGAGGGGCTGTATGAGGTGAAGAATTGTCCCCTAGGGAAACAAAGGTACTGACAGATTGAAGTGGCTTTTCCAAGAAGCCTGGGGAAAATTGGGCTGAGGGAGACATGACCTCAAGTCCTAGTCCTTTGGTACCAGGGGCACAGTCCTTGAGGAACTGTCAGTTTGCAGGTTTTCTGTCCAAAACAAAACTTATTTCTACCTCTCACGGGTGCACAGAGAACTGTGGGTGGGTGAGAAACCAAGGTGTAACTCTCAGCTCTGTTCCTCCATCTCCTCCTACAAAGTCTCATTGTTTTAGTACAAATTATTTCAATTCCAGACAAGCCCTTACATGTCTAATTGGCATCTTTTTCTCCATGTGTCAAATGTTTTCCCTAACTGTTGGTTTTCCTTCTTGGCCTTGATTTGCTGCTAAAAACAGGCCTTTTGTACCTTTGTTCTTACCACTGCATTGCCCCATCCCCAATATATATATTTTTTTTAAGCAACCAGATATTTTAAAGCAACCAGAATTGCAGAGAATATTCCACACCAATGTGTGGTACAATATATTCCCATTTTCTTATCTCAGCTGGATATTCCTCACTGAGTGCATCCTGGGGTCATAACTGATATGTTCACCATCACCTCCCAGTAAGGATTTACTAATTCTCCAGGCATCTCTCTCTCTCCTCCATCTCAAGCTGATTCACATCCAGCTTGCAGCAGAAAATCGTATTTGTTGCTAAGTAACTTTTGTTCTATTGAATTTGCATCTTGTGTTTTGTGCCATTAAATTTCAGTCCATTTACTATTCAAGTTATCCCATTGTTCCTGTAAAATACACCAAGCCCTCAGCTTTGATAATGTCTCTGAACTTTGTGCCATCAGCAGATGCCAGTAGGGCAGTCCCAGCTTTTGTGCCACAATCTCTGAAGATAATATGAAGTAAGATGAGTTTCTTGAATAATGTAAGCTTTCTCCACCCTGGGTCCTCCATGCAAATATTACACACCTAGAAAATCTTATTTTGGGATATAACTTCTCCACTTTAACTAATAATTTCCCACGTTGCACTGTCTCATGTAACTGGCTGTAAGAACCAGAACTATCAGATAAGATAGTTTAATTGTATTTGTCTTGCCTGCTAAATGTGTCCTCCCAAACAATTTCACGGGTCAGGTTGTGCCAAATCTATTTCTGGAAAACCCATGTGGTATTTCCTTTAGCACATCTTATTTAGTTACATCTTTCCATCAACATTATTTCTAAAGCCATGCTTCTGACTTGAGATCATATTAAGGGAAGGGGGATGAGCAGGGACTAACTAACTAACTATCTCCACAAGGCTAAATTTTGGAAAAAATTATAGGTGGCTCATGAGTAGCTGTCCATATGCAACACACTGGTGATGGGTGGTCAAATTTCCATTACCCCAGTTAAAGGCAAGCTAGAAATAATCTGATCTTTAAATAAACAGATTTTCTGTATGGTGAAGGAGCCCAAGAGCTAGGATTTTGGAAATACAAGCATTTAAAAAAAATATTCCAGAGCCATCATTTTGTATAAAACAGAAATCTAGATCTTCACTCTTGGTTAAAGAAAGGCTGTTCTTTTTTCACCAGTCAAACAAGTCATGGATCTCCTTGGAGAGCAAAAACTTTGTGATGCCATTCAACATCTGATTGTCCTGGAGAAGAGCCTGTCTAGCAAAAGTGAGGAGGGACTGAACACCAGCCAGAAAGACATCGAGTCTGTCTATGAAATTCTGAAGCACAAAGTCTTCAGCGTCTTGAAAGATTCTGTGCTGCTTGCAAAAACAAACCCAGACCTGCTGCAGCAGGCAGTGGAGGCTCTGAAAGAGCAGGAGAAAGAAGATCAGAATTACATGTCAGAGAATCCACCTGACCAAAATATGCAATTTAGACCTAGAAAATGGAAAGAGCTTTGGATGGCCACAGTAAAGGAGTCGGTAGAGGCTCGAATGAAAGACACAAGCCATACTCTTAGGACTGAGAACCTCTCTGCAGTTGGCCAGAACCTCCTGCACGTGGGAAAGACAATGAAAGAAGATTTGACAGTGGTTGCCAAGTACATTAAACAGCTTTATCCTCCTGAGTTTAATGTGTTCAGCATATATGCAGAACTCTACCACAATTATTTTGCCTCCCAGGCAAAGAAAAACGCTGAGTCTCATCTGGAAGACAAGGATATTTACCTTCTTCTCTCATGGGTGCACAACTTTTATCCAAAGTAAGTGAGGCTTTTATACATGTTTACCCCTGGTAATCAACACAGGCTCATTGGCTGCAAACCCAGGCATTTGCTTGATTTATTAATTGCTGTCACTGTGATGCAGTCCAGCACCTGGCTAAGTTCTGGTGTTACTGATGATGTTCTGCTTTACACTCCTGGCTGGGACACACTCAAGGCTGCTAGTCTGTAAATGAAGGGCTGTTCCCACCATTCTGGCTTCTGGGCAACAGACACAGATGTTTAGGGCTTCATTTGTGGGGTAAATTGATCAGGTTCATTGCCTTGATACCTATTCCAGTTGCAGACCTGGGCTCACTCTTGGAAAATTTGGAAATTTCAGCCCTTTGTACCAGAGGGTAGACAGTAAATAGAATAACCTAAGATGCAAATATCCTGGGCATGGAGGATGTTGCTTAGGTGTTACCCATAGTCTGTTTTCCTCACCTTTAGGAGAGCCAGGGATGTGCCCCTGGGAGAGGACACCATCAGCCAAGGGTTCCCACAAACCCTGTTCAGTTTTATAGAACTGAAAATATTGCTTGTTGTGGCTAAAAGTACTGGGTGGATAATTGAGGGCTCTCACTTCTTAGATGGAAACCAGTAAAGACACCAGCAATGTCTTTTCTGTTCTATTCTCTTACTGTTCAACCTTCACCTCCACTTTTTCCTTATCTTGTTTCACTGATGAGTGTAATGACTCGGTGTTGATCCCGGAAGTTTTCCACAGCCAGTGTTATGCTCTAGGTCAGGATATTCAGGCCTGAACCAGCCTGTGTTTGGAAATCAGCAGTTGTGGGGAGCAGGGCTCAGCCAGAGCAGCTCAGCCTGGCTCTGGGGACAGTGTTGGCCAGGGAAGCAGCTGCCTTGAGAGTGTTCCCAGAGGCCACGTCCAGGTGTCTGCTGAGGGACCACCTCCCAGCCATCAAACAGCAGCTTTTCATCTGCTCCCCTCTCTATACTGATGGAGAGAGCTCATGTCCAGGGGCCAAAGCCCCCTGCTTGCCTCAGGTCTCCCATCCCCACCAGAGCACACTGGCTGGTACTCAGGAGTTTGACAGACCATGGCTCCATTCCCAGGGTTGCTTGTGGTCCCACCCTCACAGGTCTCACCCTTGGCACATATCCATTCAGCTTCTCCAAGTCCTGCCTGGACTAAGGACAATGTACATTTCCATCTGTTTTTTCACTGATATCCTCAGAAAGTGTTAGTGATTTGCATCAACAACTGTCTTGAATTACACTGCCCTTGGAAAATACAATTATTTGGCTTTTTTCATTCCAGAGAAATGAGAAAAGATCCTGCTTTAGCCATGGAGTTGGATAAAGTTAAGCTTGGAAGCCTTTTGCCATCAAGTCTGAGCAAAGAGCTTGAAAAGAAATACCTTGACAGTGAAGAGGTAAGAAAGGTTCAGTCACTCCTCTTCTTCCCTTCACTGCTCCCATATGACTCCTTAGAGAAGCTGTGACTTGTCCTGCACACACACTTCTTCACCAGTGAGCCACACACCCTACACACCCTTTCAGGGAGAAACAAAAGCTTTTGTTTGTTTTTGGGGAACAGGTCACCTTTCTGCTAGATGGGACTTGCAGATTAAACTTCTGGTTAACCCTGGAAGCTGTGAGAAAAGAAAAGCTCTGTTCTTGTAAACCATGTGGTAGGAACAGAGGGGAAAACCCAACAACAGATCTTTATGGGCAACTTTCCAGTTGTCTGATCAATCTCCAGAGGGATTTATGGTCCCTCTCTCAGGAATCTCTGAAGGATCTTGGATTACTCTTGGTCTCTGCAGAGGTGCCAGACCTTGGGTGAGCACAAAGCATGGAGATCTGGTCTTGAAAAATCTGTTTCTTTGATGGAGAACTGTCTGGTTTGCAGAAAATAAAAGTTGCTCTCGTTTTTGTATCATTCTTCCCTTAATTGAAACAAGCAATTTTTACAGTACTCCTTTAGCGTCGTGCTTTTGGCATTTGGGGCTGGAATTCCCAGAAAATGAGAAGATAAGTTCCAAGTTTAGATGTAGTTCATGATGGTTTGCATATGGGAGAGGTGGTGTGAGGTCTGTGAAGCGCATGAATGGGGCACTGGGGGATCAGCAGTACGTGCCAGACACTGCACAGACCCTTTCCAAAGCCTCCCTGCAGCACAGAGGGGTCAGAGCAGAGAAAACCTGAGAGCATTTTGTTTCCCACACCAGTGCTTGTGTGGCATCAGAAGTGCTCACGAAAAGGATTGCAAAACCAGGTGGCTCTGAGTGTGGCACACACAGAGTGCGTGGCTGGGGGAATTTGGGCTCTGACACATGTGGCTGCTGCAGCCTTCCTACTCACTGCTCCCCTCCCTGCCCTCCTGATCCCCCTGATGTGGTGGTGTGATGGGATCTTCATTCCTACCTTGAAATATTCAACTCACTAGTTGAGTTGCATGGGTGGATATTGTGAGAGGGTTGTCCTTGTTGCTGTGAAGTCATGGGTCAAGCATCTCCTAACAAGGAGACTTCATTTCCCAGCCGGGGCTGAGGAAAAAGTCTGCTGAGCCAGGCAAAAGATGGGGAGTGAGTAAAACCTGCATAAGGCAGGAGCTGTTGCCCCCATGTTGTGCTAAATGCTGTTGTTCACTCTTCCCTAAAGGTTACTGTCAAAACTTCACTGAGCAGATGTTTAGATAAAGAAATCCAAAGGTGGAAAGAAGACAAGGAACCAGAGAAGCTAAATGGGCATTTTCAGAGTGAGCTACTGGGAATATTTGTTATCCAGGTAATACAGAGCTATATTAAAAATATACAATTGCATCCTTTACCTACTTAGGATTTGAGACCAAGTATGGTCAATGCAGAAAAGGAAAAGGCTGAGTCACTTGTGTAGAGTGGTAGAAGAGGTGGGTGGTACAGGGAGGCCCAAAACCATGGTCTGTGTTGGGCCTCGTGCACCATGTGATGGAGACAAACGCCTCTATAAGCAAAACAAGAAGAAAATCTGCTTTTATTCTCCCTGTGCAGTCTCTTCTGCATCCCCAGCAGCAGAGAGACAGGAGGCAGGCTCACTTGATTGAGAAATGGGGAGCCTGTTTCTTCCTCCCAGGGAAAGTGCCACAGGCAGAGCTGCCCCTTTCCACACTTAGCTCTCTCCCTCTTCTGGATGCAGAGGATTAGTTGAGTTTATTTTAAAAAAATAAACCTCTCATATGTTGAGGTTGTTGTGATTAAACTGTTTATTTAAATGCAATCTAATGACATTTAAAAAAAAAAAAAGAAACAAAACCAGTGTCAAATTGCCTACTTTCTCAGCTATTTTCTAGATTTTCTTCATGCTTCTTTTGAACCAACCAAATAAGTATAGCTGCTCTGTATGGTCCCTGGCTCAGTTGCAGGTGGGGGATGTGGGAGAGCTGGATGCCATTACCTCAGTAAAGGATCTGCAGCCTCTTTACCCAGTGAATCTGGCCTTTTTGGAGCAGGCAACATTTAAAATTGATCTCGCTTGTTTGCCAGAGTATCTACAGTGGCCAGAAGCGAGCTGAGGACATCAGCAAGGCCGTGGGGGAGGAGCTGTCCCGTCGGCTGCTGAAGGAGCTGCCAGCTTTCCTGAGGAGGTGAGGTGGTGAGGGGCTGCGGGCAGCGGGGCCGGCACAGCTCCAAGTCCGCCTGGACAACCACTCACCCACCTCTCCTCTTCCCATCTCCCCTCCAGCTACAGGGATGCCTTTGAAGACTTCAAGGAGAAAAGCAAGAAGCACACAAACTACAAGCCTATACTGATTGCAAATATTAACAACTGCTGGAACTTCAGGTAAGGGTCCAAAAGAAAAGGTTTTGCTCCTTCCTCTGCAGGCAACGTATAATAGCGTGATAGAGGGGAGGTACTCCAGAGTGAGCAGAGGTAGGTCCGTCTGCCTGCAAAACTTTTGGAGACCTCTGAATTTCTCTCTCTCACCTCTGAGGATAGACTCTTCTGAGCTGGCTGATTTTTCTTTGCAGAGACTACACAGAGAAATACATGGCAGAAAAGGACGACAGTAAAGCCGCTATCCTCAGCACTCTCGCCAATATTGAAAACAGCGGCTTTGATGTGCTGCTTCAACAGCTCTTTGCCCAGCTGAAGGTACCATATCTGTGCCCTACACCCTCCTGCCCCATGGCTCAGCTGGTGCCAGGGCAGCACATGTTCTCCTGCAGTGCTCAAATCTCTGATTCAAATCAGCCAAGTTCAGAAGGGGCCAGGGCACAGGATCGGTCCTAACTCACACTGCTGCCGGAAAACTCCTGCTCAGCTCTCCTTGAGCTGGTCCTCAAGCCTGCAGGCAAAATGGGTGCAGTGACACGGGCATGACTGTGCAGGTGAACATAAAACCTGCTGATGGCATCTGAGACAACAGCTGCAGCAGGGAGAGTCTCAACCTGCAGCTGTTTACTCTCCACACTGTAGGAAGCCATCACTAATGGCATAAACTGCAATTACGCAGCTTTTGGCTTCTCCATAAAGGTGACCTGAAGGGCATTTTTGTACTTTTGGCTTCCTTTTCCTCTTTTTTTTTTCTTTTCTTTTTTTTTAATCCCTATTCTGTATTTGGNTTTTGGTTTTGTTGTTGTTGTTGTTGTTGTTGTTGTTGTTGTTTATATATATAACACAATCTTTTTAAGTTAAGCAATTTTGGTGGAAGACAAGGAAGCGTAGGAGTCAGGAATGTTCAGCCACAATCTCTCCTGCTTTCTCTGTTGAGCTTTTTGGAAGGCATGAGAGAACAGGGGTGGGGTTTCTTTTCATTTTCATATTTATTTACTGTGGCTGAGAAAAATTATGATTGAAAACATCTCATAATGACTCATTTTTTTTCCCCTGATGGTTTCATAATTCTCTAATCAGACAAGACAGTGAGGACAAAAAAAAAAGCAGAAATAATTAAAACACCTGCAGGATGAACCTTTCAAGCCCTTGGTCTTCTCCACCATGAGGAGCCATGAAGGGGACACAGCCCCTTGTTCCCCTGTCCCTGTAAGGCATCACCACACATCCCTGCACAGGACTGCATGCCATGCTCTCACTACATAGGATACTCTACATGTAGAAATGACAAATATACATGTGCATAGAATATGTTTGAAGTAGCTTAGCAGATTTTCCTTTTTTTCAGCCAATGTACAAGAAGTTTACAGAGAATAAGTGGGACTCCAGCAGTGAAATTATGAATGAGATCATTAAAACCACCAGCAAACATATTTCAGACTTCCAGACCTTAAAGGACCCGTTTTACCATGTAAGTCCGAGAGAAATATTGGAGGGATTCTGGGATGCTGAGGCTGCATTTTCAGCTCTGATCCTCGGTGGCTGGAGTTGCCTTGACCTCTGTTGAGCTGGTGAGCTGGCCTGGCATCAGGAAGCCTCTCAGGCAGAGTTTCCATCAGCATGCAGTTTACCCACATTAGGCACATAAATCTCACCCTTCTCTGACAGAAGCAGACTCCTGCAGCTCTGCTGCACTGTTTGCAGAGCAAACCACCCCTGATGTAGAGAAAGTGCTTTAGAGACCACCCAACACGTGGCTTTATTTATGGATTTGGTTTAGCAATCTTGAAACACAGACACAGTTGCACGTCTCAGTCTCATTGCTCCTTTCATTGCCCTAGGGACTGGAGGAGGTGGATGCAACTGGGACAAATCCCAGAGAACTGAGCCAGAACCACATCCTCACTGGTTCTGGATATATGAAATATGAGTATATATGAAATATCATCATATAAGACAGTATTTGATTTCCTGCCTTTGTCTTTTTAGTAGCTGAGACAAATGATGATGTTTTGTGTGTTGGAGAGAAGAACAGGAAGAGCAGCATGAATTCCTGTTTCTCTGGAATACTGTTACTCCTCTAGCACATGGAAATCTTTTCTGTGCTTTAAACTCTTCCCAGAAGGAAACAACATTTGGAAATTCCCATACTTATTAGAGCACAAAGAAATTCTCAGCATCCAGGATGTGGAGCAACCTGTCTTGGGAAGTTGGCAAGCAGGGCTGTTCCTGCTGTGTAATCAGCAGCAAGGCATTGAGATGGGGCATGTCTTACAGTAGCCAGGATGGTTTTGTCCTCCATCCACACACATGGTTTGTTCTGTCCCCAAGCAAAAGACAGATGGATGATGATTCCCTCCTCTCCTTTCCAACAGGCAATTGTTGAGAAGATCCACACCCGTTTGGTTAAAGAGTACATTGTGAGGCTGCTGAAGAGGAAAGTTAGCCTGAAAACTCGAGAACAGCAGAAAACTCTGGCCCAGCACATCTCCAAGAATGCTGCTGACCTGGAAGCCTTCTGCACCAGCATTGTGAGTGCTTGCCATGAACACGTGAGCACAGGGCACAGACACACTGAAAAACAGGAAAATAATTCTGGGAACTCTTGTTAAAGTTTTCAACTCAGCTAATTTCCTGGAAGGCAGGACTTTAGACAGAAAGAGGTCTCTGCCAGTAGGAAGAAAGGCTCCCCTGTCAGGAGCCTGCCCCTCCCTGCTTGGAGAGACACGATTTCATCCTGCTTTGTCCCTTAGGCAGTTTCCTTTTGAAGGTTTATATTAACAGGGTCAGAGGACTTAGATAATCTTTTCCAGTTTCAGTACAGCTTCCATGGAATCTGGGTTTCCTCTCACCCTTCATTTCCCTCACACTGCAGCTCTTAGGTCAGCCAGGGGCTAAAGCAGGCAGTGTGGGGTTTGTGGTATGCAAGGAATTCCTCCAGGAGAGCCACAGCTGGAACACCCCTCTTTGTCCTTTGAGATCATCTCCCTCCTTCCATGCCTCTAATTTTGCCTGAAAAAAAATCTAACAGCTAAGCCAAAATCTGTCCTCCACCACCCCATGCACGTTTGACTGCAGAAGGAACAAGCCTGAGTTTCACACAGTGTGGGTGGGAGGTCAGGCAGCTGCACCTTGGAAATTCCAATGGCAAGGAAAAAGCTCCAGTTGGGGCTTCTACCCGATTCTGGCAATACCTGGAGATGCTAAAGGCAGGGTTGTGTTTGGAGCTGGGGCAGAGCAGAACATGGCAGGGACTTACGTGGCTCATCAGACTTTGTACACACACCAGGCAGTGCAGAAACCGAAGGAAAGGGAAATGAGCAGAGAGAATCTGCTGAGATGGACGTGGAAGTCTCAGTCTTATGACAAACTGTACACCATTTGTGTAAGAGGATTAAACACCATCAAAAAGCTAATCCGGTTTTTCCAAGGCTGCCTTAGGCAGAAACATCTCTGAAAACAATGAGGCATCTAAAATCACTGGTGTGTCCTTTACCCTTGCCATCCCCTGGCCTCAGGAGCCAGCTCCTGGGGTGGGGGGAGGTTTGCACCCCTATGATGTCCTGCTAACCACTTTCTCTTCTCACAGGGATCTCAAGCCACGTGGCTGAATTCAGCACTCCCCAAACTGGCTGAAATAATCCGACTTCAGGATTTAGATCCTATTAAAATTGAAGTTGCAACACTGGCCACTTCATACCCAGATATCAGGTAAGAGATGCTCAAACAGATTTGCTAATACTCATATGGAATTTTAATTGAGCCAGGAAGCACTCAAATATGAATATAGGTGAGGTTCATATATCTTGAGCCTATAAACCTGGGTGGGGTCTGCCTGCCAGGCTGTGGCAATCCCAGTGCTATCAGAAAGCCACGGAAGATATGAATAAAAGCCTATTGATATATTCCAAATTCTGGCCTGATTTTCTCCTTTACTTTGGAGATTCCCTTCCCTACCCCAAACATCCCAGGGCAGTGCAGGGTCTTGTGTAGGACTGCCAGATGCTGAGCTGGCACCCACAGGGGACATCAGCATGCACAGGGACATCAGGGTGGGAGCCACATCCTGATTCAGTGGCCCTGACTTGTGGAGGTGTGTGAGAGGAAATAACACCTGCCCGTTTCTCTTCCACAGCAAAAGGCACCTGGAAGCCTTCCTGCACATCAAAGGCAATTTGTCACGCAGTGACCTCAAAAGCATCCTGGGCTACTTGGCAGACAGAACAGCACCCACACAGCCCAGGGCCCCGCTCTTCTCCAACATAAATGTGTCCTAGACCAAGGCATCCCTTGGCACTGCCCTGTGCTGGACTGTGGGGTGAGCTGGGCATGGAGAGTCCCCTGGAGAGATGCACGGCACACACTGCCACCTTTTCCTATGGAAAGTGCTTTGTCCCAATCTGGTGCTCAGCATCCCTATGGGAATCATCATCCTCCATGTGGGGCTGGGTGCAGGGTGCACCCATGATAGGTGGAGTGCCTGCAAGGATTGGGGCTGCTCCTTGCACCAGTCATGGATTCCCCCCAAGGTTTCCTTGGTGCCACCACAATCTGTGCCTGGACACTGCCCTGGTGCTCCAAACTCCATCTACCTCTTGGGGTGCCACAAAGGCCACATCACTGACTCCCCAGCCAGCCCAGACCAAGCAGGCACCACCTGAGTAGCTTTTTGTCTTCTAAGGAAATGAAGGGAAACAAAAACTGAAACCAAAATTCAGAGATGTTGGAAAAGTCCCATGTGAGCATGCCTGCAGTCTGTCTGCCTTCCTCAGAGCCGGGCAGGGCAGCTGTGTCAGGCAGGTGGGAAAGGTACGAGGTTTGTGGTGAGGAGGAGCCGCAGCTCAGCCTGGCAGGGCTCCTGCCAGCCCCTTGGAGCAGCCCCAGCTGCAGGCTCTGACCCAGGGCAGCAGCACTGCCCAGGCCATCGGGGTTTCTGATGGAGAACCGGCCCTGGAGAGCGTGTGCTTCCTTCACCTCTGTGAGGTGGGAGCACCTGGGCCCTGGCAGCCAGCCCCTCTGAGTGACCCCATCCAGTGCATCTGCACGGAGGGACCCCTGCCAACAGAGCCTGGGAGCAAGCTGCTGTTGCAATGGATGGTGTGGGCTAAGCCAGCGTCTAGTAAAGCACTTTGGATATTACTGACGTCCTCCTTACCAAGGAGAGGAGTTTTCCAGACCCCGTTCACAACACAGGCTTTGAATGGGGTGTGGAACTGGTCTCAGATGTCATCAGTATGTACTGAGCACCCTGTGTGTGTCACCGTTCTCTGGCTCGCTCTTTCCCCTCTTGCTGTGAGGTAGACATGATGGGAAAACACAAATGGGTCTCTTGTGAAACTGTGTTTTGTTTCTTACGACCCATTTTTTTTGGGAACCTACTCACTTGCCAAAACAGCACTGTGTATATTTGGAGACCTTTCCCTTCTGTTTTCCTCTGTTTCAACTTTTGTATCAGTCTGTGGAAAGTCAGTCCGGAAGGAAGACACCTGATGACTGTGCTAACTACATAATGTATTTATATGTATATGCAGTTTACCACCGGTGTATTTTTGCATCCAATTTCATTTTTTCTCAGTTAGAGATACTAATTTGCAATGTTTATAATAAACAGTATTCAAATATGCTGGAAAAGTGACTCATTTATTCTGTCTCTGGCTGTTGTTTACTGTGTTGCCACATTTATGTCCTCTTTCAAAGGACCAATGCTTCCACTTCTCCCTTCTCTGGTGAATATCTCCCACTGGTTCCAAGTAGGGAGTCCTGCTGGACTACAGACAGGTTGGAAAGGCATTGCTGCTGTCCCTGAGACATTCACTGAGCACAGTGGGCTGCTCACTAGCAGTGGCCAGTGGCACAGGCTCAGAGGAGTCCTCTGCCAACAGGTCCTGTGGCAAAATTGTGCCCTGAGTGAAAAACAGTGCTTTGGTTTTAGTCTGCTGCCTGGCCACAGGCAGTACAAATCACCCTCTCCTTCCTTAAGCACACTCACACAAAACTCATATAGACATGTAGGTTAAGAAATTATTATTTAAACACTTGTCTCAGCTGCAGTTTAAAGCCAAATGCCAAAATGACTTCTAACTGTGCTGAGCACTCATGACAAACCGTCACCTATTGGGTAACATTTTCTTTCCAATTAGTGAAAGGTCATTTTATTGCTGTAAAAATATGTGTTTTGATTTAGAGATCTGTTAAAGGCCTACAGAAATGCATCATACAAGTGATTGCACTGATCTTTAAAAAAAAAAAAAAAGATTCCAGCTAAGTAAGTGCCCAAAGGAAAATAGTGTATCTATTTATACATCATAATTAGCACGGGTAGGAGAAAATGGTTTTCATACACATTTCATAAGCCATATGGAAGTGCATTGTGCAATTCTCTTCATCCTGCTATAAAACCCCAGCTTTCATCTTTAATGAGCCCGGGAAACTAATTTATCTTCCCGTATGACTCGACATTTACAATGGCATTTATTTATAGGTGGCATATTACACACAGCCAGGTAGTTTCAGGAAGTTGCACAAACGTCTTCTGATAACAGTGTTAGTTCAATATGATAAATATCACTTCTAAAAACTAAGTAAATAAAATTTTCTGAGGTCAGTGTGGCTCGGTTTTCTTTATCATGCAACCGATGCTGATGCTGATGCCTGCCCCTCCTTGGAGGCAGAACAGATAGGCAAGATTAAAAAGATAAGATCAATTTTACAGAACGGTTAAGAAAGCTGGTTCCTGGGCACAGCTGCTGTGGCATTACCAGCTCTGCCTGCTTGCTGTTGTCAGTGTCCCCAGCACGTCAGCCCACAGCAGCTACCACACTGGGCATGGGCTAAGCTCAGACACACTCACACACCCTCCTTGCTCCCTACCCATCCATCCCACCTGGCACTTCCATCATTTGACAGAAGACTTGCAATTTGCAGTGCAAAAGACACAAGGACACAAACCACAGCTTAGCAGGGGGCGGTCTGAGGCATTACTCCCTCCTCTGCTGCTGCAGGAGCCACCTGTGGTGTGCCAAGTCCCCAGGGGCACCTGGGGAACCTCTGCCCTTGCTGCAGGGGAACCCAAAACCTCCAGAGAGCTAACAGACTTTCCCCAAGTGTGAGTATGATGGGGAAAAAAGCAGGAATGTTTTGTTGTAGCCCGCTGAGAAACTTTGGGATTTGCTGACCTGGAAATGAAGGGTTAAGAAGCCAGAATGCAAGCAATTCCTTCCCTTTGAGCCTGGATTCTCTCTCTAAAATCCCCTGAGAAATGACAGCACTGGACTAAAGGCCACAGGATTTATCTATGTGCTGATTTTAAGAGAGAGATGCAATAGAGCAAAGGGGTTTGGTAGGTGGGCTTTTCCAGGTGGAAGTCCTGGCTTCAGTGGTGTGCCTGGGTGACACAGTTCCTCACCTACTAATTGCTGTAAAGCAGGAAATGTACCTGCAATTACATCTTCACCAAGGATGTGGCAACAATTTGCCAACATCCATTTTCAAATCCTGTATTTAGCTTAGCTAATATGAACTTTAATAGAAGAAAACCTGGAAACCCCAATCCAGTGGGAAGAGAGCTGAAGACTGGCAATGCATGGAGCATCCCAGAGGAAAGGCACACCTACAGTGAGTGGGAAGGCAGAGCCTCCTTCCCAACGGGAATTGGGACACACAGGCTGCAGGTCCTGCATCTGCCAGGATGGTTTCACTTGCTGTCCCTTCACCTGCCTCCACTTTGCACAGCTTGGGTCAAAAGCCAGTACTGGGGACCAAATGGGCAGGAGCCAGCATCACTGAGCACCAGGAAGGAAGGATATTTTGGGAATGGGCTAGAGGTAAGTGAGCTTGAGTGTGGCACTAGCAAAATCATGCTTTCCCATGCTGTAGATTGAAACTCATGAGAGTAATTGCTGCCTTCCTGCACGACTTAAAAGAGGATGTGGCCACACCACCACACTGATATCCTTGAAACATTAAATACCTTTACTGTAGCCACAATAATAGAGATGGCAGCTAATGTCAGGGGATTTCAAGAATTACTCATCAATGCAGGAAGCACGGATTTCCACCCTAGCAAAGAAACAAATCCACACTGATAAGAAGAGAGGTGAATCCCATTTCCTAGGGGGAAACCAGAGAAAATGCAAAGGAGCAGACACACACATTAGGCTGTTCAGGGGCAGGTTACAGAGGAAAAGTTAAGTGTGTTTTTTAAAGTAATATGAAGTTTTTAAGGTTACTGTGAAGTGAATGTTCACACCCGCTGGACATCACTTCTCCTTGCTACCAGGGGCTTTCTCCTCTGGAAATCAGGTTTTTAAAAAACCCTTTTGAACTGACCAGCTTGGAGGCTTCCCTAGAGAGACATTTTCATCTCTTCTCTGGGTCTTTTCCTCAGGTATTCAGCTTCCTCTTCCACCTCTCCACAACTCTCCTGATGTCTCCCAGCACTACCAGTGAGGCCGTGGGACCACATTCTCCCAGTTCTCTCAACCTTCCAGCAGATGAGACATACCAAGGCACAGTATGTACCAGCGCCCAGAAAAACCATCATTTGAGGTCGAGGAATTCAGTGCTATTTATCCAAGCAGTTTTTATCCAAATTGGACAGAGCACTTGAGCTGTAATAACTCTCATAATGGACTAATGAAAGAGGAAAACTTATTATTTAGCAGAAAAGCTGAGCTCTCAAAAGTACTCCTTTCAAAAGGGAGGAGGTTATAACAAGCCCTTAGGTAAAACAATATTGGTCCTGGAGTCTTCAAGAGATTTTGAGCCCTATCCCAAAGGCTTGAGGCCAACCCCCAAGTCCCACTGGCAAGAGCAGTGTAGCTGAGAGCTCAACAAAGTGCACACTTTAGAGAAAATAGCAGGATAAAGTTAACAGTGCTATGTCCTAGTTAACAGAGGGATGCTTCTGCTCTTTGCAACCCCCTTTACTCCACACCAAGGCTGTAAGGAGTGGTGGAAACCATCTGAGCTGTGGGATGGGACTGTCATCTTCATGCTCCTGCACAGCAGACCCATTGTCTCGGGCAAGGTCCCAACCCCAACTTCACTCATTGTGACTCAGCCCTTCACAGTCTGCACGGGGCTATACAGAACCAAAAACCTTGGCTGAAACTCCCTACTCCCCCTGTTCAACATGTGGGGAGTGACAGAGGTATTTCCAATGCCCCAAGAGAGGCATTCACCCCAGAAGGAGCCTGGCAGCCACCTGCTTGTGACAAGCTTGTGCAGACTCTCCTGGACCACACCAGCTTCGAGGCAGGTGGGTGTGAAGGGACTGTCACCTGCAGGAGTCACACTGCATTCAGGGGTGTCATTGCTGTCCTGCCTGGGCACGGGTGGTTTGCAGAGAGCAGTTCTGAGCAGCATTGTGTCCCTCCTCCAGGATGCAAAAAGACCCCTAAGGTTTACTGAAAAAGAGTTATTGAAAAAGGGGGAGGAAACTCTTGCACATGCCAGGTGAGCTAGACCTGCTCGTGAAGGAGCCTCGGCAGCTTGCAAAGATATGACAGGTCAGATCTCCAGGTTAGTCCTGGAGCTGGCAAAAAACCCCAGCATGTGAAGTAATCCAGATGACCTTTGCTGTAAGGGAAATGTAAGAGGCTGCAGAAGTAGAGACTGAGGTGGGAGAGCAACCTTCAAGTATCTGCCATGCCTCTGTCCGTGTTCAAAAATCTTCTGTAGGTCTTTGTTTAACTGTCCAGCTCAGCATCCCATTCAGATCCATTAAAAATATCACCAAGACTAAAGTATTACTGTGGAATGCATGAACTGCCCAAGCTCCCATTTTTGTTTGATTTGATTTCTCTATGAAGCCTGTCTCAAAGAGCTCAGATTGCATTTACTTGGGGAATATTTTGTCAGATCAGCACGTACAGCATGAAATCAATAGCAGCTTTTGAAGAAAGACCAGATTCATGCATTGTCCAGAACAACCTCTTCAGCCAACTTTTCTTGGGTGGAAACCACATTTAAGAAAAGCACAAGCTCTACCTTCCTTCCACCTACCTCAAAACCCTCCCCTCAATGTTCCCTGTGGACAACAGGCAAAACCCCATCTCCCCATGTAATATTATCTCTGTAAAAAAGCCTATTTCTGTACAAAATAACACTGCATCTATCCAGATATGATGTTATTCTTTCCAGTGTAATTTTCTATCATCTCATATGAACAACTCTATACTGCAAGCTTCAGCTTATTGTTCAAAATTATACTAATTGCCTATTGTCATACATTTCAATATAACTTGAAAAGCAAATTCCTGCTTTCAGTAGTACATGAGCAGTGCTTCCATGTTAATGTGCAAATTATCATGAAGAGAATCAACACACAGCAGATTTATGCAATCTGTTTACCTCTCTAAACACAGAAATATATATCCTCTATAGGAGTGTTTTCCAGGCAGAAATGGAGGCAATACCATCTATAGGTTTCTGAGAGTGGATAACTGGAGTTGTGACAAATACATAGATCATTTCTTAGTCAAAGGCTCATGCATCACACATGCACACAGTGCCCCCACACAGATGCTACTACCATATCAACTGTTCTTCATACAGACACTGTATCCAGACTTTTGCCCAGTTTCAGCCCTTCAAAGAACAGTTTTCTGGAAATTCAACACTTCTCCTCCACAGAAAGTGGGCAAATCAGAGTATTTTGTTTGGCAACTCAAACCATGATGTCTGGGACTCAAGAGCTGGTTGTGCTGATGTGTGAAATCCCCTTTCTATCCCCTGCTCTGCCACAGTGTGGGCTTAGATGAGTCCCAGCATGGGTTTTGGTCATATTCCTTCTGCTGACTTTCTCTGCAAGGAAAACATCAGAAAATTCAGGCCATGAAAGCTCACAGTGTTGTAGGAGCTTTAACATATTTTGACAGAAATACAAACAACATGCAGAGGACTTCTCTGTCCTGTCCAGGTCTGTGAGCCATCAAGAACCTCAGTGTTCCTGTTGTGCAACTCCCACCTAATGTAAAAAATAATTCAATAACCAGAAAACATACTGTCATCTTACAATCTCTACTACCTCTACTTCCAGTATTCAGGACTGTCAAATGGGCAGGCCTGAAATTCCGAATTCTCTGCATTCTGAAGCTTTTGCTGTACAAATATATGCAAGGTATGCTCCAAAGTACAAGGTGGATGTCAGTCACTCAGAGGCTGATGTGGCTGCTCTCTTGAGCCAGTGATGAGCTACGTGATTGGTTTTTTAGGTGTTTCACCTGTGTGTCATCAAGGCAGCCTGTGAGCTCTGGTGCAAGAGGTGTTCTTCTTTAGGACAGGCTGAGAAGTCACCAGGGCCAGGGGCAATGTCATCTTTCCTGGCAGCAGAGCTGTTTGTCAGACAGCTGCTGCAGGAGGGAAGTCCCTGCCTATGTATGTAAGATGGGAAAAAACCAGCACTGCAATCAAGTGGTTCTCCATCTCCTTGATAAGGAGAGAACAGGAGTTCCCAGGAGAAAGGTGATACATGTCTGGACATCCTGGAATGATGGCAAAGGAGGATGGCTGTGCTGTGGAAAGGAAGGGTGACCTACCACCAGCACCAGGAAGGGAACCCAGGACTGGCCTCTGAGCAAAGCTCTTTAAATACTGCCTCTGTCAGAGGCTCCTGATGGGCACAAACCACAGCACAGGAGCAGGAAGAGGCAGGAAGCCTCTCTGGTGGAGCATTCGTGCAGGTGCTGACACTGGCATGCCTTTTGTGCCTTCATTTGCATCTCTCATGAGTACAAGCCACGAAGCTCTCAGGTGCAAGAACAGACTATGAACACCTGGCTGTGCTTGTGCTCTTACTTTGACCTGGCTTGGGCAACTGCAGCATGAGGTGACTGGGTAGCAATGGGCTATCCCAAACAGACCATGGCATTCCATCTCCAAAGATGGAACAAAACCACAATCAGGGGATGGAGCACTGTTACATGGTGGCCCACCCTCCTAAGGTACTCCTAGCCAAGGGCATGACACATGAGGTCAGCAAAGGCATCTCCTGGGGGCCTGAGGGTCTCCAGTACACAGCATGAGCTGGGGGCAAGTGTCTGGACACAGGCAGAGCCTCAGGAGGGACATCAGAACCGTGAGTGAAAGCCAGGGAGACGTGGTCTTCAAGGTCAGATGATGACCAGCCTAGGACATATGGCTCTATATTTGGCAGTGATGCAATCGGCTGGAAGCATACACTCATTTTCCCTTGAACCGTAGGCAGGGCAACGGCTGCCAGAGCTAACACGAGCACCCTAGTGACAGATGATATGTTGTCAATGTTCAGACCATCTGACTCTCCTGTGTTTCTGTGTATTCTACAGTTCTTTAATGCATTTTTGTTTCTCTTGGAAAAACACAAGTGGAAAATGGGTTATTTCCCTCTCCCTACATAGTACCAAGCATGGCAAGAAATGGTGTGGTGTATCCACAACCTGAGGCAGAGGTTTCCTTTTCCAGAAAGGATTTCCTCATCAACCTGCAAAGCTTCAGTGCTGTCAGCCACAGCTGTGCTGCACACAGAAGCCAGTCTGAAGCCAGAATTCTATCGAGGGTGAAGATTCAGGTAACAGTGTGTGACAAGCCAAAATTGAGCTACATAGCAGGAGAACACGGAGAAAGGAGTGCCCTACCCTGCCCTCCACTGCCCCTCTGCTGCAGGAACCACAGCCCTGCAGACACACCTTCACCAGCCTGTAAGTGATCAGTCCCACAAACAACATCTTGTCCTAAACTCAACCTTGCCTTCAGTCACAGCATCCAGAAAACAGATGCCCTTCTTGAGCTGCTTGGCCAGAGCTCTTTCCTAGCCCTGATTTTAGCTGCCATCTACCCAGATCAAAGCATTTTCTTTAAGACAGAGGCACGTGTTGCTCAGCATACGACTGCTCTCCCATCTGTCCTTCATGCAGTTGAATTAAAATAACGCCACTCATGAAGGTCATCAAGCATCACTTATTGCCTCTTATAATCAGACCAAACTGTTTAAATGCTGCACATTATGAAGATCAGTTGAAGGAGGAGCAGGAAGATGACCACAGAACAAGAGAGTGTTCACATGCAGTGCTCAATGCTGGGACAGAGATGTCACCAAGCCAGAAATATGCTGAGTTTTGTCTGCTGGGGTCCCGAGGCACAGCTCCCAGTGGGCATTGATCCTGCTGGCACAGGATCAGCTGATGGACTGGAGATCATGGGGATCAGCAGCCTCCATCCCCAGGGGGTCCTGATGGATGTTTCTACCTTGCCTACCTCTGACAGGTAAGTCCTGAGGGAAAGGAAATGGAGGAATGAACTGTGTTTGTGCAGCATGGAGAGTTGGCCATGGGGAGCTTGGAGAGTGCCCTGTTGAGGTCTGGGGCTCACTGCAAGAAGAAGTTGGCACCAAGCTGCCTCTTGAAGCCAGTGCCAGGGGTACAGTGTTGGTCCCAGAGGGGACCTGGTACCTCTGGAAAGCAGACTGAACTTTCTCATTTATCACATCGAGGAAACATGTAATCCATCAGTAGTGTGAACTTTTGAAATCCCTAATGTGCCTGCTCAGCTGTGAAGAGGAGGAAACCTCTACAGTCAGAGCCCAGGTAGCAATTGCACATTTGGCTAAAAACTTCTCCCAAGAGCTACCTAGAGAGATCATGATGAACAAACAGAGCACAGAGGTGCACAGGGAGCCCATGGCAGCTGAACATCCCTCAGACCAGCAGCTGCACAATTGCTGTCCTCAGCCTCCCTGGCATCGTGGGGGTTGTGTTTACCCTGCAGAGAACCAAGACAGATGGCAGTATCGTCAGCCCAGGAATGCACATGCCCTCTCAGCCCTTAGTCTCATGTTTCCTCTGCTCTTTCACTTTCCTTTCCTGTCCAACACGCTCTCTAGCCTGTATCTCAGTGGGGAAGAGGCCGTGTCTGAGGGGAAGAGGCCATTTTGGTCCCCAGCCAAGCCAAGCACAAGCAGAGCTGCCCAGTGTCTCCGGCAGAGCAGTACACATATATATCATTGTGTCCCATTCCAGCTGACATCACAATGTGTGTCCAACAGGTCAGCCCACATCAAGCCAAAAATAAGGACATAAGGATTATTTTTATTGGCTTTCCTCCACACAGTTGAATTGTGTTCGCTTCACTTTGTGTTTGTTTGCTTTAACTTACTGCTCATTACAGGAAAGCATTGGCAAGAGAACTTTGAGCAATCTCAAGTCTCCTTAACAATAGCTGGGAGAAATCAGATGCAAACAGCCTGTATAGTTCAGTCTAAAACCTGCAACTTGGCTCAATTGAATACAATCCATATTTCTATACCTATACTTGATTTTAGCTACACAAGTGATTTTGAGTCATTAGTTTCTGCATAGATTTAAGCACACAGATAATCTGGACAGACTGGCCTTAAAAACCTTTGCTACAAGGTGCTGCCTGCTTTGTATCTCCAGTGCAAAGCACTTGCCTGGTACTGCTGAAACATGCTTCAGCTGCCAATGTAAATGGAATCAAGCCAAGCCAAAAAATTCTTCAAGAAGTGGACTACACTTTTGTCAGACCAAAAGCCCAGCAATAGCCCTGCACAAATCAGACTGTGCTCCCACCAACTCAAACCCTACTGTTGTTTCAGTGGGAGAAGAGGTTCTTGCCCTCATCCCTCCTTGGAACAACCACCTATTTAGATGGTCCCTTGTGCCCGGGATCAGAGCTCAGTGACAAGTTTTTTCTCTCTGTGCACTGGGAAAAAGGGCTGGTCTGCATTTTACAGACCAGGAGATGAAACACGTGCCCAGCACTGGGAAACACGTTGTGGCCTCGCAGCTGGTTTTTGAGCCCAGGCCCAAAGGTCCCTGGGCACTCTTTGGCCACCAGACCAGCTTACATTTTCAATCAGGCTAAGGCAACGAGTTTGGCAGTGGAGAAAACTCTCCTACCACCCTCCCTCCTGACATCTACTGTGCAATACTTGGGGCATTGAGATGCAAAAGGTGCCAGCAAGGAGATGCGAGATGAGACTTGTAAAGTCCCAGTGTTGCATGCTGCTGGGGCCTGGACGTGGCAGAGAGCATCCCTGTGGGAATTCTGGGTCTTGCATTCCTTCCCTGACCACCATGAATGGCTGGGTTTTGTTTGCTTTTTTCTTTAACTGTTGCAAAACTGATGTGGCAAGGACAGCAGTGCACATGAGCAATGGACAGCTCATGAATTGTGCAAACTAGTCTAATCACACTTCATGGATGGATTCAGCTGTATTGGACCATAGCTATTCCCATCAGGACTCCATCAGAAGATGCTGTTATCACATATTGCCACCATTCTTGTTCATCTCCTCTCCTCCAGCACCTCTATCATCATCTGTGACCAGATGCATGACAGAATATGTGTGAAAAAGGAAGAGTGAACCTGGAAGAGCCATTCCTGCTCCAGCATGATGAAACACACCTCACCACCCTTGCAGAAGGACCGACAGATAATATTTTCCTTCTGCTGTTGCTGCCCCACACCCCCCTGCTGCCTACCTGGTGCCAGTCTTCACCCTTAAAAACAGTCATATCCAGGGAATAACAGAAATGATGGACACAAGAATCAGAGAAGATCTAAAGATCCTGCAATATCTTGTTGGTGCAGCAAGACCACAGCTCTGCCACAGCAGGTCACTTCCCCCATACTTTCCCTGTGTCACTGGTTGCTCAGTGGATAATTCCCATTTTTCTCTTTGTTCCGTGGTCCAGTTTCACTTCTTTATCTGAAAGTTTCCAACCTCAAACAAAGTCAGTGAATTCTTACCACAGGATTCAACATCAAAATTTCATTCTCCCTGACCATGTCTGTTCATGTTGAGCCAGGATGGCTGTGGTACTGCCTGGGCTGCCAGACACAAGCTGTACCTGCATCTCAATCAACACAGGTTACCTGGCCAGAAAACACCAGGCAGCTATTTGTGCTGGGAAAAGACCAGGATGTGGGAGGCCATTAGGTCTTGAAACACTGTTTTTTCCCACAGAAGGTTAGCTCCAGGAAGTCAATGCTTTAAGGCAGAATTTTCTTCCTGGAGCTCCTTGGTGTATTCCAGAAAGGGGTTGGTCTTGCTGAAGGCAGGGTGTAACAGCCCTAGAGGTTTTACTTCATTTGTAAATTAGCTTTTGCAGATTGGAACAAGCAAGTTTTTAACTACCCTACAGAAAGCAGGGATATAGAAAGGTCATTGTGTCCTTGGTCAAGGAGAGTAGCCCAGCCAAGCCAGGCTGGAGGGAATAATCCAAATTCCACCCCATGCCCCAGGGCAGCTGCCCACCTCCACACATGCTCAGGGCCTCAGGACCCACCTAAAGAAACTCTACAGCTTTGGAACAATCTTGTTTCTGGGGACTCCTGCAAATCTGGCAATTTATATCACTTTCCTGTATTCAAAGTTGTCTGCATCTCACTCTGGGAGGCCTCCTTGGAACCCCTGGGCTTTGCACTGCCATAAGCCAACAGCAGAGGCCAGCCCCACACGGGACACACCATGTGAGGGTGGCTGTCACATGAGCAGCACCCTCAAACACGTGCACTCCCTCCCACTCACAAATGGGTCATTTCCCCACCACAACAAACATTACTGTTTTTACCATTAAGTAACCCCAGAAAATCACGTTTTCCTCAGCTATCATCTGTGTGTCCTTTCCACAGATGCCATTACTTTCTGTCACAATGTTCCCCTCACGTATTGCTTTCCCAATTTGAAAAAAGGCATCTACAGGATCTAAAGCTGAGGACCCTCTCTGTACTCACAGCTTTAGCTTCAAAGCCTATCTGCTTGAAACTGAGTGAACAACCTCCAGGATCATCAGAAGGAAGGAGGAATGCCACTGTCATGGGTGCTGTGGATTCTCCCCACGGGATGTCCTCCAGACCACGTCTGGGACATCCCTGGTTAAGGCAGCAGCCTCACCAGCAAGTCCCCATCTGCCTCTCTGCGATTCTTGTGAAACAAAAGTCAAAACACTGGGAACAACAAGGAGGGGACCGTCTGCCCTGGGATGCAAAGCTCAAATGTAATGTGTGGAAGGAAAAAGAGTGGGTCTGTGATATGCTTGGACAGACAGGTGCCAAGGCCTTAGGAAACCTGGTAGATCTGTCTCCTTTTGCAGCAGATTCCAGTGGGAAAGGCATAAAACCATTGGGTAAGCCTTGGAGGAGCACAAAGCATCAGTCTCCCTGTTGCAGTGTGGCCCCATGCCCAGGAAGTGTCCTTCACTGGAGCAGGGACCAGCAAGGCCCCTCCAGATCAGGGTCTGCAGGGCAGCAGGCACAGACCCTGCAGCAAGGGCAGCCTTTGGAAGACACCCACAGAGTCTGGGCCCCTGTGTCAGGTGTCACCAGCACCTGGCTGGCACCTTCCTGGCCTGTCTCATGGTGATTCCCTAGGGAAGAGCCAGACCAGCTTGGCACCTCACCAAACCAGGGGTTTGGAGGGTGGGGAGCAAGGGAGCACAGGGGAGAGGCTGTACCCTTATGAGGTCTCCAAAAGGCATTAGGAAAGCTCTTGCCATAGGCTTGGAGAGAAATTGGGGAGCAACAGGTGAGTGAGAGGTTCTCACAAGGACAAGTAACAGAGCAAAGATGGGAAATAAGGTGCAATTTTCATACTGGGAGGCTGTTGTTCTATGCAGGGTTGTGCTGGGATCTCTGCAGAAACCTGGGCAAGGTGGACAGGCAGGTGACAGCTGTTGCAGCTGACACCAAATGGCTCATGGCAGTAAAGGTGACCTTATGATGCTTAGCAAACAGGTGTTCAAGTGGCAGAGGAGATTATGCAAAGGGAAGCAAATTCTTGTTTTACATACAAAACGGGGGAGCCAAATGAGACCCTGGGCAGACAGCACTGTGGAAATTTTACCTAAGGCAAGCAAGAGAGAAGAAACTTCAAATTAAATGTGAGGAGTTACTAAGAGAGGGGGGAAAAGTGAACAATTCAGGAGCAGAAAATCATGTCATAACAAAAACTCATGGCAGCCCCAGCTCAAGAACTGTGCAGTTTGGATCCCTCCACCTTAAAGAGGTGCTAGCAGAGGAGAAGGTCCAGAGCAGAGACATGGCAGAGCTTCTGGATGAGCAGGACAGGACTCTTCAGGCTGGAAATGGGCCAGCTGAGGATGGGAGTCTGCACAATAGTGGAAGACTAAACAGGGTAGAAAGAGGAAAATTGTCTCTTCCCACACAAGAGGTATCAGATGAAGGCAGTAGGTGCATAACCCAAAACGAGAAAACTGAAGCTTTTTTTGCACAAGGTGTAATTAGGCTGCAGCAGCTCCTGCTGCAGGAAGCTGTGGTTACTAAAAGCTCAGCTGAAAGCAGGAAACAGGAATGGAGAAGGGGCAGGAGGAACAAAACAACATTGAGGGCTCTCAAATACAGACATTGCTCTGGCTCAGGAAATGTGTAAGCTGAAAAGTGTTGGGGCATGGGAGAATACAAGGGGGTGGATCATGCCTCTCCCACCACTCCAGCTAACCCTGGGCATCTATTCTTGACACTGGCATGGAGAGGATGCTGGGCTGGAGAGATGTTTGGCTTGAGCCATGCTGCCCCCTGCACCCGCTCCCAGATGCCCCAGATGTTTGAGGTTTGTGGATTGGGTCATTTGGCTCCATACTATCTGAAATTTGTGCTTATTTTAATAATTTTGGTGTAGTGCCCAGAGGTTCAAGAGAAGCAGTGAGTGACGCTGTGAAAGGTCACCCTCAGCCACTGCCAAACCTCATTTTCAATTTCAAAGGCAGTCTAAGTCAGATTAGTAAATCAGTTTCGTATTTCTTCACAAAAAACATCTTCTGTTCTTTTTCTCCTTGTCACCCAGTAGAAAAACAAAACAAAGATGATGCTATGTTAAATATAGAAGATGTCTTTACAAGAGACCCTTTATAAATTCCATAAATTGCATTTATTAATTCCAGTCAACTTTACCTCATAAAAAACACTCAAATCTTTTTACTCTGGACTTATTGGGAGCCTGGAGCTCTGCCTCATGTCCTTGTGTGCAGCTGAGACATGTGTTTATGCTTCAGTCATGTCAGCAAGACCAAACATCCCAAACAAGCACCACTTCTTGGTTCAATGACTTGAGAAAGCAGGGCCTTGTGGGAAATTCCAACCTTGCCACAGCCTCTTGGGAGGCCTTGCTTCCCAGGAAGCAATACAAAAATGTAGGTCCTTGATGCCAACATGCTTCAGACTAGGAAGGACCATCCAGTGACACAGAGAAATTCCTGTCCTTCTATTCTGCTCTTATCTGGTCCCTGGTGGGGACTTTGTCTGTCCCACATAGTGTGGGGTGAAGAAAAAGACTCCTGCCTCTGAGGGTATGCAAACCCCTCTAGTCTACTCTTCATTATGCTTCCCCTCTCTTTGTTTGCCCTTTCTCTTAGTACAATAGGTCACTGCTACAAAATTACAGATGTGTCCTTCACCAGCCCTCTGCTCCATCCACCTCCCTGTTGCACCATGCTTGGGAAGAAACTTGCCAAAGCCCACAGAGCTCTCAGCTCCTGTTTATTCTCAGGCAGGTGAGAAGTGATGCTCCGTTACACATAAGCACTCACACAAGCTGTAAGTCAGTTTGGCCTGGCCACGGGGCTCACAGGATGACACCCACTGCTGGAAAGGGGGTCCACTCCACCTTCCACTCAAAGCAGGACCCTTGCCAATTCTAGCTCAGGTCATCCTATGGTTTTGCCTAGAGAAGTCTTGAACAACCTTCAGGTGGCAAGTCTGCCACCTCTCTGGGCAGAATCATCTCCTAGGGAAGAAGTTTTTCCTTGATGTTGAACCTGAACCTTCCAAACTACAACCTGTGCCTGTTTTCCCTTGGTGTGTCACCTGCTGATACTGAGAAAATTTTGACTCTGTCACCATCGTAACCACCCTTCATGTAGTTGCTGTTAAATTGTCCTTTGTCTTCCTTTTTGCCAGGTTAAGCAAGCCCAGCTTCTGCAACTTCTGTTCATGGTCTAGACCCATCCACTGAACCCTCTACTGACCACACATCCATTACTGGGACATCTCTCTCCTGCATGCAGGCACGGAGATTTCAGTGGAGATCCTTCTGGCCAACAAGAGTGCCTTTCCAAAACTAGTGGCTGTAAGAGGACGGGCTGCTGCCCTTGTGTCCAAGCCCCGTGACATCAGCTCCTGAGGGAAATGCTGGAGGTGTCAGCCCAGGCTGGGGAACAGCCTTTGCTCTCAGTGTCAAAGTGTCAGCACCTTGGTGGCACAGCAGGGCTGCCCTGCCTGTGCTGGCAGAGCCTGGCAGTCCCAGGAGAACCTGGACAGCACAGGAATTGTCCCCAGCCCTCACTTATGTCTGGGAGAAAGGCACCCATCTGCATCCTATCTGAGGTGAAAGGGGAATTTCAACAGTGTTGAAACCAAAGGAGCCCAGCATTGTGCAAAACATTTGAGGCTGACATAAACATCTCTGCTTTTATGAAAATGGAAATCAGATGGCATCTAAATGAACCCAGAGTGCTGTTCCTCCAGTGCAGTGTTCTGTCATTTGTCCACAAATGGAGGAACTGGGATCTGGATTTTCCAACCAAATTACTCAGGCCACGCTCTGCCTTTGTTGGTAGCTACAGCCTTGCTCTGACACAGTGCTTAAAGCATGCTGAAATATGAGCTTGTGTCATGTCTGGCAGCCTGGACAGTTTTCAAATCCTTGGGGAGACACGTGATTTACCAGAATTGCTTCTTTTCCTGCATCCTTACAGCCCTTAAATAAGGTCCCAGCATTCTGCTGCTATAGGAAAGGGACAGCCCTAAACACACACCTTAACCCCAGGGCTTTGGCAGCTCAGACTCTGCTGAAGAGCAGGACACAAACGAGCCAGACACCAGCTCAGATTTGCCTGCAAGGCCTTGCAGTGAGACAGGACAGACAAACCCCCTGCACCTTCCCACAGCTGGGACACGCCTGACAAAACACGACAGGACGTGCAGCAGCAGCGCTGCAGCTTTAGAATGGCAACTGAGGCACAGCACTGATGTGTGATAGCTACGTCCAGGGCCATGTGCCTTAGTGTCCCCAGGGATCCTGCAGACTTTTCAGCCTGAAGCTCAGCTGCAGAAGTGGTTTTTCTGGAGTTCACCCATTCAGGGCAGTTCCCATTCCCAAAACAGCCCTGTGCTGGGCAGAGGCTGTCAGCATTGGAGGCACCCATGGGGGTGAGGCATGGCTGCCTCAGCCTCTGGGCTACCCCCTCCTCAGACCTCTTATATCCCCCAGCCTGCTGTTTTGGAGAGACCACACTTTCCTTCCAGGGTCCCCTGCTCTGCTGTTGCCCCCCTGACTCCCTCCAGAGAAGCTCAATTTAGCTGTTCCTGGGGGCTGCCCAGCTTCAACTCTAAGGATGCCCCTTGTGAGCCTGAGCCTCCACGGATGCCCTGGGAAGTGCTCCTCACCCCTGCACTGAGTACACAGGGCTCAGCACTGCCTTTCTGAGCCCCCTCTTCATGGGTGGGAGAAAGGACCCAGCTCTGGGCAGAGGAAAACAGGACCAGGCATGGGAGGACCAGAGTAATGTCAATTCTCAGGACAGAAGGAACTGAAAAAATGAACCAAGTGAGAGCAGGTTACAGACACAGATAAAACAGGAAAGACCCTGGGGCAGGTTGGTGTAAGAGGAAAGAGGAATTTAGAGGAGCAGGCAGCTCCTCAGGACATAATATTAAAGGCACGAAGAAACCTCCCAGTGCAGTAGGAGGATGTGCAGCATGTTGGGAATTCAGCTGAATCATAAATTCCTTAATCCCTTGAAGTTCAAGAAGGAATTACATAAAGAAAACAAGCTATTCAAATTCCAGGAGATGAATGTTAAACTGTGGCACGGGCATCTGGGGAGCAACTGGAAAGCTGAAGCACAGATGCCAGTACCAAGGGTTGAGAAACACAATTTTAAGTGGTCAGAGGTGAATCTGCTCCAGCAGCAGCCCTTTCTTAAGCAGTCTCTGTCATTCCCCTCGCCATTTTCCCAGCCCTCAAGAGCTGCACTAGCACAGGGGAGGTCACACATGCAGAGGGGGCTGCTTATGCCAATGATGCTGCCAAAAAGAAAATTAAATAAGAAAATGCTAACAAATTGTACGCCCACTGTAGCCTAAATAAACCAGAGGTTTCCAGAGGTGGATTTCATCCACCCAACTTGTCCCAGCATAGTATATTTGAAAAAGCCCTCCTGGAGCCATCCACCTCAATGGCCAAGAGTGAGGTCGCTCTCTGGGCAAGAGCAAGCAGTGCTGATCTTAAAAGACATTTCCTAGAAAAATATCAGTAGAATTAAAGAGTTTTCAGCATGAGAATGATACCAAGACAATACACCAAGACTGTTTTAATCAAATTTGTTCTGCCTAAATCTATTTGCTTTCCCTCCAGGGCAGGAGTCTCACTTCCCTGAAAGCAGAGCAGCTGTGGATCACAGAATCATGGAATGGGTAATGTTGGAAGGCACCCCTGAAGGTCATCCAGTCCAACCAGCCTGCCCAAGCAGGGTCCCCTGGACCATATTACTCAGGATTGTGTCCAAGCTCCTTTTGAAAATCAGTGCTTGGTCATCCTCACAGTAAAGAAGTTCTTGCTCATGTTCAGGTGGGATGGTTGGGGCTGTTGACTTTATCAAGGTTTTTAATGCTGTCTCAAGTACAATTCATGTAAATAATTGAGGGAGAGATGGCTTCTGACTGTGGCTTAGCACAGGCCTGAGAAGAACCACACCTCTCTGTGGGCATACAGACCTCGGGCTGGGGGTCTGCTCTTGCAAAGGTTCTGAGAGGCAGACTCAAAAATGGATAGAGATCCCTGATCAGAGCAAAACCACAGGGAGTATTGACTGCAAGTCCACAGGAGCCTTGTCTGAGCCAGATTCATTAATGATTTGAATGCTGAAATGCAGAGGATGCTTACAGGAGACTCAGGGACTGCAAGCATGGTGGCCAGAGACAGGGGACAGAATCTGATCTCAGAATTATCCAGGAAAATAAAAAAAACAATAGGATGCAGTTCAAACACAACAAGAACAGCATATGGCAATGCAACAGAGGTAAACAACTGTACAAACACAGGGAGGAAATTGCCCATTCAGTAATAACTGCAAAAATTCAAACACTCTGGACTAATGACAGGTCATGAACGGGCTGTGTCAGCACATTGCTGTGAAAAAGGAAGCCTCTAGCTGGGAAATGCAAGAAGGAGTGACACCAGGACAACATGGAGAGAAACTCCCCTACTCCAGCTGTCATCGTCAGAGCTCAGGTACTGTGCAATGTCCACTCTTGGCATTCCAGAGACCAAAAGGCAAGAGGGAGAATGACTGACAGACCAGAAAGATGATGTCTGAGTAAGCACTGAAGGAACCAACATGGTTTAATTTAGGAAAGAAAGTAGGCCTAGACAAGACGTTGGCCCTCAAAGAGGTAAAAATGGCTTCTAGAAAAAAATGCAATAGTGGGAAGGGAAGGGAAGGGAAGGGAAGGGAAGGGAAGGGAAGGGAAGACAGAGCAGTCTTCGGGGAAATACAGCTCCACAATGGCTTTGATATCAAGCCCTGGTCATGTGAGGGCAGTTCTTCCCTGAGCAGTCTCAGGAAACCACTCGCTCAACTCTTCCTCATATGTTGTGAATGCCCAAGGTTTGCTGGCAGCTCCACATTCCTTCAGGGTCCTGTTTTTTAGATAGGCAATAGGGAAGGTGATGCCAGAGCTCTGCCTCTTGAACCTCAGTCTGCCTCACAGGACATGGGTCCCTGGCTCCTGCAGTCACTGCCACTTCTCCCTCGCTGCAACAAGTGTTGGGTATGCAGAAATATTTCCCACTGTGCCCACACTAATCCCAGTCCATGTGGCTATCAGGCACTCTTGGGGAAAACATTTCAGGCATTACTATTTTTGAGTATGATCGTGTGGCTTGAGCTCCACTGGCCTGGGCTTGTTTGGTTTAAGAAGGAGCCAAGAAAGTGCTGCTGACCGGGCAGTTACCAATGACCACGCAGGACACGAAACAGCAGGAGGCTCCCTGTTACATCCCCACTGGCGCAGGGCAACCTTTACAAAGAAACCACCACAGGTCTGAGCTATGACACAGTGCAATGGGACAGGGACAGGGACAGGGCCAGCCAGGACAGCTGCAGCAGCCCCGGGGTGAGCAAACCCCACAGAGGCCCGGCAGCCTGGCTGCAGGGCTTTCCCCAGGGCAGGGAAGGGGGCAAAGCAAAAATTGGCACAGCCCTAGCACAGCACTCTTGCCAGGGCTGACGTCCCAGGGAGGAAAGACGAGTGAGTTGGTGGGGATTTTATGGGAGACCTAAGTGTAAACACGACAGGAGATGGAAGCCGCCCGAGGCTGAGGGACCCGGGAGCCACCCCAAGGCCCAGCTGGGTGTTAGAACAGGGCCGAAGCCTGTATCGGTCTTACGGTGATCCGAAGAGGAGGCAGATTGTCTCTTCAAGTCAGCCGAGCTCCGCTGTTCTGAGTTTTTAAGCTGAAAGCCGGTGGGGCAGGGCTCAGGAACATCAGCTACCAGTTGCCAATGGGCGCCAGTCGGCACTGGCGGCGGGCCCGAGCCTGGCAGGAGAAACCCTCCGGGCCCACCCTGAGGGGCGTCCCCGCTCCGCCGCCCCGCGCGTGGGCCCGCCTGTTCCCGCAGGTTTTACTCCCATCTAGTGGCGGATCCCGGCTCCACACGGGCGCTCGGCAGCCAGGAGACGGCATCCCGGGGGTCGGCTGGGGCTGGGGCAGTCAGAGCCCCTCGCTGTCGAGGGGACGAGGTGACGCGGGCAGGGCAGGGCTGGGGGCTGCCCCGAGCGCGGCCCCGCTGCAGGGGACCCGCTGGTGCCGGGCTAAGGGGTCACCCCTCGGCCTGCGCTCAGAAGGGTTCTCCCCCCTCTCCCACAGAGCTCTCCCTGAAAAGCTCATGCTTTACATCTACCCCAGCTTCTCCCTGAGTCTCAATTCCTCAGCATGGGCTCATCCTTCCCCTTCCCAGGCCCTCCTCTCCCTCCAAAGTTTGGATCATGCTGGATGAGACCCCAGCAGACATGGGCAAAACGGGCCACGGACCATGTGGCACCATCAGCAGGAGCTGCAGCAAATGTCTGGGAATGAAGATTTGAATCTTTCTCAGCACTGGGCAGCCTGGAAGGGAATAACATGACATCATTCCTTAGAGCACAAGCCCATTTTGTTAGGCACAAAAGATCAGTGTGAAGAAGTTCAGAGGGTAGAATCCAGTGAAGAAAAAATCTAATACTCATCTGTGAACCAAGATTGGCTTTACAATTTTTCCAAAACCCTGCAAGGGTGTATGATTTAACAAACTGCTCCAGACAGCCTGCTCTTTTAAGTACTTTGTCCCAGCCCTGAAACACGGGGGTTTTCCCAGCAGCTGCTTTAAACTCAGTCCATTTTTTTTTTAATGCTGGCAGACTGGCATCCCTATTAGAACAGCCCATTGGGGCAATATGTAGTGGCCCCATAAAGGCTGTGTGAGCCAAGCTGGGCGGGACAGGCAACCACAGCTCCCGGGGCAGCAGCTGGGACCAGGCTGAAAACCAGGATAGCAATAGGAAACAGGAGAGTTAGCAGGTGTGAAGCTGGCAGCTGGAGCTCAGAGAGACGTAAACAGAGCTTCTGAAAAGCAAATAGGAGAGGCAAACCCATGTGGGATTATTTATGTTGTCTGGTAATTTGCTGTCACAGAAGTGGAGCCACATGGTGGGGTGGTGGGGAAGCACACAGGGGTGAGGGCAGAAACACATCTTGTGGTGCCCATATGGCCTTAGCTCAGATTAAGCCATCTAAAACATTATTATAAAGCCCTTCACTGCAGCAGGAAGCCTGGCTACCATGGAGTGGGAAGAAATCAGGTCCTTAGGTCCTGGCTCTGCAGCACTGCCTCCCAACCTTTCCTCTCCACACTAACAAGCTTCAGCTGTTTCTCTGAAGCACAGGACACATCCCGCCTATCCTGCTCAGCCCTGTTTTTCACAATCTTCCCATAAACCTGCTGGTTATTTGGTGGGCAGACATATCTAAGTGCTCTGTGCATCCTACTTTACAGCAGAGTTCCCAGCGTTTTCTTGTCCTGCAAGTCTCACACTCTGGAAAGGGGCCGCTCTCAGCCCACACAATTGATATTTCACGTAGGCATATTTCCCTGTAATGCCCCATAATAATAACGCAAATAATAAAGGTTAAAGAGCCACGGCCCTTTCCGTGTCCCAGTGCCACTAGATGGCACCAGGAGTGTACCCTTCCCACTCCGGTGTCCCCAGGGCCGCTGGGGGAAACTGGGGGAATCCAGCCCGGCCCTTGCTACAGAGCCAGAGACCTCACTCAGCACACGCCAGTGCCTCCTCCTCGTCTTTTCCTCACGGCCAGTGGGGTGCTGCGGTAAAGGCAGGCATTTCAGCCTTAAAATCCAGCCTTCGGTGATGTGCTGGGGGAGAACAGCCTGTGGTGGCTTTTGCCGTGCTGCCCGTCACACACACACCGCTGTCCCCACCTGTGGGCCAGGCATCGCTCCCAGCTGGGTGCTGGAGAACAAAGCCTCAAAGGTGGGTGCAAGTTACTCTTACTGGGATTAATGTATGAGTTTCCCATTGCTGACAGGCTCCTTTTGGGAGGGAAGGGAATAAAACACAGTTGACTATATAATTTTGCAGTCAGAAGGCTTGCCTTCTCTGAGGTCTCACAGTTTTAGAGATTGATTCTCCTCATGTACATTTGATATCCAACAGAGCTCAGCATGACCTAGAGTATTACCTGTGTTTTTCACTATCAAGCCCTCCATTCCCTGTCACATCCTTGGCAAAGCCACTAAGTAAACCAGGGAAGCACAGGTGGCACCTCAGCAAATGTCAGGTCTTTCCTCAGACCTTGCAGCATAATTAAGGAGCATCTGCTTTCCACTGTTCAGCATCAAGCACTGAAGGTGACCCTCGGAGACAGGAGCTCAAATGAGGACTGGCTGGCGAGGCCCTGTAGCAGCACTTCAAAGCAGCCAGCCAAACCCTGGCCTTGAGCTGTGTGGGGGACACGGGTGACAAATCATTGCTCATCACACAACCCTTCTGGCCAGTGCAGTGCTGGAGAGGTGATGGAGCACAGCTTCCAAAAGAGCCAGAGCAGCTTGTCACTCCTTCCTGCCCACATCCCAAGCCTGGCGTGTCTGGGTGATGGGTGAGCATGGCAGTGGCACAACCCTTGTGCCAAGGGGATCCCGGTGAAACCTCGGGTGCAAAGGGAGTGGGAAAGGGACTTTGTGCAGGGAGCCTCTGAGGGATCCTGTCCTCTTTGCAGAGGTGCAGTCACTGGATACAAGGCCAAATAGGAAATGCACAGCACAGCTCCGTGGTGGCACTGGCAGGCTGGTGGCAATGGCACCAGCCGACAAGGTAATGCTGCAGAAAGGTCCTGAGCGTGACCCTGCTTCCCAGGCCTCTTCAGAGAGTGGCACAAATCCCACAAAAGTGCTTTAACCCCAGGTTAGGGTGAAGGCTAGAAAGGAGGAGGCTGGATCACTTGGGAAGTTCAGGTCACACAACAGAGTGGGTTAAAATCCCTCACCCATTCCATCAAACAAGGAAAATCCTTCATTCTCCTTCCCTGCAGCCTCTCCTCCCCTCCCTGTTCACCTCAGACAGTCCTAGGGAGTGACCTGCCATTCCCCTGCCACTGCCTCCCCTCCTGGGGAGCCATCGGGAGCCTCCCCACACACCATCTGCTCTCCACAGGTGACTTGCAGGTGCCCCAGGACATCCCTCCCACACCATCTGCCTCCACACCAGGCCACCTCTCCCCATCACCCCCATGCCCACCCCAGCCAACATCCCTGGGCCCTCTGGCTCTGCAAAACTTCATTTGTGCCACCAGCACTAAACCTCAGGGACAAACTCAAGTCTTTATTTGGTCTCTCCATGACTGGATGCTTCACACACGGTGCAGAAAGTTGCTGCTACAAAACCTCATTGATGTGCACACAGCAATGGCAAGCCTGGCGTCCCTCGGGGCTCCCAGCTGCTGGTTCCAAGCAGAACACACCCTTGTCTGGCTGAGGATGTCAAACAGCACAGACACACACAGACATCGATGTGTGCGTGGCCAGGGCTGTCCGCATGCTGAAGGATTATTTTTAGCCCGGCAGTGATCGCAATGTCAGAGGGGGTTTTATTTATTTTCTCTGGAAGGCTTGCTGCTTGAAATCCCTACTGGCAGAGGCTGACCCTGACCCTGCTGTCAGCATAGGGTCTGTCATCCAGGTCTGTCATCCCTTCCCACCCTTGAAAACACCTGCAACTCAGTCCAAGGGAAAGGTGACAGGCTCAGATTGTTTGGCAACCTTCAGAAGGCAGGTGCTCATCCAGCCCCAGAGCCCAACCCATGCCCACCCAGCCAGGCTGCAGCTCCCCCAGATTCCCCAGCCTTCCCACATCTCAGGGAAGGTCTCACTGAAGCCACAAGGGACAGCTATGAAATGTGAGGGACACCTGCACTGACTTTTGGATCAGCTGTGCTGTCAGGAAGGGCAGGCAGGCCATGAGATGCTCTCACAGCTCTTCAGTGATGTGAAGGACAAAGTGTAACAGTGCCAAGGTCTCCTGGTGCCCTGAAAGCACACAGAGGGCTCCCTGGAGATGGAGCAACCTGTTTCTTCCTGCTCCTCTGACACTCAGAGAGTGACTCTGACGCTCAGCACTGCGCCAAGAGCAAAGCTAATGACAATTACAAACCTGCCCTGGCTCCTGTACAGCTCACAGGACCCTGTCTGCGTGCAGAGCTCTAGGATGGGACACCTGTGTCCCTGGGGTGATTGCACAGCACTGCAGAATGTGGCAGCACCCAGCTAGGTCTGCATTTCCCAGAGTACAAGGGCATGAGACGTCACACATTGACTTTTTATGCACAAAATTTCCCTTTTATTGTCAGGGAAGCAGACTTGAGGGGGAATGGCTGCTCAGAAGAGCACTGGCACATCTGAGGTAGAGGTTTTTTTGCTTGCTTCTGGTGTCAGAGAGGAGCAGTCATGGCCTATATTCACACAATAGCAAAGGAGGGCCTTGAACGACATCCAGCTCGGGGGCTGTGACCAGTCCATAGATAACCAGGAAGAAAACTCAGTGTTTTCCCTTCGGAACTGCCTATTTACATCTGAAAACTAGCAGAGACCTTGCCCGGAGGCTGGGACAAACAGCTCCTTTTACTGCCTGCTTCCCATGAGGCTTTCCCCTCCCTCTCCAAGAGGAAATTTCCAGTAACTGAGGTATAAAAATTAATGCAAGACTATGCTCCAGAGCCAGCTGTAAAACGCATATGGGAAGAGTTTCCCATCCCAGACCTCACCATGGCAGGCTGCCCCCAAAGCAGGTCACAGCCTTCATGGAGAGGGAAGAGGCAGCTCTGTCTGCACCCTCCTGGTGCAGGTCAGGCTTTGGGGGGTAGACCAAGGTGCCCAGACCTGCAGGCATTTCCAGCAAAATGCGCCAGGCAAAATTCCCTAACAGAGGTCTTGGATTCCTTGTGAGGTTGCAATGCTGGGACACCATGTGGTGCAGCAGTCCCTGGTTTCATCAGACATTTCATGGAACAAGGGATGGAAACAGAGAGGAATTTGATGAGGGGAAACCTTCTTCCTCCTCCATACTTGCCACCATGCCACATCCTGGGAATAACCACCAGGACTCGGCTGAGTGGCAATCTTTAGGAAAATTTGAAGAAATGTCTTTCTACCATATCCCATTCATCTTCCTCCTGGACTTTACAAAAAAGATTAGGATTTGTGCCACATGGTTTTCACGTAAATGTGTGGGAATTGTGTCCTCCATGGCTGACAGGCTTCTCCATGCATCCAGCTGCATGTGAAGCTTTCAAGGAGCTGTGATTGCAGATTCTGGCACAGGGGACCAAGGCCTCATGTTTCTCCCAGCAGGCCTGAGGGAAGTCAAGAAAAAAGCTGGGTAATTAAATAGCACTCGTCAGAACATGTGCAAGAGTCAAACAGCAGAAATATCCCTCCTGTGCACACTCTTGCATGAAGCTGTATTGACACTTGACTGCTGAAATCCTCCACTTCCTGGGCTGAACAAGCTCATCGCCCACAGCCATGGGCAGCCCCCTGCTGCTGCCTGCCCTCCCTAGCCAAACCTTCTCACTCCTCTTCTGGAAGGACATTTCGTGCTAACATGAAGAAACCAAAACCAGTGCTTTTCCAAAGTCCTGTCACCTCCATATGCAGGAGGAACAAATGTTCTCCTGGCTAGGAGAAAGCAGCTGATTCCCAGAGTGCCTACAGGTCACACCCCAGAGCATGGCAGCAAAATCACAGGGCTGGGATGGAAGGAGGAAGGTGGCACATCCCAGAACTGATTTCACCTTTACTGGTACCCCTGAGCTCAGGTGAGGCCACCAAACTGTGCTAGGCATGTGTGTCCACCACACTGCAGACTCAGCCAGGTCTGCTGGGATTTGGGAGCCTATTTACCCAGGGGATTTCAGCAAATAGGAGATTAAGTGACTTAGAAAGCTTTAAAAACGTGTTCCTCGATATCTTAAATAAAGCAAAGGTGACGCTATCAGTCATTTCTTTAAAGGAGGGTATAAATGTGGGTGGCTGACAGCCAGTTCATTATATCAGAATCAGTTTTCATTAGGAAGGGAAGCTTGTGTGCTTATTAATTGTTTCTCTAATTGCTTTCTCTCCTGCTACCAGGGCAGCCTGCTGTCTGTCTGTGCCTGGAGGGCAGAGTCCTGCATAACTCATCCCTGATCTGCTAACATGGGTAACTATAAATAAATGGTGACACCTGAGAGTGGAGGAGGAAAGGGACTGTGCTTCTCAACCTGAGATAGTCTAGTCAGCTTATGCAACAGAAGGTGACTGGTGACAATCTGTAGTTATTAACTGAGCTGGACTATTTCTGATTGCTGAGGGCTCTGACCTGGCCAACATAAAACAAAACTCCCCATCTCTGAGCTGGAGCTGGATAAATTTGGACTAACAAGAAGTTGCTAATTATTTAAAGTGAAGAAAATAGCTGCATATTCTCCACTAAGCAGTATTTTAAAACTATGAGGAGCTGCTTAACTTCGATATCTGCTGCAACTTACCCCCCCAAAAAATAAAAATGCCCATTTGTGACTACGAAGGAGTCCCTTGGGAGACTGAAAGGCAATTGCAAGTGCTCCAAATGAGCCTTGGCAATTCTTGCCATTGGATTTAGCACCTTACAATGACAGTCATCGCTCTGATTTTAACCCTCCTCCCTTCTGCCACCAGCTGCTGCTGCCAGCATGCAGTGGGCACATTTGCCTCTGGTTCTCACAGCACGGCACAGTCACCTAAATGGGGCCAAGCCAGGTTTAATTACTGCAGCTGTCATTGGAGTGGGCAGTAGTGAGGCTCACATATCCCTCCCCTCGGCGCCAGGGAAGCAGGAGGATCCCTGAGAGGATCCCTTGGCTTGCCCTGCTAGGAGGATTTCTCTCTTGCCTGGGAGACCCTGCCCATGCAGAGGGTAAGAGCTGGGAGGGACAGGATGCTGCAGAGGGGGACACACAGACCGGAGTGAAAGGTGGGGAGGAAGAGCCCTGTATTCTCTTTTGTCCCTGCTGTAAGCTGAATCACTCATCTGAGCATTCAGCCCCCTGCACTGCCTAGAACATGATCCTCCAGGTTGTGGAAGTCTGCAGGCAGAGAGAGGGAAGTAGAGCCAGGTAATAGAGCAATGAGGACCTTGGGGAGGTGAAGCTACAGCTTCACCCCCCTGTAAGCAGGGACGCCTACCTGTGCAGGTACCCGTGTTACACACAAGCACAATCCCACACACCCACCTTTGCTAACAGCAGAGGCAGCCACAGAGTCCATATTTTCTAGGTTTTACTTCTATATCTGCAAAAAGCAAGTTTGCTTCTGTTTCCGATTCCCTGCAATTATCGTGAAATGCCTTCAAGAGAGCAGCTCTGTCTTCTCGGCTGAGCGAGTCTTTGATGTCCAGCACTGCACTCAGGTGCTCCTTCCTTCCAAAACAATATGAGGGCAGGTCAGTGAATGAGTCAAGGAAAATAAAACTTGTTTCCTCTCACTCAGTTTTGCTGGACCAGACCAAAGACTGGAAGCTGCTTTTGACACCCTCTGGCTACCTAAGGGGGAGGCCATATCCCACGAGCTGTGTGGGATAGGGCTGAGCTCGTGGGTCACAGCATCCCTGTCAAGTATTGAAAATGTTCAGCTCAGGTTATTCCTAGAAAAAGACCTATATCTATCATAAAAGGTTTCAGATAACTCAACATTTGACCATTGGGAAGCATTTTTGGTATCTTTTCTCCCCTCAAAGGGAGCAAATTCTTGTTCATGTGGAAGGTTACAGGGTTTTTGTTCTACAGAGCACTGCTCCCCCGAGCAGGGTAACACCATACTAGATAGAAGTCAAATGTATCCAAGCCAAACAGTTTGAAACAGAGAAGTCTATTGTAATTAAGAGCAGTGCATCCACTCACACCAGGATGACCTCCTCTGAGATCTGAGTCTTCTGAGAATTTTCTATGCCCACTTCCTATACTATATATACATATATATATAAAACTGCTATGCCGTATCAGATAAGCAGCTTTTTAGCTCAATAGCATCTTCAAAAGTAATAAAGTAAAAGAGAAGTAAGAAACCATATGAAGCATAACATAATCTCTTTGTCTTTCTTTTTATTTTTTTTTCTTTGCCTACAGCAGTCCTTCCTACAGAAGTCTAGAGACTTCCCTTGCTGCGGGTTATATCATGACTGTCATGTTGAATAGGCACTGAAATAATTATCTACCACAAACTGTCTGCCCCACATTTGAAGGGATTCACACTTTCGGCCTTCACAGCATCCTGTGACAGAGAGCTCTACACTGCAATCACGTTAAGTTGGAAAAACACAGGCACTAGCACAGCACATCAGAACAAAAGATAGATGCAATAAACCACAGGCTTTGGAACAAATGCAGTTAGCTCAGATCTCTCCTTCCTAGTAAAAGCTGTGTTTCAATTCTGGTAAGTTTTCTGTGAGAAATATAAGTGTATATTCTTGCTGAATACACCTAGAAATTTGTGAAATGTGTTATACAAGGTTTGGTGAAGAGTTGAAGCCAAAAGCCAAGTGTTTGGAAGTGATGAAATGCCCGAGTTAAGGATGTTCTTGAAACCTTCATTTGACACACATGTGCCTAGTACTACCTGCATTCAGGTAGTACTTTTCCACAGCATTTCTGCTTTGTTGACAGCAATTTCATCCATCCTCCACCTTTACAGAAGGACATCTCAACTCCACCAGTTCATGTCTGACAAAGGTATAAACCAGGCACCAGTGAGTGCATTCAAAGGGCCCCTGTGCCTGGCCCAACACACTGCAAAAGTATCACAGGACTAATATTGTAGGTCTCTGGTGTCAAGTAACCATGTAAGAAAGTTCAGAAGTCAAACCAATAAAAGACATTACCTGAGGTCAGGAAATTCTTTTAGAATGGGCAGAAGTGCTATTTTCATCCCCTCAGGATCAGAAGTTTGAATAAGTTCTAAAATAGCTTGTATGGGATCCTTGAGAGAACCAGCTGCAGGACCCTGGGGAGAGAAGCAATGGTGTGTTCAGGGCAAGAGAAATAGCACACCACGTTAAGAGCTGGACTTGTGTCAGACTGGGAATCTCTCTGTGTGGCTTAGAAGCTTTGCAGGAGTGTCTGTGCATGTATAGAAACCTGATTTTCCCCAGAGTAGCAGAAAAGAACCTGGGAAGCAGTAATAGACTGTTTCCAGGGTGGCTGGGCAACCATCTTCAGCAGTGCAGGATCCCCTCCTGCATTTCTTTTGGCAGAGTTGGCAAAAGTACCTCATTTTTCCCTAAATTGCCTGGTCTTTCAGGGCCATTCCACCCTGTGGGAAGTGGTTTGCTTCTAAAGGTAAGCACAGCCCTGTGCTCAACCTATGTGAAAACGAGGTTTGTTGGCCAAACATGCTGGCATTTTTGCTGCCCCAAAGCAAGCCCAGGGACAGAAAAGCAACCTTAGGGACAGGATGAGGGCACACAGATCCTCTAATAAAAGAAAGTGGGAAACAGGGCTGGACAGTGTAAAGAACATGACATGGTTGGCAGATGCTGCATACAATCAACTCCCTCTAATCTGGAGCATACAGGAGAAAAAAGTCTCATCAAAAAACACACAGCATTTTTAGCAGAGCTGGAGAAGCAGAACGCAGATGAACCACTGAGAGAGCTTCAGGTCTTGCTGACATTTTTAATCAGTGTGGTAATGCAATTAAATTGCTTCCCTGAATTATTGATGCCACCACGTCAACAGAGGCTCTATGACAAAGCAAACCTGGAGAATGGGCTGCCAAAATGGGGCAGGAGAAGCCCAGGTTTTCCTGATCTCCAGGGGGCATTAGAAACAGCAGGTCACACTCTCCATGCAGCACCTCTGCATTGAACATAAATTAAAAATAATAATAATATTTGAAGACAGCCCCCTCCCTCTCCCCCTGCACTGCAGGCACACAGCATGTCTAGCTCTGCTCAGAGCACAAGCTGTACTCAGCTCCTGAGGCACTGGTACTGTACAGCTTCATACTTGGCAAGCTCACTATTACAAAATGCTAATTAATTTGAAGGCGTCAGATTTAGTTAAGCACTACATAGACAGGCAAGGTCAGAGGTAAACAGCCTGCAGTCTAAAAGAAAAAAAAAAGGGGTGTCTTGTCAGCCGTCTTTAAGTGCCTTTGACACGTACTGCTCTTAGGAGAAAAGCAAGGTATTTCCTGATGTTTTGAGAATGAAGGGGAAGGAAGAGCCTGAAGAGAGGGCAGAGCAGGGCAGGGAGCAGGTGCAGCCTGTGCAGCAACTGCACGGGAAATTCAGTCTGCAGCAGAGCACGAATTTCACATGCATAACCGTGTGCCTCATGACTGAGGAGCAGGCTGTCCCCTGCAAATCACTTGTGCATTTCACCTCCAAGATTTCCGTGCTCTCACATCGAGTAAGAAAGTTCACACCCAGGGGACACCAGCGAAACCGTGCTAACCAGATGCAGCCCTTTCTCACCCAGGCTTAATGTAGGGTTTTAATAGGTAATTCGAGTTCCTGTATCTCTTTGCACTGTCCCGTGCACATTACATCCAAAGCTGATGCTGAGCACTGCATTACTGGTAAACCTCAGAGTCGAGACTAGAGAACCTTCCTGCTATTCCCCATGCCTCAACTGCTTAAAGCATTGATTCATCTGTGATTGATCACTCCAGGAGAGGTGGGTCTTCAGCTAAAAGCACTGGCAGCTTCCAGCTTTCCACCATGAAACTAATGCATTAATTATAATGGGTCTGAGAGGATTTTAGAGAAGCCTACAGGCAATCATTTTTATTTCATTTTATTCGTTGGACAAGGTAAGAATTGCTGACAAATGGCTTGCAAGGGACTCATCTGTGAGAAAATAGATTTTCAGTCTCTAGCACTTAAATCGGCAAGTTATGAGAATGACTCAGGATTTGTGAAATTATTAAAAGCAGTATAGCCAAGGGGGTTTATATGCTCTGTCACATCTGAGCTCTGTTACCAGACTGACTTTGCAACCACTGCTGTGCTGCTCAGCCCAGCCCCTTATGAAGCACAGTGCCTGGGCACTCTCAGCCTGCATCCTGCTAATGAGCCATGCCAGGGACATTGCAAGGCAGGAGGGGACACTGCTGCCACTGCAGTCCTTGCCCTTGGGTAATCAAGGGACCCATGTGACAGCCTGGTGGCATCAGCAGATGCTGTGTGCAGCACTACCAATGACACCAGATTATGAATTGAGCAAAGAGGCTTTTTTAAGCTTCTGAAGTCGTTTCTGCAAATCCGAACCAGCACTTCTGCACAAGTTTTCTTCAGAGGTGTGGCTCTGCCTTTACACCCAATCTTCTGCAATGCTCCTTCACCTCCTAATGGAGTGAGGTGTTTACCCCTGCAGGAAGACTCGTTCCTCCTCACAGCCGTCAGCAACCACAACAGCATCAGCATGTTTTTGCCATGAGGAAGTGCCACAGCACAGGGAAATGGCTCAGGCAGCCATCATCCCAGCTCTGAGGGGCTGGGAAGGGCCTGTGGGGAGGGAGGAGGCTGGATGGAGGGGTAGCAATGCACACCCCATGTCCAGGGAGGAGCAGCCATACAGGGCAATCCACAGAGCAGGTGAAGGTGTGGAGGAGCCTATTTGGTTCATCACTCCAGAGGCTCAAGGGAAAGCACTTCTGCCATGTACCAGAAGCCTCATGGGGGGAGCTGGCAGCTTTGGAGCTGTCTCACCAACTCAGAGGAGCACGCCTCATTCTTGTGTCAGTGGCAGCAGTGCAAAACTTGCCTCCTCCAGTCACACATTTCAAAACCATGAACTAACAGCTTCTGACAGATCAGAAGGGCTGTCAGCACATCTGACTGTCATTTATGTGAAGCTTGATACCCCTGTGGTAAAAACTCTTAAGTTTTTTGTTGCTTTCAGAGTCTTTTCCTCTGCTGGTATTGCTCTTGATGAAAGAGAGCAGAACTGTAACCATATCAAAGACTTACTAAGCACTCTTTAAAGATGGTTTGCATCATCCTATGATCTTCTTCTATCTTGTTGACAATCCTCCTCCTCTGCATAGAAGATGGTTTCCTGGGAGTGGTCAGGAGGGCCTGGATGTATTCTGTAATAATGATGGCATTGACAGCCTTGACGAGGGCCTGTTCCAGAGTAAAGACACCCAGATTAACTTCCCTGCACTGAACAAGGTGCAGACCACACCTGTACCAGGGCATTCTGGATATTCTGCCCATGCAGATGGCTGTACCATTTCTTTGCTTAAGTATTAACTTTAAATGCTTGATCTAACACTTGGACTAGCTCCAAGCTGCATGTGGATGACATAAACCTTGATGATAAGTGTGGAGACATCCAGTCAAAAGCAATGGGACCAGTTAGCTGAGCCAGAGGTCACTCACTCCAGAGCTGCAGCGACACTTGGCTTGGCTAACAAATACATCACCTGGGGAGAGTTTGGGCTGCAAAGCTAGATGCAGCCTCCCTGGAGCATCCACACTAGACACAGGGCCCTTGGGCACACAGTTGTGGCTGGGCACAGAGAAGTCACCTGGGCAACTCCCTCTGAGCTCCCACTACCTGCCAAGGAACCCCGGTGCAGAGGCCATGCAGTGCCTGAGAGGGACAGTGAGTGTTTCTGTGGGGAGGTGGGCTGCTGCACAGAAACCACATTTCATTAGCAATTGAAGTCAGAGCAGTTTTAGGCTGCAGTCCAAAGGTACAGGAAATCCCCAGCTCTGTCCAAAACAGACAAAGCAAGAGACAGAGAGCTCTGGCACAGCGTTTCACCACCGAGCTGCTGCTTGCCCCAGCACTAATGTGACATAATGTCCAGTGACAGGCTTTGAACAACAGCAGAATAGATCCTATTTTTTTTCTCTTCCATTACCTTTTTCCATATTGCAAAATGTTAATTAAAAGCATCACTGACAAAGAGACTGCAGACCTGGGAGTCCCGTGCTTAGGAGGACACGTGGCACACGTAGCAGCAGCAAATCCCGCCTGCACACAAGAGAGGGTACACCAGGTACCACCCTCACTGCTGAAGAGATAGACCCAAGGGTGTTGTGAGATCCTAGAGAAATTATTTAGGCTACTGTAAAGGTGAAAAACTTGGGTACTTGGTGAGGTTCTTCTTCGCCAATGTTCTGTGTGAGAGACTATGCCCTTTAAGAATCTGGACTTTTCACCCCTCTATGTCCACTCTACATCAAAGGGATAAATAATCCTTACAAATAAGGTTGAAGCACATTAGAAGCTGAGAAGATTTCCAGTAAAATGGTATTGGGGCAATGGTAGGATCAGAGGGAGCCCAATGTTCCCCTCTGTATTTGGGAAGTACATTCAGTTTCCACATTTCTTCACTTGTTGATTTCTCTGCTGAAATTACAGAAAGGTCCCAGCTGTCACTATCCAGCTCTGGTGGATACAGGTACTGGACTGAGACCACTAGATATTTAAAAGCCCATTTGACAACAGACAAAACTGTAGTTTGGATTAATGTTCTAATACTGTGCCATCCAAAGGTTCAGTGACTAGTTTTGGGGATTTCACAGAATCATAGAATGGTTTAGGTTGGAATGGACCTTAAAAATCATCCAGTTCCAACCCTCCTGCCATGGGCAGGGACACCTTCCACCAGAACGGTTGCTCAGTACCCCATCCAACCTGGCCTTGAACACTTCCAGAGGTGGGGCATCCACAGCTTCTCTGGGCAGCTTCTTCCAGCATCTCACCACTCCCACAGCAAAGAACTTCCTCCTAAAATCTAAACCTACTATCTTGCAGTTTGAATCCATTCCCCCTTGTCCTGTCACTACATGCCCTTGGAAAAAATCCCTCTCCACCTTTCTTGTAAGATGATTTCCTGAGTAACATCTTGTTCTCACTTTCTTACTTATTTCTTACCTCATATATATCTGGTTTTTTCTTCCCAAACGTCAAAAAGCTTTGCTTTAAGGATTCAAGGATGTGGTCAAAACCACTGTCACACTTTTTGAAGTGGTCCTTCAGTGTTCCCTGAGGAAAAGAAACAGACAGAGTCAAAGGGTGCACATGTAGAGACACCGCACAAACAACAGACACAGATTATTGTGCCTTTGCTCTTTCTGCTCTTGGAAACAGACTCCTCCACAAACTGCAGCATCCTGTGCCTTTATTTCAAAGAAATCAAAACATGAAAGGAACAATTCCAACTCAGGAAGCATGTACTAAGTTCTTAAACCCAAACCTGGAAGACTGAAACCTGAGCCCTAGGTCTCCTGTTGCCCTGCTCCCTGTCAGAAGCACCCCCAGTTCCCTTGTAGATCTGTGGGCCCATGGGACAGGCTGGCACTGAGCTCTGGAGACCAAACCTGCACAGTGTAGCCAGAGTTTCTCTTGTCATTTTCCTTTTGCTGCCTTCAGCGTGCCCAAGGGATCCTGTGCAAAGAGCCTGAAGATGCTCAGGGGAGCTTCCCAAGGAAATGCACGGGATCACACACTGTTCAGAGCCTGGAATTCTGTGTTTTCCAGACACAAGGGTGAAGGGTGTCTGGGCTAATAGGCTGATACTAGAAAGGGTGAAGGGAGGGAGGGAGGATCCTCCTCAAGGGAGGATCACATTTTTGGTTAACCTTCTCTACATCCTGACTACCTAGCACAGCCCTGTGCTCTGTGAGTTATCATTGTCCTGGGAAGACGCCCAGGGAATGAAAAGGTACCAGGTGAAATTCAACTTTTGGGGTCTGGGTACCCATTTGTAGCACAACAGCAAACACTACAAACAGTGAAACTGATCTCAAAATTGGGAAAGGTGAAGGTGCCCATGTACAAGTTCCGACAAGGCAGAGGAGGGTCCTGGGCTTGAAGGCCAAACTATGGCTTCACCTTTTCCAAATCAGGACATGAGAGGGAAGTTCATGCCAGCCATATGGTCTAAAAATAGCCAGAATTAAAATGGGTCTCCCATACCTTGACTTCAGAAGTGATGGTCTGCAGAAAATGCTCCATAATGTCATATTCCATCCTGTCTAGAAATCCATTTACCTTAACATTCTGGCCAGTGCTGACACTGCAAATGTATGTTAGCTTATGCCAGACAGTTCTGTAGAAAAGAATAAATATGGAAAGTATTGATCAGATCAAATCATGTTATTCTCTCAGATCAAAACTTTCTACTGTAACCAACAGAGCTGCCTGGGTAATTGAATGGACACATGCTCAGGTCCAAAGCTAGCTCAGTGACCCACATTTGTGCACTCATTAAGACACTGCCACAAGGACATAAAAGCTCAGTGCATGCAAATGCCACTTGTACCCATCACTAGTGAGATCAGATCAGTAAAAAATTTTAGTATTTTCAAAAACAAGTAAGCACGAAGCAGCCTCAACAAACAGAGTCCAGGTGAGCATCCTGTGTGTGCCTTCCACAACCTACAAATACAAGACAAACAATTATCTTCCATCAGAACAGTCTTCCAGTCAACAAATCCTGGTTAAAATTATCACCAGTTTGAAACAAGACACTGTACATTCTGGAAAGGCTCAGTGTACAACTTCATTCTCAGTAATGCTGTAAAGGATTACATAAAAGACACTCATAAGTATGCAGCCTAGGATCCAGCATCAGCAAGATGCAAATACAACAAACAAAGCAGCTACCTAGGCTCAACACAAGGCTCTGATGTCAAGTAATCACTGTGCATATGTTGGATTTTGGCATTTTGCTGACTCCAGAGATCCCTGGATAACTTTACAGAGGAAGAAGAGAAGCAACCTTGTTTTCTCCGTTGCTGCAAGTGCATCTGAAATTAGCTCGTAGGTGCAAACATCCTCCTCCACCCTTCTGTGCTTTATTGCTTCCCTCCTTCCTAGCAACCCCAGGGAGAGCCTGGCATATTCCATGGGGTTTCACTCAGCAGAGCACTTAAATTGCACCTACCTAGTGCACTAGCACACACATCTCAGCATAACCTTTATGAGGCTTTCCTGCTGAAGGACGATCAGGCCAGGGAAAGGAATGACATCACAACCCACAGCAGGGTTAGCCAGGATAGTGCTCCACTGCTGCCCTCCTCCTGCTCTTTGCAGGAAGGGGGAGATGCTACAGCCCCTGCACCTGCCTAGGAGCAGGCAAAAAGTGGCAGTACAGCCCTGCCAATGTAGCACTCAAGGCCCTGGCCACAGTCACAGCCCCCATCTGAACCTCCCTCTTGCTGGGGCATCCAGGGCAGCTCTGAAGGGGTCTTGCTGACAGCAGCTGGCTTCCTCCATGCTTAAAGGCTGGTGTGCATAGGGTTGGATGATCAGATCCAGCTGGAGGCAGGGTTGGCCTCATACCAGAGTCAGAAGGAGATCAGAGCAGCAGAAAACTCATTTTGTTCCCCATGTCATGAGGCTCTGGTTTCTAACCTGAGAAGGCAGCAATTCTCCAGGATTCGTAAGCTGCTGCAGATCTGCGGGCAGCCATCAAGCTGGAGAAAGCTTCTTACTTCATCTTCATAGCTAAATTAAAACAGGAAGAAGTAGCTTTAATCTGGCTTCTCCATAACACATCTGGCAGCAATAGCAAACTGAAGAAATATTCTGTGATTATTTGTCTTTTTAGCACACGGTTTCAACCCCCAAGGTGGGATCTACAGCATGACAAAAACAGTCTCTGCCCTGCCCAGCTGGTGAGGACAAACACAGGAATGGCAGGGAGAGCCCTTGAGCTGCCTGGGTACCTGTGCCAGGAACCAAGGGCAGGAAGTTGATGTGCAACACTTCCTTCTGGGAAGCAACTCAGGCTTTGCTGATAAAGCTGCAGAACAAAGTCTCGGTGTGTATGAATAACCCACAAGGTCTGTTGACTGCTTTGTCAGTCTCGGTTTCACCAACGGCTCCTGGACAGCTCCATTTTATAGGAATTTCCTTCCTGTCATCATGTGGAGGGCCAAGGATATTAAATCTCTATCTGAAATACTACCTACAACCAGCTGTCCTGGCATTTTCTGCTGTGGGGGATACACAGGGAGAAAAACACCCAAGAACAAAAAGCAAATGAAGGGAGTCAGAGGAAGTGGTGAGAGGCCAGATGAGAAGAGATTCATCCTCCTATGAGAACCAGGAGAGAGCAGAGCTCCCCACCCTCCCACAGAGCCAGCAGAAAGCACTGTGCCTGGGAATCACAGCCAGGGTAGGAAGGGCCAGGACGGGACACTGGACACATGGCTGCCCCACTTCCCATGTGTGTTTAAGGTCTGAGCTTCTCCAGAACAGCCCCCAAGGCTTTATCCTGTCCCAGCTAGTCCAGATGCACTTTGTTCCCTCAGCTTTAATCCAACAGCAAATACTGAGCACACAAACAGCAGTGAAGTGCTGTCTCTCTGGTAACAGCTTGATGGGAAATAGCCATCAAGATCCAGGTGAACACAGCATCACCAGCTGCTTCATCGGGATTTCTTTCTTTTGAGCACTAAGAATGTTACCCAGGAGGAAAAGAGCATCGTTCCTACCTCTCCAGGAACCTCAGGCATTCCTCCAGGCACTCAGCTTCCACCTTCTCGCTCAGGCTCTCGCTGACTCGCCTGGCAGTCTCCATCTTCTCTGTTAGTATCTGTGGATTTCAAACTGTGAGAGGAGAACTGGCCAAAGCCACTTGTTCCCTATGCAGTGAACAGGAAAACATCCCACTGCTCACCCTGCAGCAAATCCCTCTGCCCTCTAGGCAACAACTTCTGCTTCAGTTTTGAGAGCCCTCCTGGAAATAAAGGTATTTTGATTGTAATGCCTGACCCTACACCTTTGCCACCACTATTTTTGTTGTGGTCAGCAGGCCTGTGCTTGGGGAAGAGCCTGTCCCTGCAGATGTTCCTTGCTGGCCACATCCAGCCTGGCAGCTCAGCTCATCCATAGACCTGCCATCTGCAGGAGCACCTGTGCTTCTACCTGACTCACTCTCACAGATAAATTTGGGTGCAGCCACTAAAAAGAAGGTTAGGCAGATCAAACTGTGTGCTCTGCACCTCTGCCAGGGTCTCTGCATGGGATGCCTGGAGAGGGCAGGTGTCTCCTTCCCAGCCACCACCACTCTGGCCTGACAGAGCTGTGTGTTAAACCCTACACCCCACTGACCCCAGCTGGGTGGCCCAGGTGCCTGCAGGAGGTGGGCTGTGCCAGACAGCTCAAAATTCATCCCATATCGGGCAGGCTTGAGCAGGTGGCAACTTAATGCTGCCCATTAGTTGCTCTGTGGAAACAAAAGCTTGCAAGGGGAGGGGAGCCAGATGGATAAAAGGAGCCAGATGGACCCATATGCTGTGCTCTCCTAGTGCTCATCAGCCAGAGACAAAGGGTGACTCACGTCATGAATGGGTTTTTCCACTGCTCACAACAGATGTAAAAGCTCACCCAAAGGGACGGGATAAAATATGCCACCCCAAAGTGTCGGAAAACCACGGCTGATGAGTTTCCATGACACCTTGTTCATTTTCTATCTGAAGTTTAAGTGTCAGCCTGAGAAAATTGAGGAGGTGGTAATTTCATAAGGCTTTCCTATTAATCCAGGCTTTTCCATCACCCACCCCAGAGCATTCAAACCTGTCAGTTGCATGCACAACAGAGTGAAACCATTCATGCTGAAGCATAGCCAGATGTTACAGATATGAGGACTATGGGATTCAAACCAGGCTTTGTCCTAGTTCTTGTTAGAAAACTTTCCACTGGGAGCCAGGAGCAGGGAAAAAACCATCTTGGTAGCTAAAAGTCCCCCCAGAACAGGTACATCACTGGGTACATTATTTCTCCATTGCTCCCACAGATACAGGGCAAGGCAAGGAGGAAAAGTCCCTGTTGTGAGCTCTGTGTTTGGTGCCTGGGTTTGATATGGGCCAGAAAAGCCAGTGCTTGCCAACTAAAGCTGTATCCTCACAAGGAAAACCAGCTGCTGTTGATCTGCAATACTTCCAAGCCTGAGGTTGCTGCCATCCCAAAGGACCATGGGGCTACTTCCCTCTCTCATGACCTGAAATGGGCCTGCTGTTGGGGTGGTGGAAGCAGAGAAGAAAGATAGTCATAGCAGCCCACAACCTGCCCCTGATCTCCAGCACCACTTGAGCCCACATGTAAACTCCCGGATTTACTTTAATCCTTCTGCAGGTCTTGATCCAAACACCCTCTGCCCACAGTATGTGCTGCTCATCAATCAGCAGGGAGTGCTCCTGCAATGCTGTGCTCTGCAGAATCCCCTCGCTCTGCCTGACCCACCAGGGCAGCAGTCTCAGCAGGGACAAGCAGGGAGTAGCCTGCCTGCATTTTGCACCCCCAGACATGGGGCCCTGGCACAGCTAGGCAGCTCTCCCTGCTTTTCTAAAAGTGCTCTGCAGAATTCATGCAGAGCAGACTGGGTAACATACACCACCTTTCCAAAAGGTTACATGAAGATCCAGGTGCCTGTAGGAAAATGCAGCTTCAGCTTGAATCAGCTCAGGCTTATCCTTAGTTTAGTAAGGGTTTTTTTCCCTTATGTATGCCCAGGACAAAAACAGGTTTGGGAGCAAACAGACACACTTTACGTATGGCAGCCAGCTTGCAGGCTTTTAACACATTGAGCTTAGGCTGAGACACCAAAACTGGGTCTTGCCAAATACCCACATCCTTCTGTGCAAAAACACGACTGCCCTGAAGTATGGGAGCTTTTCAGTTCCCCCCAGTTTACCTCAATGACTGCAGCATCTGCACAAGGGGGTTTCCCAACATCAAAGGCTTCTTTCAGCGCTTTCCCTACTTCCTTCTAAATGATAAAAGAAAATGAAAAAGTACAGTTAAGATACAATGGCATTCATAATGAGTTATGTTTCCCAGCCTCTTGTTATGCATTTGGACTAGATGAATTTCTGTCTCTATTTTTTTGGCTGTCTCATTTAACCCAAAGCCTGGCTATTTTCCAGCTGACCTAATAACATTGTTCTGTTTTGTTCTACATTGTTTGTTTGAGTTTAAATGATTTGCAGCTTTCTTTCATCCCAGTGTCAGCTTGGGTTATCTACAGTCTTCCCCAGTTAGCTTAGCTCAAATGAAGGCACCCACACAGCAAAACAATGCTTAGACACATCTCCATGCTTCCAGCTACTGTAGCTGAGATTTTCCACCCTTCCCCTCTCCAACCAGCACCCGCAGCAACCAGCCAGCATTAATTAAAACCATTCCCTTGCTTGAGCCAGGGACTTGTGAGTGCAAATAGGAGCAGGGTTAGTGTTTAGAGCTACTGTCATGGTGAGATGGGCCCCATGAGGCTGCACGATGGGAAATTTCCCAAGACTTGGCTGGCTTATGCTAGTTTGGATGGCTGTAAAAACAGAACTAACACTGCAGAGAAAAGGGTTTGTTGCTTAAAACATGATCTGACCTTTATAGAAGCTTTAAACTCAAAAGCCTGGCTCGCTTATTTATTCTTTCATTTCTGAATCTTCCTCCAAGGAATGTAAAGTCTGATCTCCCATTTTTGTCTTTGTTCTTTTCTGGCTGATGAATTAGGAAATTTGTGGTTGTCAGCTGAAGAATTTAATCAAAAGTATATTCAAAACTACTGCTCTCCCATATTCACTGAAAAGTGTTAATCAAAGACAAATAAGCAGTTGTAAACAACCAAGAAAAATTCCTTTCCTCACAAGTACCATCACCTGACTGTGAGCAAATGTGTGAACACGATGTGCTGAGATAGCACATCCCAGCCGAGCTGCACAAACACTTCAAGCCTGCCCCCCACAATGGGACAAAGCAGGGCTTAGTGAGGAACTGCAAGGCAATTAATAACTTGTTGAGCCACAGCACTTAGTTGTTTTGGATCAGATGATGTGTCTGAAATAGAAACAGCTTGCTTGTCTGTAGCTCTTGTAGTGATACCAGCACCTCAGGCACCAAAGCTCCAATGTGGAGAAGACCAGAACTTCTGTTGTAATAAAAAGGCCCAGCTTCCTTGTTCCTTCCTGTCTGACCAAAACGTTGCAAGGGTTCAGATCTGTGGATGGTCAGTACACCTGTGCTGACTGCAGCACATGAACTTCTCAGTCTTCCTTTTGTGCATTTGAACAAATAGAGGGGTTGTGGGGAGAAGACACAGACCCCAGTGCTCCTTTGCCAGTCAGTGTAAATGAGAATGAACCCTGGCATCATGCTGGAAGGTCTGCCTTGCACTCATGTCAAATTCCTCAGTACAACAAGGGCAGAAGAGACAGACTGACAACCCAATCGATGGCATCAGCATTTTCAGTTCACCAACTTTGCAACCTCAAAGGCACAAGGCTCCCTTGCTCCAGATGTGTCCAGGCTGAAGGGAATGCTGCCTGCATGCAGAGGTGACCAAGTTCCCCACATTGGAGTTTGGAAGTGGTTTTGAACCCCATGTGGCATCTGAGATCTCAGCACCTTCACATATGGTCACAGTTCTCACCACTCACTTCTGTTTAAAGTGCTTTTAGTTTGCACAGAAATCAGGCTGCCACACCCAGCAATAAGCCAGGTATTCATAAGCAAAGCAGACCATGGCTTATTCTGGTCAGGATCTTCTCATTCTGAAAAATTTAGTCATCCATTGAAGTAGCAAAACACACACCATGTGGTTTAGTCACAACTATATATGACAATTGTTCAGAGTTAATGACAGGATTTTTGCTCAATAGCAACTTCCTGTATATTAGCATAATGAAGGGCTAAATTACCCTAGAATCAGAAATAGAGGGATAAAGCAGGTTTCATAAGCTGTGCCACTGAGCTGAAGAGACATCCATAATTTTTCCATATGGAGTCAGCTTATATCCAGTTAAGCTCATTAGCTTGAATCTGGAGCTGGTGCCAAGCTGGCCAGGTTTGAAGCAAGCTGGGGCAAAGCTGTGCTACACTGTCCAGCACTTCCAGCTCTGTTCTCTCTGTACAGTGCAGCACCACATAGAGCTACAATGCTTCAGGATCCAAAGTGGCATGAAAACTCAAGGCAGCATGGCACAAGAGCTCATAACCACTGCTAGATTGAGGTGAGCCTGCTAAGCACATGGTGTATCAGGAAAGCAGAAAGCCTGTGGTTAAACAAAAGCATTATCCAGCTATTACATTAGAGGGAACTAAAAAAAAAAAGTTAAATTTCCCATCACTGTTAGTCAGCATCTTTGAGGCTTGTCAATGACTCAGTGACTTGCTCTAGGATAACCTCAGTGGCACTACCCCGAGTTAAGTCACTTCCTTCATTGAAACAAATGCTAAAAAAAGAGCTTAATAACACGTGGTCTTCCCCAGGGTAATGATTAGAAACAGCCCATAAAGATGCTTAAATGCTGAAACCAGTAGGCTTTAAGCACATTGTCACCAGCTGGCACTTCTGCTCTCATGTTTGTGACTACCTTCGTGTTCTCCTTCAGGGAATAAGTCTTGAGGAAAATCTCTGCAATTTAGAGTACTTTCCCTGGGATGATTCAGCAGTTTGCCACGGAATTTCCCCTCCTCTGCTCCCCAGGGGCTGGTGGAAATGGAAAGCAAGAGAGCTGAGTGTGGTAACTCCTGCAGTTTCATTTCAGCTTTAGCTGAATAAAAGAGGCCCCGCTGAGTTTTCCAAATAACATGGTTTCCTCTAGAACACCCCGTTGCTACAACACAGTTTCCCTGCTTCATTTGTATTCCACATGTCTCAACAGATTTCTTCAAAGGAGGATATTTGCTGAGAAAAGAAAGAGATGCTGCAGCCCCAGGGCTGGGGTCACCTGTGGGATCACAAGGCAGGATTCACTGTGGAGGGCTGCTGGGTGGGCACCAGCTGCACATTTTCTTGTGCTGAGCTCTGGAAATAATCTTTGCTCTAACCTCAGCAGACTCAGTCCAGCAGGCTGGAGAGGACTGTGAGGGCTCCACACACAGACTTAGCAGCCTCAATATCCTGCACAGCTGAGGCAAAAGGGCTGTAAAAAACCCCCCAACTTTTGCACATGATGGGATCATTAACAGATGGAGAAAAGATCAAGAACAACATCTTGAAATGGCCCTCAATGTGGAAGTGGGTTTCACCCATAGTCTCCCTTTCCTTCAGATAAACAGGTTTCTGAGCAGAGCAGATTTCAGCTCTCTGAATATGCAGCAATGGGATGAAGAGAGATTTGCAAATGTCCCAGCACTTCCTTGCTAAGGAGCGAGGACAGGGCAGCATTCCTTTGGCAGCAGAGATGGATCTTCACACCTGGGCTCCACAATGAAACTTGGTCAAGATGGAGACCTTGGGGCTCACATATACCTGAGAGGAGCTGGCTATTTAACAAGGGTACCCCTTAATTTAGAACCTGGGGAATAAAACAGGCAGATTGGGGTAAAACTCCTGAGTTCTTACCCGTGCGATTGCAAGTAACTTTTCCTCGGTCTTCAAAATAATCCACACGAGGCACTGTGCACCAAGGGAAAGGCTGTGCTGAGGGGCGTGCCCGGGTCTCTCACAAGCCTGGCTGCCACTGTGTACAGAAACGAGAGCTCAGCCGGAGGGGCAGCTTCCCGCGGGTCCCCAGCATCGCCTGCCTGGCACCCCCTGCTCGGCACCACAGCCTCACACGGAGCAAACACGGTGCCCTGCAAGGACCCAGCAGTGTTTGTCGTGCTTGGGCAGCCACAGCACAGTAGATGATCTTTACAGTGGCCTTCTGCCAGCTATTCTTTTGTGCTGTTTCTTTTCCTTCTTCCTACATTTGCTGCCCAAGTTAAGCCTTTTGCTTGTTGTTTCCCTCTCCCCTTCTCTCACTGCTGCTGCTGAATTCCTTCTCAGGCTTGGGGAGAGTCTCCCAAACACACTTGCATGAATGCACAATTTTGCAAGTGTCATATATTCTCTCTGAATGGAATAAAAACCAGCTATATATCAAGACAACTGCATCTATGCATGAGCTTTCAGAGAGGTTGTAATTGTATTTAGAGAGGAAAAATCAAATGCTGAAGTCTGGCATCTCTGCTCTTCTCATTTCCACTTTTTTCACTACCATCTGACTAATACAGTCACTGGTCTTACTTGTTTGGGGTTTTTTTTTTCTTGAAGGAATTCAGCATTTATGTAATACATTTTTCCCCATATTTAACTTCCCTTTATATATTTAAATTACGTAATTTTTCACCTCCAATTTTTTAAAGTTTTCAATATTTCATCAGTCCATTACTCCAAAGCTTTACCATTTTTAAAGCAGCAGTAAGTGGTACTCCTGACCACTTGCCTGATGATGGCCAGTGTGTACCCACCACACTGCTTCCCTCCTTCAGGAGCTGGCTGAGGGAAGAGCCCACCTGATGAACTACTTATGAGCTAATCAAGGGTTTATAAGTGTAATTAATACAAGGAACAGAGAACATCTGTAGGCTTAGATGAAAGCAATCAAATAATCCAAAAAGGCTGAGAACTATTAGGGCATAAGTAGATTGGAGCTGCCAAGTAGCAATTAAACCACGGACACAGAGAATCAAATGCCTCATCCACCATAAAAAAAGAAATCACAAAAAGGTTTCAGGCTTTGATGACACCCACAGGCTTTGAATTCACATTGGGCCAAAGGGTCCCAGATGTGCCACTCTTCAGATCAGGGGGAAAGCCATATCTGTTTCCCCAAACTTGGGCAGAAATTTAATGATCTGTTACATGTTTTTCCTATGATCTGAGCACTAATGAAAGAAATACAGAAACAACTGGGAAAATTACAAGCCAGATAAAGCAGTGTGAGAGCCAAGGGCAGAACAAAAGAAATCCATTGAGCACCATGCTGACATAAAGGCCAGGGAAAATTACTCTGGGGTAATTGGGGCATTATGGGTCTTGCTGAAAAAGGTTTGATGCGAGGAAAGAAATTGTTCAATAAAGCAGAAAACTGTGCATGTCCAACAGGAGCCCAGCAGAGAAATACCTGCCCACCTCAGGTAAACCTGAATCTGGTATTAAGGATTTAGAAAGAGGCAGTACTGCAATGAAAAAAGGCTCTGATTCTGAGAGCACAGAAGATAAAAGAGGCAGTGGGCAAACCTAAACTCAGCAAGAGTCCTGATCACCACTGCGTTATCAGGAAGCAGGGATTGTTCTCAGAAATGAAAAAGAGAGGTATAGAAAAAATGTAGGAAAAAAGTCCCTCAGACATACCTTTTGTACATTTTAATGCTCCATTCATAAATTAAAAGACATTGGTTGAAGCTGAAGCAGTTACTGTCAGTAAGTGTGGCAAGGTGAGAACACAAAGAGGCATGACAGCAGCGGGCATAGGTGACGAGCAATCCTGCTTCCTTGAAGACATCACTTCTGTGCTCCAGGCTGGGCAGAAATGTCATTTCCAGATGACTCAGGTGCTGTTTTAGTGCAGTCTCATCTGTCTTACTAGAGGAACCAAAGAGGGGAATCTGGGCTGCCATGTACTGCATTAGTTTTTCCTCCAGATCTTTTCTCCAGAAGTTTGGACTCCAGATGGAAACAGACCCCGTCTCTCGGCCGTTGCCAAGCCACTCTGCTTCCTTCTGCTTCCCCCACTTCAGTGATTCCCCCACTGACTGCAATGGCTCCAGGAGCATCCTAGCACTCCCACTGAGAGCTTCTGCCACTACAGTCCACATTTGTTCAGCCAGCAGCGCATAAAGAGATTCAGACTTTCTCACACCGTCATTTCCAGAATGCTCCAGATTATAAATTTGATTACAAGCTTCCAAAAATTTTCCTTGCTCAATGAATCTGCAGATGGTTTCCTCTGCAACAGAAAAAGAACACAACTTGCTGTTTGTTCACTTACCTATAGGACCCATTACTTTAATATCTAAGTTATGAAGTATCTAGTTTATATGTATCCCAAAATTCCTCAGGATCTACTCAAGATCAACCCTTTTCTTTTACATGTATTAAAGTCTATCACTAGCATCTCTCAGTTTCCTCAGGGCAAACACATTTTTGTTTCTAAATTTCTTTCATGCTTTCTCCTCCAGGTTAACCAAGCCTGCAGATTGGTCTGCAGCTTTCTGTCATCATTCCAGAGACCTCCTCATGTGAGCAATGAAGATTCAGTAATTACAATATTTCCTTAAGAAATGTACCTTCTGTCCAGAAGAAAAGCATTAAAGGACATCTTCCAAACAAGCCAACAACTGAAAGTCAAGCCTGGAAGGAAATCTCTGCCTCCTTCACAGAAACCTTGGCAGGACCAAAGTGCTGCAAGCTCCCTTGGAAGGAAGTTTTTCAGTGCTGTTTGTTTCCAAGGTATCTTACCTGGCACATGCAGCCAACCAACAAGTGTTAGATGTGCTCTGACAACAGCTGCACAGAGCTGCAGGGCTTTTTTCCACGTGTTTTGCAGATTACAAGATTGAGCAACGAAGGGTTAAGATTTGTCCAAAGGTATCTGGAGCAGAGCCCAGAGGACAAATCCAACTTGATGAGAATGCAGGGAAAGTTAAGTAAAGCCAGAAGCAGTGGGACTTAAATAATTCAGGAGACAACTTCGGGTGTATAGCGAAGAATGAAAAAGCATGAGCTTCCACTATGTTTTGCCTATATCCTTCCTACCTTTCCTCTATGAAAACATCTCATATATGTAGTAAGAATTAAACTGAACAGGACTGGAGGGAGGAACATAACATTAAATGCAGAAGGGTTGATGCAAGGATCTCCAGCAAAGCAATTGGCAAGTTATTCAGGAGGGGTCTGCAAGCTGCCCAGTCCTGCCTTGAGACATGCAACACATAGGAAATGTTTAATGGGCACAACCAGCCCTGGTACCACCCACCTCCCCCTCCCATCCGTGGAGGAACAGCCCAGTCACACCGATGGGGTGTCAGTCACACTTACATTGTCTTTCTCACAAGGCACATCAGGAGTCTTTGCAGGGATAAAAATAAGAACAGTAAAGAGAAACATTTTGAGGCAAGTGGAAAGTGAAATACAGAACAGTCCAGAGCAGCAAGTGCACGGCTCAGAAGGGACAGGAATTCAGGTGAAGGATGGGGAGGAGGAGAGTGGAAAGCACCTAATCCAGAAGCTAATGAAAAACAAGAGCCTGTGGGGCTGGGAGAGGCAGAGAAGATCCAGGCCTGGACCCAGAGATAACTTCAAGGTTACCTGCAGGCATCCCTCTCTCCACTCCCTTCCTACTGGTTGACATCTTCAGCAAATTCCCTGCCACATCCTCAGCACCAGCCTTCTCCACTGGCTCCTTCCCACCAACCACAGTCTTCAGCAATTTGCTTGCCAAGGTTTTCAATTTCTCTTTCCTCTTCACCTCCTGCTTTTTTCTCTCCTCATGTGTGGCCTTGGGCAGTATTCTTGCATTTTCCCCAGCCATTTTCTCCCCATTTTTGTTGCCTCCTCCCACGAAGGCTGCCCAGGAATGCTTTGTCTTCCTCATGATCAAGCAGATTCAGGTGCTTTCTGTCCAACTGGGAATACTATCAGAAGAAAACATGAGAAACACCTCTATGCAAAGTAATCTTAGTGTCTATCTCCCAGAGAAGTTCTCTCTTCTTCTGATTTATTTTTTTCCTGTGCAGCTACAGGCTTCAGCTGCCTTTGAAAAAGTCTAACCTGGTTCCTGCCCGTGCCAAGTGAGGACACTTTTATAGGCTTCCAGCCCTCTTATGTAATCCTTCCCTCTTCTAGGAAAATAACGTCAAAAACCTCATACATAATCTAACCGCAACCACTGGGGGAAAGCCAGGGGGATTTTTGGCATTTTCTAAACGTTTAAAACATCCCTGCCCTGCCATTTATCTTTATGACAATCCTATCAGCTTGAGGGAGTTGATTAGTAATAGTTTCTGTGGAGCACACATCCTTTTCCACCCACCCCACATGCCCAGGCTGCACCTGAGTTTTTCTTTGGCAGGGAGATCACATCTGGGTTTGGAGCCAAGTTTTTCCCTCACCTCCCAGCAAGCCTAGTGCTAGCCACCAGGGATGTAAAAGCCCAGAGAATGGGTGGTGGTTTCCATGTTTTAGTAACACCATTCAGATGAGATAAGAGTGATCTCAGCCTTCTGGAATGTGCAATACTCCAGCAACCATGTACACTATTACGTATTGTTTTAAATTTATTTACACACACATAGATATAAATGGCATAAAATTGCAGCAATCCACCACATACATGTGTGTGTCCATATCCATATGTGTATGCACACATATGGATCAGTTCACCAGCCAATATTCACAAGTGAAGAAAAAGGAGATATTTGTCTGCTTAGCATGAGGTCTGTATTGGGCTGCTAAAGGTTCTGACCATAAAACACAGAAAAAATTCCTCCACAGAAAGTATCCTTTAAATCCAGGAGCTTGCATTTAAAACAGATTTTTTAAATTCCCTACACTTCTGTGAGAACTTGGAGAGAAGTTGAAATGCTGTCCGTACCACACCCTCCTTGCGAGAGAATTACAAACTGGGTTTAATTCTGCATTTGATTATTATAAAGATTAAATCAAGAACTTAAGGATTTTCATCAGCTGAGGACAGTTTGTATTAATCAATACAAGCTGTATTGATTCAAAACCATACACTATGCAACAATGATTTCGGGGTAAGAATTTAAGGGGTGATTTTTCCACACATCATCTAGATTATTTCAAATATGTGAATTCATGTTTCTGGGTTTAATGCCAGCAGTATCTTTCAAGATTTTCTACATTTTCATGATAGTAAAATTCCACTAGTTTCCTACTTGGAAATGAAGTAGATGTTATGTTGTTCTGGCTCTTTTAGCAGTGCTTAATTCCACCAGCATATTATCACAAAGCTGTTTGATTCATTAGTAACAATAGGGAGGAGGAAATAAATACATTTCAGTTGGAAAGAGAAACAGAAATTCCAGCAGTGGTCATACATTTGAGCTGCTGCCAGTAGGAAATACTGAGGTTGCAAAATACAGTGTTTTCCCCGCTTGTGAATAAAGTTGAAAATTGAGAGGCTTTATACACATTCCATTTTGACCTTAATTTTTGATCGGCTGAAGTTAAAATGTTTCATTTGGAATGTTATAGTTGCACAGTATATGAATACAAGATGGAGTAAGAGGGTCAGTACTGAGAGAGGCATCCCAGGCATGCTGAAACCCTTCAGTAATATTTTCCCATGAAAATTCCAACACAACATGTTTATGTTTCACTTCATCAGCATTTTTCCAACAAGCCTGTCTCTAACAAAAACCATTTCCCTAGAGTTCTCTGTGGAAGGAAACTAGATGTCAAAGTGCCAGTCCTGAAGGCAAGACTCTCTTCAGTACACAGATTTTGAACACACTTAAAATTGCAGATCGTGCCCTAAACCGTGGCAACATGATGTGTGGGAATTGCTGTGTTTTCCCAGAAAGCTTCTTTCAAGGGAATACAATACAAGGCTGTGGAAAGCGAGGAGTGACTGCAGAGATGGACAGACATCCTGAGGCTAAGACCAACTCTTACTCCATGGACCACTTGACCCACCCAATCAAGGGAATGTCAGACACTCCCCAAGATGAGTGTGCTCTCAGGGCACAGCACTGACAACCCAGAGGGCTCCTCTGTCCTGCCTTCCCCTCTCTCCCAAACCAGGGCACCCAGTGTGTGTAGGCAGAGCAGGCAGCCAGGAGCACCCTGCCCAGGGACAGCAGGATGGGGGTGGTCAGTCTGATCGGGGGTGCTGAGCCCAGCAGCAGCAGGAAGTGATGCCCCAGCAGAGCAGCAACCCGTGTCACCCACTCTGCACCCCCTGCCCACATTTGGGTTGAAGGGTGTTGTCATGAGGGGAATGCACTCTTGCAGGAGGGGACAAAGGACCTGCCCAGAGGCCACCAGCTGCAGCCTGCTTTTCTGGGGCTGTGTGCCTTAGCAGTACATACAGGGTGTACAGGTCTCTCCCCTCTGTCTCTAATGCTATTTTATTGCTCAGGCTAAAATTCTGCAGTTAAAACATGGGGATGATTTGAGTCTCCAGGAACATCATCTACCACATGGATGTGTTATGCTGAGACAGGCAAAGCTCAGAGGGAAGCTACACCTTTACATAAAAGTGTTGAGACCAAACTAGAACAGAGGTTTTTCACAAAGAGTTTACATAATACAAAGGGGGTTGTTTGCAGTCCAAAACCATTGTTTTGGGCAGAGGAACTGGGGCACAGCCATGTTTTATCTGCCCCTTCCATGGGCTCCTGAGCTTCTCACCCAAGGGGAGCCATTCCAAGGAAAGAAGGGCAATAGGAAACCACAGGGACACAGGACCAAGAACAAGGACAGTTCTGCTTCTGAACAAACTCCTTTGTCAGGTGTACCAAATGACTTTCTTCTTCCTCCAAAGCCACTTCTTGGAAGCCAGCCCTCTCCTTCTTCCTGGTGTTTCAATGCCTCCATTTATCCACAGTGGGGTGTTCTCTAGCAGGGTCATTCTCCCTGCCATGACCCTTGCTATACTTACTGTGAAAGAGGAGCAATTTGTCTCCTAGGAACATCCCCAGCATTCAGGAGTTTCCCTCATTGCCTGGAGCTCCTGGAAAAGTCCACAGCCTCCCTACATCACTGAGACTCTGTCTTTCTATCACAGAAGAACTGTAACTCCTTTGTCTTTGGGATTTTCCACTAAACAAGTGAATATCTTGGATAAAATTTTATATTGTTTCTCTGTTGACTTAACTCTTAATCTTGCTGTTTCCCATTTCTTTGGCCTGTATAGATAAAATCTCTTCATAATAAGTGGATTGTGTGCCTGACTTGAAAAATAGCTGTTTGGTCTGGATGCTAATCAGATGAAGTCAGACTATTAGCACTACAAATTAAATGACTTTGTGAGAGTCCAATTACATTAATATTCCAATTCCAGCGATGCAGTGATGCCTCTGCTTGCTTTGCAGGGACACACATGAACACAGTCAGGCACAGACAATGGAGACTTTGTGCTCAGTAACATCTGCTATATGAAATACACTTGGTCCTAACAGGCAGGTGGATCTGCAGTATCTGGAGACAGAGGTTTTTCACCTCCTTCTTTTGTTTCCAGAACATTTCATTCCACCACTTTGAACCAAAGGCATGAAACATGGCAGAAAGGAATATTAATTATGATGATAAAACGTGCAGAGTATAGCACAGAAGGATGTTGGCTCCCTAGGATATAAATCCATGCAAAACCACTCTGTAAAACTATGCTGTAGTCTGGCAATGTGTTCCTCCACTCACACAGAGCATCTTTGATTTCACCAGCAATCAAAGAGCAAGTATCTATTCCAAGCAAGGTAGGTTTTTTTGGAGAGAGAGAAAACAAACAAACAAAACAAAAGCACCTTCCCCTCACATTTGACATTGCAGCTGGCATTGCCATCACAGTCATATGCAAGAGGTGATTTTGTCTATTGTGCATAGTTAGAGGTTTATCACCCTATGGAAAGCATATATTAATTCTTATTTCCTAAAGATAACTCCATTTCCTAAGGAAGCAAGACAACACAGCCAGAGGTTGCATGTATCTCTCTATTCATGTGATCCCCTGCCCTAATGCACAAGAGTGGATTTTAAGTCAGTTTCAACCAATTTTAAAGCCAGTTTTAACCAAGCTGACAGAAGGTGGTTCACACAAAATAGTACATCCTTACACACTTCATAAACATACATGTCTGAGGAGAGGATAGACCTTCACTGACCCTGCTGAGGAAGAGAACACAGCATGAACTCAGCCTTTATTTCACATCAGAGACTCCACCCAGCAGCTCAGTCTGAAGGTACACAAACATGGTTTCCTTGCTCACCAGATCCCCTGTACTCTGCAGATAATGTCTCCGTGTGTGTGCAAGAGCAAATAAAGCAGCACAAATATTTAATACAGGCAGCCTCTCCTATAGCAACAGATGAAACAAAGTTGTTTCTCTACAGTGGCTCCTCGCCCCACGCTGCAACCTCTCATCTCCTGAGATCTGTGCTACCCCAAACAGGCCAGAGATTTTGGAGAAAAAGGAAAGAAGGAAGCTTCTTCCTTTCTCTTCCTGAGTGTGGTCGCTTGAAGTAGCTTTTCTCTGCTCAGCCACTGATTTTTATCCCATTTTGAAGAAGTCAGTCTGAGACTTCTGTCCTTCTCTGGATTGTCTGAAACTGGAGGAATTTGGTTTATGGAGAGAGGATAGGCAGGTGTATTGACAAGGAGGCTGTGTGGTCCCAGCACCTTCAGCAACCACACTAAACTCCTAAGGACAAGTTCCAAAGAATTGGATACTGCTCCTTCCCCTGCCCTGAACACTGGAACAAAACATTGGATGTGATATAAAATTTTGCACTGCCTCTGTTTTCCCTCTGATTGTGAGGACCCCATTTCAAACTGACCTCAATTTTCCCTTAATTAGTAACCTACTTTGCTGTTCCTTTAGAACATTTTTAGCTAATTCCTGGGGATTTTGCCTAATTCAGTTTTTCCTTTTCAGAATGAAACAAGCATTGCTTTAAGGAAGATGCTGCCCCTTCTGACAACAATGGCAATTGTAGTAATAATAAATAAAACACACAATCCCCGGAATTTTAAAGATGAACTGTAGAGAGTCAAGCAACAGGAGTGTTTGAAGTGGCCCTAAAAATCCTTCTGTTTAGAATATCTTAATCCACAATTTTTGGAGTAGCAACTTAGTCTTCAGGAAAGTTTTCTGCCATAGAAAACACCACAGTGATGCAGGCTGCCAATCTGGTCATGTCCTAGAAGATCAGTCATCCAACAGCTTGGTTTCTAATCTTACAAGTTATCTGAAGTTATCCAAGGAAGGTTCCAAGGGCAGCTTTGCCAGAGGAAATCTACAACTTAAATGCTGCTTGGTCTCCTAGGAATGGAAAGAGCTTTTTTTAAAAAATAAATCATGGATATTGTTTGCAAGTGTGGTGAAGAATGCATTACCTCAACCACTATCATGTCTCATTTCAAGACAATCCATTATTTTATCCGGGGGGGAAAGTGGTTTGGAAAGTTTGTATTATGAATATTCCATCTACATTTGGACAGACAAGCCTAAACTTTTGAGTCTCTTCATTTGCCTTAGACTGACAGGATTCCTGTGCATTTTTACATCAATTCTTTCCAGAAGTAAAAACTTTAGGTTCAACTTCACAGGAAACTTCCCACACACATCTGTACCCTGCATAGAGCAGCACATGCAGAGATTTGGGACTGAAAATCCACATGACATCATTTGCATGCTTTTTCTGCTGCCACAAGAGGCCAGCCATTGTGTAAATTCCAGTCTTCAGTGCTTCACCCCCAAGAGTACTGACATGGCTCCACAGCCACATCTGCTAGACACCAGCTGAGGCTAAAAATTATAACTACAGATCAGCTGCCAGGATACCCCGAGACCTCTGACAGGAGCCAGGTACATTGCAATATTAACAAAATATCAAAACTCAACTGCTTCTCCACTCAACATTCACTGCAAATGTGTCTGGCTACAAACTGAGGCAGAAATGCCCCATGTACCTGCACTGCCAAAGGAGCTATTGGATGGGGCATAATGATTTATTAATACATTAAAATAAATATATATTTATATATTACCACATTGACATATTAACATTTAATGTAGTAATATGTCAATATATTAATACATTTATTAGTATGGGGTGGGGTATATTAACAATACAAGTCAGGACCCTTATCCTTGTGGCTGAACAGGCTATTTAGGAGAGGAGGTAGAAGAAAAGAGATCAGCTTTTGCATGGACAATCTTCATAAATGCTCAGCACCAAGCTGTTGTCAGTTCTGGACAACCTAAGCAAGAGCTCCATTCCCATCCCACAGTGAGCAGGAACCTGGTTTAGCCACTAGCCCTGGTAAAGCTCAGGATATCCAAGAAGATGCCAAATCACACTGTTAAAAGGTCAGTTTTGAAAGATTTTTGCAATCTTAGCACTGGAGCTAGCTAGCTACAGGGAGGGACTTGCTACAGCAAGAGGCACCCAAAAGGGTCCTAGGAGAGAGCTAATCATCTTCTAAAACTACTTCAGAAAAATACCCTGGGGAGGAACTCTTCGTGAGCACAAAGAGAAGCATTAAATTTTTATTAGTATCAGTTCAGGCTGAATAAAGCAGGCTTCCCAAATACATGGTGATAAAACATTTACACTGCATCACTGGGTTTTCTTCCAAAACCAGAAAAGCGTTTAGAAGAGAAATGGTACTAGAAAATTCAGCACTGTTTCATGATGTGGAAGCTGCCTGAGTGTCTTCAACACTTTCTGACCCATTCCTGTCTTACAGGAATGAAAGAAATACCGAGAAAACAAGAGGTGGGCAAAACCTGGGGAGGGAGGCATCAGGAACAGGCAAGGTAAAGGAAAGGGAAGAGTATTTGTAATGCATTCATCTGCTGTCAGTATCAGGATGTGTCTCATCTTTCCATGGCTTCCCACGCTTCAGCAGAGTGGAGGGAATGCTATATAAAGATCCAGAGACTCTTCCCCAGCTCCCGAGAGCTGCACAGCACCAACTGCCAGCACGCTGGCACTCTTCCTCTGCCACCTCCTTCGCAGCCACTCTGCCACCTTCCTCACTCAAGGAAAGATTCTCCCTGCAAAAGAGAAAGATGTGGTCCTCGAGGAACCAAAATTAGGTGACTTGTAAGGATGTTTCTAATTTATCGAGCAAATTAAAAAGGGAATTGCTATTTTTTTCCCATCATGAACAAGCATGTTATCTGCACTGTTTCAGCCTTAGATCTCCTGCACGTGCTATTTACAGGCTGTCAAGAGCCAAGACTCTTGGAAATGAATAAAAAACGAGCATTAAGGCCACATTTCAACAGAGAATTTAAGTAACTGACAATTTCTATTTGTTTCAAAGAGAATATTCAGCCTCTTAACTGTACACATGTGTTTAGTGAGCAGGAAATAGTGGTGCAGAGTGGTGTTTGGACACTGCATGACTACATGACAACAAATACCTTGGAGTCAACAACCTCTGAAAATCACACAAACTGCAAACCAAGATAGTACAGCTGATCTTGACACAGCACAGAATCACTGGATTTTCAGGCAGCTGCCTTGGAGCTCCTCTGTTTGAATAAATGGGTCATTAATGGTATTTTCTGCACAAGTTTTTAATGTGGATCTTCCAAGCCCAATAGTGGTTAAATGTTCACTGAGGTCTCCTTGGCTGTTACCCCACTCTTCACAGTTCAATATCCCTTATACATGTGGGCAAAACATGTAAAATGGCAGCAAAAATATAAGCTTTCATGCTCAAAACCTGTTTTACATCAGGAAAAAGATGACTGCACTGATTTTGTTGTTGAGAATAAGAAGAGGAACCAGGAAGTCCCTAGCCCTGATTCCTACTAACCTCGCCATGATTAAACATTTAGATCTACACAAAAGGAAGGCCAAAGAGCTGTAAAATATCTTCTGGATAAAAAAAGTCTACAGATCCCATTTTACAAGTGGGACCTGAGTCCTTCATGTCTGCAACTGCCTTCCCCCACCCTTTGGACATGTAAATAAAAGGAAGAAAAAGCATATTAACATTTTCTTTCCTCTTCCCTCCCAGTCTCAAGGAGCCATCACACCCAGATAAATCAGGAACTTCAAACTGTACTGTAATTTGATATAAAATATATAATACAACAGATCTTCTGTGGTGCAACCAGTTCCAAGAAGAAGCAGATGCACCTTGAGATTATTAATTTATTCTAACATTTTTGAAAGGAAGAGATGGGGAGAGATATTGATATGTATGGAAGGTACTGACTAATGTTTAAAACCTTTGGCATCACTATATGTTCCTGGAAATAACTGCCAGTGCTATTAGCTGCTGTCGTTGATGACAGCATGTAAATGACTATCTAATCTGCATATACAATTAAATAATTAGATTCCATATGTAAGAGCAGTTATTTATAGGTGCAAAATGAGAGGAAAAGTTCAAACTCCATTTTTATAATATATGTTCTCTCAAATCAGATCCTCTTTACCATAGATACAGATCTTCGTTAGTGAGTATACCCTATCTTGGGTTAAAAAATAATTTTAAATCCCAAGTAATACCTCATAGCCTTGATTTTCCCCTGTGCTGCACTGATTCAGTAATGCTTGCATCCAGCCTGCTGGCAGGATGTTATAGCTGCTGTCCACAAAATGCCTGTCAACTTCTGGAGCTCACTAGGAACAAAACAAGCCAGGAAAAACCCGTCCCGCTGAAGGTCCGTCCGCTGCATTCAATGAAGGCTTGATCTATTCTTACGAGCAGCTGACCTAGATTCTCTGCTTGAATGAGAACATTTCCCAGCATCAAGGCTGCTCAGAGTCAGAAATTCATGTACTGCTTATCATGAGAGATGGGAAAAAAAGGAAGAGGATATAATCTCAAGGGAAAACGATGGCATCCGTTTGCCATAAAAGCTCTATCCGTATCCCTACAAAGCACTCCCCGACACATTTCTGCTCTCATTTCAGAGGCTGGAAAGGGCTACAGCCCTCCTTAGAGCACAGGTGACAGGCTGGGCAGCCACAGCTCCATGGAGAGGTGGAGATGTGCCAAAGCTGTGGAGGACATGACTGCACAGCAGGGTTACCAGCTTGCTGCTCCGGAGCCACCTGCAGCTTTCCGGCAGCTCGGAGGCAGCTCCTGCCGGCAGCGGGGCTGTGCTGGATCAGGGACTGCTGGTTCTCCTCACGCCATGGGGAATGAGCCAGCGAGGGCTGCTGAGCCCTACACTGCCAGGTCAAGGTGGGATCCAGCTGCAGACACAGCACATCCATCACCCTCGGGAAGTTAGGGACGCCTCAACGAGGCAATGCCATGTCCTACTGGTGAGCCATGCAGGACAGTTCTCCTTCTGCCAGTTCTCCAACTCCTGGGAAGCGCATCCTGTGGCACTCGATAATGTAAAGATAGTGGTAGGCTCAGAGGGACAGAAAGATGGGTCAGCCCTGGGGAAAGGACCTTTTCATCTTGCCTCTGCTGCTGATCCACTTTGCCCTCACCTCCCTGAGATCCTATCAGGCCCCTCCACGTGCCTGTCTCAGTAATCTTGTGTATTAACCAGTAATACTGAAAAGACCACTGATCTCTGAGGGTGATCTCCAGGAATCCAAGGGTGTCCGTCACTGTGAGGGATGTACCTTGATACCAGCCTTTGATGGCTGCTGTCACTGTTGTCACTGATGCTGAGCTGCCCACAGAGAACAGTTCCTGGTCCAGGCCAGGACCTGAACAACATCCACTGAGATGGGATGAGAAGGACTTGGCAGGCAGGGACAACTCTCTCATGTGCCCCAAGGTACAGCTCCTACCCCAGGGCTATGCTGCAGTGCTGGCCACAGGGACAAGGACAGGAGCACAGACTGAGCCCTTGGGGTGGGCAGGAGCTGGGCAGTCAAGGGTAATTTCCTTCAACACCAAAATGTTTCAATCTGCACCACAGATGAAGACAGAAAGCTGAACTCACAAACACAAATTCAGGTCCACAGATCACAGAGGTATTCTGCTCGTTCTCCAGATATGAACATCCCAGACTGAGGCTGCAGAAGAGGATTTCTGCTCATGTGGACCTTCACTGACTGCACCACACAGAAGCAACTTACACATTCAGCCTACACAGAAGGCAAGTGACTGCTGTGGGCCATGCTGCAAGCGAGCATTCCCCCAGCCCCTCTCCTCTGAAACCTCCAGAGGGGCCACCAAGAATCACAGAAACGTGGAATATGCTGAGTTGGAAGGAACTCACAAGAATCATCCCCCAAGGAGTCCAGCTCCTGGCCCTGCACAGGACATCCCCAAGAGTCACACCAAGTGCCCGAGAGTACTGTCCAAAGAGGAGACTATAAGAGCTGTTTAACCACCTCTCAATTCTGATGTGGTTCAGCAAATGCAAATGCTCCACCAGGCAACGGGTTTTCCTCACCAACTTTTTTTTTTTTTGCACGTGGGCAACATGCAAACTAGGTCAGTATTATTCCTACCAAAACACTTGCTATGGGTGTTATTTTTAGAAAACCATGTGATTGTCTGACTTTTATTTATGAGCACACAGAAATATCCACTGTATATTTTCCTGTCTGTCCTGTTTGGGGTGGTTTGTTTTTTTAGTTCTTTGGGTAACTTGCTGAGATCTTGGGCCTCTTTTTAAAAGGCAAATTCAGACTATCAAGAGACCTTGCAGGTCGCATGCCTTGGCGGTCAATGAAACAAAGCACAGGCAGCAGTGAGCAAATCAAACCAGACAAGGGCATGGAGAGACTATGAAAAAGCAAGACAGTGACACAGGTAAAAAGGGATGAGGATATGGAGCAGAAAAGATGCCGGGGGTCATGGGAGATGGGGAATCAGGCAGAGTTGGAAGGATAAAAGAAAATGCATATCTTCACAACTCCTGAAAGGGTATACCTTGTCAGCAATCAGACAAAAGCACGCAGGAGAGCCCAGTTCAGTGAACAGAAAATTGTCCAGAGATTCAAGTTTATTTTTTGAGAGCTCTTCTTACCTCCTTTTTGTTCTTACCTCCTTTTGTTTTTGTACAAACAAAATAAATCAAGGAAACAAAATCCTGCACCAGGTTTTCATTCAGCACGTTAGTGGTCACAACCATCCATCTGTGATATCCAGACATCCAGATATCCATCAGACAAACAAACCAGGGGAGATGACCCCTATAGCCAGGACCTTCTGTGTCCAGATCTCTACTTGCCTGGCTTTCACCTGGCCTATCAGGGGAATCCAGAGTTTTTGCCCACTGCTTAAGTCATCAGACTATTCAGGTTCTGAGAAGGTGAATCCTTCCACTAACTGCATGGCCAGTGTGAATAAGCATACATCTCTGTGGGTAACTCGGACTGCTTCTATAAGCAGAAAAAAGACACAGGAATAGGCTGTGTCCTTCTTCTCGAGTGAATGCAGACACCTAAAATAGGCCAGTCAAGCACACCAGCACTGCCTCGTTCTCTTCAGCAGCAGCAGAAGGAATTCAGAATGAGTAGCTCAGGCTACATACACGTACATATGTGTATGTCAGAGCAGATGAACCACAGCCTAAATTTCCAGAAATTAACCACAACAAAGAATTTCAGGAACCCGTCTCCGGGCCCACGGGTCTTCTGACTTTCCACTCACATGAAAAAAACCAGATGTATATGATCTGGGAGGGCACAGGGTCAGCTGTATGGCTGATGAGTCACGGCTGTGAAGGGCTGCAGATCTCCCAATGGAACTGGCAAAAGTTGCTTGCTAGGGTGAGTCACCTCAGCAGGAGGGAAATTCCACATAGAATCCTCCTTGCCCACCTCCCCAGAACACCACCACAAGCCCAGAGCTTCTGCACAGCTGGGAAACAACTCTGGTTCTTGGTTTTGAAGCTGAGCAAGGAACATCGGAATTTGCTGCTGAGAGGATGAAAGCATGGGGACAATCTTCTCCTGCCACAGAGAAAGGGAAGAGGTTGAGCTGGGTGGGAGAGTCTGGTGTTGCTGACACTTTTTCTGCCTCTGTCTCTGCCCAAGACCTGCAGCCCCAGAATAAGGACCCTCCTGGGGTCTCAAGCACCTCTTTGGCAATCCACCAACACTTTGCAGACACAAAAATTCATTAAAGTTGCTTTCATCTGTCCTTTGCAATTGATCTCAAGCCCTGAAGCTCCCATCCCAAGCATCCTGCCTCCCTCAGGTAACTGCTGGTACCATCCAGGTACTGCCAAAAAAGGAAGAAGAACTTCAAAACAAACAACACAGGCAGAGACAAAGACGACTGGAGCAGATCCAACTCACTTTCCAAACTCCAAATAACATTTCTTTCTCCAGCAAGACCATGCTGCCACAGAGCATCAGGTACACCCTGCAGATGGAGTTACAAAACTTCTTCCATGCAGGGCAGGCAACAGCAGGTTCTCCTGCAAACAGAAGCAGCACAAATGAACAGGGAAAGGGCAGGTTCCTTACACATGGCATGGCATGGGAACTCAACTCTGTGTCTGAGGCAGAGAGCAAGAATGATATTCAGGGATGCTCAGGGGTGTTTTAAGAACATGGGACATATTCTGAAAGCTGGAATGGCCTGGTTGATACAAGCTGGCTGGAGGGTTAGCCATGCTTCCCTACCTCATCATCTAACATTGATGTGCCACATGTTTCTAATATTGCTCCCAGGGAAACAACTGGTTTGGGACAAACATTATGAAGACAGCTTCTTATACCCCAAATTTTCCGGTTTTTTCCCATCCCTCATATAATACACACAGATCCCTTCTGCTGTCTATGACCTGCAACACCTTGTGTGTGATGTTGCACTGAATTTTCTGTAACCATACATTTGGGGGGATCAATTAATCCACATATACGTAATCAGTACATGTTTACATAATTGCACATGCATTCTCTATCTTATTGTTTAAACCAGCAGGCTAATATTGCCTTAAAAAAGAACTGAAAGCAGCAATTATTCACTGCACTCATTAGTAGCAAAACCAGATTTCCAGCCATTTCAGTTACACTCCTGAAATTATGCAGTTAGTAGTTGGTGCCAGAATCCCATTTAGCTCAAGAGCCTTTTGTAACAACAACAAACAATAGCTTCTTCTTCATTTATCTGGCTTCCCTTAAGAGGAAGAACTCATGTTACAAAGGAAGGGCTACATAATCATGCCTCACTAGCTCAAGGTACACAGGACTTTCACAAGTCCCTTAGAAATTTCAGTATTCACAACACCCATGAAAGTTATGAGTGGCCCAAGGAAAACAGTATGATCTTGGTAACAGAAGAAGCACTAATGAGTGCAGGACAATAGGCACGGGCCAACAAAAAGCAGGAGAGGTGTAATGGGAGCTGGGTTATCAGCTGTGCTGTAACAGGAGAGCTGGTGCAGGCCTGCCCTGTAGCCCACCAGCACCAGGCATGGTGTCTCTGAAGGTCCCAGAGCCACCCCAGAAGCTGAAGGTGTTGCAGAGGTAAGAAATGCAACTCCTCTATTCCTGCTAAACAGAAAGCACCAGTCCTTTCCTCATCTCACCAAAGTGATGTTCCCCTCACTGCTACCTTTCCTCATGGGAATGCTCATGTGTCATTCCAGTACAAAGCTGCTGGGAGAGAAAGCTCAAAATCAAATCCGACTCATTCTTTAAATATCCCTTTTTTCTTTCTTTTTTATTTTTTTGCAAGCATGAAATGAAGACTTTGTGTCTTTTTCAGGGAAGGTAATGTTTTATTTAAAAATGGCCTGCCAGCACCATGAATTTTACATGACAGTAGCTCCATCCCACAATATATTTAAACCTCTCCTAGGTTAGTCATCAGATCCTTCAGCCAGAAGATGTGGCACATCCCACCAGGACTCCTGGCACAGGGTCTGACTAATGTTGCTCACAGGCCTATCCCTTCTCCCTGCTGACCACCCCTGAAACACAGCCTGCCCTGAAGCATTGCCTTAGAGGAGACAGATCTGCTGCATCAGCTCCTGCCTGCAGTGTGTCCCACTGAAACGCCCCCCACACAGGCTGTTTGGAATACACAGATGTGAGCAGAGATTTGGCAGGTCCAGCAGAGCATCCTATCTGCTGCAAGGCCTCTGGAGGTCACAGATAAGCAAACCCAGGCAAGGGTAATGCTGGGGGCATAGATATACAAGCAAAACAAGACAGGCAGTAGATCAGACGTGTCTCCCCATGATTTTGCATCTAGAGCAGAACTCAGTTGATGACTGTGGAGTTATACTTGGTAATGAGTGTCCAGAAAGCCCGGATTTTACAGTAAACCAAACATATTCAATTCTCAATTAGCCATGGAAGATTAGCTTAGGGTTGGGGATTAACCAGGCACTCCCTCCCCGTAGCAACCACAGCTACAGCACCACGGCACCACACATAGAACACGAGCCCCTGGGCTGTGCCCCACTTTCACCTCAGCAGGTTAAAGCTGTCCCCACTCAGGACAGAAACTGGCAGGTTTTTTTACAATCCTTTCACCTGTAGAAGACCTGAATAAGTTCTTATCCCCTAAATCACATATAGCCTGTACAAGCCAGGATCTGTTTTATCTAGGTTACCCCATCCCACATTTTCTTCAATGGCTGAAAGCTGATGATATTTACATGAAGCAGCCAATACTAAAACAAGAACACACCACGTAGCCTGCAAAAGCTGTCCCAAGCACCAGGCAGCTGGTGTGCTGACACCGTTGCCTATGTGCTGAGTAATGATATCCCACTATTTCTTTGTGCTCCCTTACCCATCTCTTTCCATCTGTTGTTCCTTGGCATCCATTTGGATCATATGCTGCTCAAAGCAGGGCTTTCTGTTAGCACCTAGGAGATAATCTGTGACAGGGCACTGCAAAAACCAGTCTGATTGATTCATGTGAGTAATTAGTGAGCTGGAGTCGATGCTGTCAAGGACGTGTATGAATGGGTTAAGCATAGTGTGTCTGGATGGAAAACGTGACTCGTAAGTGTTACTAACATTATTCTTTCTCATGTCCATAAACCTAAGTAAGAAATAGGAGAAATGGAGTGGGTAGAAAAAGACAGCAGGCTGGCAGGCAAGTATCTCTCAAATACAAATGCATTAAATTACGGGTACATAGATCAGATCCTGAGAAGAGCAGAGCATTTGCAACTCCTACACACAGCCCAATTTCTTCTCTTACAGCTATTAACTTTGCATGCTTCTCCGTTTTTTTTTTTTGCTTCATCTTTCACATGCATAGCCCAAGACTTGGATCTTACCTTCACGTATCCCAGTGACTTCCTGGCATGTCATGTGCACGCACAGCTACACCCACACATTGAGGCATCTCCTTCTCTGCCTTCTGTACGTGCTGATAGTGCAACTACACCGGTCACCAGGACAACAGTCACAGCCTGTCAAACTGATAAGAAGTTGGTTGGTTGGGTTCATGCTCTGAAAGAGAGCAAGACAGGAGCAATAAATGTAATACACAGCAGTGAACTGCAAATGACATTTGGGTTTCCCCTTAGGGAGCTGAAATGAGAACGAACATGAGAGTAACAAAGAAAGAAGAGAGTCTGAAGAGCTTGCTGTTTAACTTTTAATGCTCCACAGTTAATGGAAAATGGGAAAGATTCAAGTAAGACACAGGACTGGAGCTCAGACATGGGGCTTATCTCAGCCCTCTCATGAAAAGGCAGAGGTTTTGAACCCACATAGTCCCAAATTTCCAAAAGTGACCAAAGCTACTGTCACGCCAACGGGCTCAGAGGTTGTCACTATTGAACAACAAAGTACGGGGCAACTAAAAGAAATAAGCACTTACATTGCTAGAATTGCCTCTCACTAACAGCAGCCAGGACTGCTCTAGGACTGTGCTACCTCAGGCCAACACCCAACATGTCTCTTGGCTGGATCTGAACACACTGCAGGAGGAGGAAGCTATCTCTTCCCACAAAACAGCCCCACCAAAGAGTGCCAAGATGAATACAGAACTGGGGCATGCCATTCAAGAAAATGATTTTGCCAAGCAGTCATTTTGTAGTTATGGAAGTTGTCATCCAAACTTTTGAGTGCTCTCAAAGTTCAGGGAAGCACAGAACTGGTATCTCTCACTTTCAGTCTTACAACTTCAAGGTCCATAGTCTGACCATTTTGCCAGTGCAGAAATATAAAGACAGTCTGAAAAGAAAACCAGTTGTAACTCGAAGTGAAGTGTATTTTGTCATGTTATCTATAGCCTCTGGCAGGAGTAATTTATCAAAGTGGTAAAGCCTTGTCACAACAAAAAGGAACTGCACATATCCAGATGAAGTACAAGAACTCTGTTAAGACTATCCCTCTAAAACTGATAAAACACTCTTCTGTCTCTTTGCGAGATACTCATGGACACAGCAAGGCTTCAACCAAAGCAAGACTTGCATTAGCTGTGTTCAAAAGAAGGTCTGAAAATCCAGGTCACACTGGTCAAGCTGTAATCTAAATGGGAACAGGGAAGCAATACAAACACTGGCAGACAACAGCTGGTGATAAAGGGTTAGGAGATGGTTAAAGGTCTCCTCTCCACCTTTGCTCCTCACTCCTTCCTAAACACAGATGAAGAACTTGAGTATCTGTATCATATCTCTCATCTTGATTTAGCTGTGAATTCTCATGATGGAAAGGTGCCCCAGCATTCAGAAACCCTCTCCATGCCCTAGCCTGAATATGAGGGAGAGGGGAACTTCAAGCCAGCTGCACAAATACCTCTGTTTTGGCTGGGGATGAGATAAACACTATGGTCCAACACATTCAAGGCCTTTCTAAGCACAACAAACCAATGCCAAGAAACAGAAGCATGTCATCAAGGCCATATAATATGGTTTCTTGCATTTGTTTTGCATCTCACTCAAAACAGGCAGGCATAATGCAGGGAGACAAAGAGGCCTTTCTCAGCAAGCAGCGAGGCGTACGCTCCTGGGTCACCTCGGGCGGCTGTCTGTCTGCCCGGTCCCCTTTACCCTGTTTAGATTGTAGCTGCATCCTTTCAGTATCAAGATGTGGATACTTAATGCATGCTCACCTTTGCCCCCAGCCACACAGTGTTTCTGCTTAGCTAATGCTTTTCTTGGCAGGCTCAGCCAGGCAAGTCAGAGTTCAGCTTGCACCCCGATCAGCTGAAGCACAGATGACTGGCTCTGGGAAATGCAAGCGAGGCACGGCCAAAATGAACTGAAGTCGCTTACAAGGAGCTGCAAATTGCCCTGTGTTGGTACTCAGCCAGTTTGATTCTGGCCGATGACTGGGCATCCAGCCACAGCCAAAGGACAAATCAAAATAAACAAACCAGAAGTTTCTTCTAGGGACGTATTATGAAGAGATTTTTCAAAGCAGGATTTAAGAACAGAATACTGTCTGTCCATGCCTTAACAGCATGGACAGCCCAATGACAGGCCCTCTAAAAAGCTTTAAATGCAGTCAGTGTCAGTGGAAAACGGACAAGATAAAAGACATAGGACAAGGGTTAAGACATATACGGCTTTTCACAGCTCTGGCACAGCTCTCCCGTGCAAGAGATGCATGCCAAGCTTTCAAAAGTGGTCAGATCAAATGGCTGAAGTTTAGCTAGTCCTGACTACAGGCTTAAGACTCTGACTTTGTTTTATCTGATATTTTAATTGAGAAGCAGTCATTAGTTATCACTATGAAAGAGACCACTGTGGGAAACCCATGACTACTAACTCTCCTTTGATTCATGTGTTCTCATTAGCAGGTCTTTGGAAGAATATATTGCACAGCCTTTTGTGCAATAGCCCTGTGCAGAGTCCACAGATGTAGGGAGACAGACCTCCCCAACACTGATCATGTCTCCCGGAGATCCCTCAGGAGAGGTTAGAATCAGTATGGGAAACAACCCTATTTGCAGATCTGGAGCACTATAGGCAAACAGGCAAAAATCAGGCGAATCTGCCACAACCCAAAGTAAGCTACAGAGCTGCCTTTAAGACCTTTGCTAGGGTAAGAGAAGCCCTGGGTGGCTCACTCCATAGCAGCTTTGTGCTGACTCTCAAGCAACCCAGCCAGCAGGCTGGGACTTGGCAGCCCACCAGCGCTTTGCCCGTTTCCCTGCTGCTCCAGGATGTGGTGAGCTGTGAGCAATCTGCCTGCACACATCCCAGCATATGCCTCCTGTGCACAGAGTGAGCACAGAGCTGGACAAGGTGCAGGGGACAAGCTGTTCACCCTCCTGCCCACTCAAATGTTTTTTAGGGTGCAGAACTCAGTAGATCGGGACTCTCTGCAGAGGAACTCAGTGGGACTCCCTCACATCTGAGAGAGGAGAAATTTCAGGCTTCATCTGTATGACTCAGCTGTTTACTGTAAGTCTCTGTGGGAGCAGCACTGGCACTGAGATTCACAATTCATTATATATAAAGGGAAAAGAAGTGTTATCAAATGTCTACTAATAAACATTCTTTGGAGCACACAGACCCACACAGAGACTCACCCCCACAGCAGATAGACTAAACTACCAAAACTCCTTGTCGCAGCACTCCTTGTCTCAGTGCATCAGAAAAAAAAAAAAAATTAAAAAAGCAAGCAGGGAAAGTAAAGGCTTTCTTTAGCCACATTAGGTGCAACCAATCAAAAAAACTGGATATCTACTAACAAAAAATAACCATTTCTAAGTACATGTCTTTGAAGACAGAAGTATTATATCTATATGTCCATAATCAGGGATAAGTGCACAAAGCTGGTACCAGGAAAGATGTCTCAGAAGTAAAGCCTCTGAGTAAAACCAGCATATTATCCACTGGTATAAAATGCATCTCCATGGACTTGAATGAGCTCACATGTATTTACACATGGCCTCTGAGATCCCACCTGCACACACACACCCTTCCTAACTTCATCTAGAAGAGACTATTCATCCATCACCTGCTCATCCATTAATCTGTCAAATGCCTCTGCTGGTTTCAGCTGGGGCAGAGTTAATTTGCTTTGCAAGGGCTAGTACAGGGATATGTTTTGGATGTGCAAACAATCAGAAATGAGAGGAGCTGTGTATTTATTACACATTTCTGAATAAGTCATGCCAAATATCTAGGACAAACAATACATTAAGCCCTAAAGAACCCTTTGAAAGCTTTTTGTCTGCTGGAGGCAACAATGAAAAAGTAACATGATAGAAAGGGAACAGTAAATCATTCATGAGAATGATTAAAAACTAACTGTGGGCGAGATGCAGCAAAACAACACTGAAAACAGCCAGAGTATTTTTTGAGTATCTCATCTTTTAAAGGTTGGAGTGGTTGTGAGGAACTTTAAGAAGTCCTACTTTGTGTATTTTATTGCAAAGAAGACATAGCAGATACAAAATCAGTGGAGAACTGTACAACCACAAGTTGCAGCTTATTCAGAAAAGCTTATTCAGATGCCTCATGTCCACATCAGGCACTGAAGCAAAAATGCTACTGTGCTTGGAATAAATTGTGCAATTAGGGCTTAAGAAAAAGGGATCTTAAGGACACTGGTGAAATAAGTATAAATTAGACTAAGTGCTGAATAATGCTTTATACATGTGATCTCACTTACATGCACACAATCATTTTGGAATCCTAAAATCAAGTTCTAAAAGAATTACAGTGTCAAAATATTCATAGCTACCACATAATGTAATGCAGTTGTTGGTGCCACAGTTTCCCAGATGAGTGTGGTAGCCACAAATCATGTTATCATTAGTATTTATTTTAAATCCCTTCAACTCTATGAAAAGGCCTGTTTCAGGAAAGCTTGTATCCTAAGACTATCCCAAGTGAAAAACTCAAAAACAATCAATGTGGATAAGATTTTTTTTCTTCAAATAACACCCTTGAGCTTCAAGAGAAAATTCACCCTACATTATACCTTTGAGCCTTCACTGGCCCAACAGTGTGTCTTAAGACTTTTGAAAAACTGATTTTGGAAACAACTCAAGGCAGTAAAGTCCTTGTCAGAAAGTTTTGCCTTCAGTGTCTCCTGGGATATTCTCAAAAAAAGAGTCTACATTAAGTCAATAAAACCGTGCTAGACTTTACAGTCAACATCATGTTTGACCTGGATTCATATTCAAGGATATTTTTAGCCTCATTTCTTAAAGAAAAAAGAAAGATTTATGCAATGGTGGTGTGAGTGTGTTTGTGTGTGAGTATGCACTTGCCTGTGTCTTCAGCACCATTTGCCTGTTCCTGAACCCCCTGCATAATCCCAAACACAGTGACATTCACAGGTAGAGTGAGACATTATTAGTGCTTCAAGTCAGCTTTTATTAGGTGTCACAGAATCCCCATAGGCCAAAACCAGACTTAATTTATTACACCACTCTTGGAAACCAAGTGTGTTTTTAGCTATTTTAACATTGCTACTAGTCTGTGTAATACCCTAAGCATACATAACACTTGGCATATGCAAACCATAGGACAGTTTCTGCCTCTATTTTCCTATTTAAGTACCACTCCCCCTGCTTTGTTTTGTAGTTTGGCAAATAATTTACTTTAGTAATATAAATATTTGAGCTGCAAACCACCAGAGCGTTCAAAGCCTTTGGCACTGCATGGCAGTCATGTATTATTTGCTTCATTACAAAAGGTAATCCCAGTGTTTTTATTAAGAAGCTGGCACCAGCTGTACTCAAGCTGCTGGCCAAACATACCAAACAAGCAGCAAATTCTCAACCGTGATGTACAAATTCAACATTATCCTCTAAAACCTGTAGTTCCCTGCAAAATACCTTCAATGTTGCAAGAGAGGCAACTCTTTAGGGATTTAAAATTAGACTTTAGAGAAGAAAGTATTTTCTGTTATGTGTCTGTCTGTCTCCAAATGCACAGCACTGCCCTACCAGCCAAGCAGCACCTTCAAAGGTTTTGTTTTGGAGAACATGAAAATTTTCCTTTGCCTTCAGTACTGGCTTTTCCTTTCCTTTCCTTTCAGCAGGAGCATCGGGACACCTTATCCTCTTCCTAGATGTGCCAGCAGAAGCCCCAACTTAATCCCTACTTGGGCCTCAGTACTGCCTCCAAACCTCAGCTCTCCCAGAAATGCCCTCATATAGTTGAAGAGCAAAGAAACTCCTCCATGCTCAAGTGACAGAATGGATGAGCAGAACTTGCTGCACCCAGCAGTGCAGACCCCTAGAAACAAGTTCAGCAGATACATTTTGGCTCACAGGAGTAGGGCTTTGAGAGCACTTAAGATCTCCAGACTGGGAGAGGGTTTGGAGATAGGCTTTCAATACCAGGGGCTGCCACACCTTTCCCTTAGGAAAAGTAGAAAGCCAATAGGTAACTCTAAGAACTCATTACTCTTTTTTACTACTTAGAATTAACATCTGCTGGGAAATCTATACTGCTCATCACAGCACTGGTTGCCAGACTTTAAGAAGCCAAAGGAAAAGGATGAAGGAGGATTAATCTGTGGAGGTGTTGGCAAAGCACATGACAGCTGCAGAGGACGCAAGCAATTCCTTTAATGAAATGGAAGTGCAAATTGCTAAAATGATACTGGAAGAAAGATTTAACTTAACTCACAGGCAGATTTTGATGTCTGAAACTCGACTATGACAAGAAGCAGGGAAATGTAAATGCAGTGGTTACTAATGGGCATAATGGACAGGCAGGTAGCTTTGACAGCATGCTCTCAGCTGGAAGCTGTATTCCCAGGGACTCCTTATCTTCCACATCCACTTCTGTCAGCAACCATATAAATGTAGCAGGCAGATTTGCCAACCACAGGCATGCAACTGCTGGATAATGGTAGTGGATGCCAGTTAGGCCCATAGCCAAAGCTGCTACCTGGACAAACTGAGAAAACCTGGCATCCCTGATTCCTATCACCAGCTCTTCCACCTACTGCTGACACACACAGAGAAAAGACAGGTCTCCAAGGCAGGGACTTCACTGCTATCAAATGCTGGTTTATATTCTGCAGAGAAGCTGTTTGCCTCTCCTTGCTGAGGTGACTCCCTTACATAGGCAGACATACACTGGAAGAGAAAGAAGGAGGGTACAGGGACCCTCACTGGTGACAAGATCAGATTTGGGGCAGAGCTTACCTCATGCTGTCAGCTGACACTGAGCCCTTTCAGGGCACTCAGACCCAAACACTAGCTGGGAGATTTTAGCATTTCTGCATAGTAATAGAAGCTACAAAAATAACTACCATAAATAATGACTATATGTGTGTCTAACATCACACACTTGCTCTCATGTTTTTCTCTGTTTACTAATTCCTGAGCTACTAATAATAGCTAACAGGAATGATGGTGCTACAGGGCATGGAAAGAAAAGCATTTCACAAAGTGAACCTCCCCAAGATGACCAGTGAGGTGCTGGACAGAAATGACTGTGAAGCTCCTGAACAGTAAAACCAGAATTAACCTCTGCCCTTGTGACTGATCAACGTCCAGTGTCGATCCTGACGGATTTCGGACCCACCCTTCCCTAAAGGTTACCTATTCCAACCTGGCACGTAAATAATTAAACTTTCTCTACACATTGCCAAGATAGGAAGAAGAAAGGCTGTTGCTATTCCACGTAACTATAGATAAGCTTGGCCCTCCTTCCATCTCCTGAAATTACAGCCAAAGCCCTGAGGACAGCACGAGGAGGAATCCCTTACTCAGGTGCAAATGTTCCTGCCTGCACTGGACGAAATAAGAGCTCTGACCCAGCTGCTGGGAGATAACACACGCAGCAGAGACAAAACATTCTTCAAGGCTAAGGTTACCAAGAGGGCATTGAATTAGGGTTATGTTTACAGCCAGCCACACCACTGATAGTGGACAAACTTGCTGAATAAACCACAGACAGGACACGAAGTTGCCAATCAGAGATTAAAAGGACACATCATAACTGTTCGGATTATCAATTTGTGAAGATTTTAAGTATGTAAAGAATTTCGGTAGGGTTTTGATTTTGCTGCATTGTCACAGTCATTGACTCTTGGTTATTTCTAATAAAAACTGGCTAAGGCAATGTAGAACAAACTTGGATTGTTCAAGGCTGAACTCAGTAATAATAAAGCATTTCTGTGATAAGGACATGCACCCTAAATTCAACTGTGGAAAACTTCCTATTCTTAGACATGAAACCGTTTGCAAAACCTGCCTTACTAATGCCATTTAAAATGTCATACCTACAAAAGTATGCGTAGTTTCTGTCAATAAAATGCAAAGTACACAAGCAGTCTGTATTTTGAAGGTCACACAAGCAATGTGAACTATGAACTTCAGAATTCGTGAAATTGTGACATTTTAAAGTGGGAGGAGAGAAAATATTTTTCTGTCTTGTCCATACCATGAAATATTAAAATGAACAAACTATATAAATATTATATAAATATTAGGATTCAGTAAAAATATTTGGGATCCAACATTTAATATTAACGAATTTTCTGCTGAGGAAAAAATCAACAACTAGGCACCATGAAGTCAATAACCCACAATTTTAGTCTGGTTTGCATAATCCAGGAGAATGTCATGTGACTTCACCTGGATGAGACCTGCTTTTTGCAGAAGAATCACCATCTTAAAAGGTATCTCTTTAACTTTTGTCAATTTACATACTATATATAAAAAAGTATCTTTCTTTATGCTTTTAATCGTAAGGGTTCAGAGTTATTCATTAAGTCAAATAGTACCAAATCCAGGGTCTCTTTCCCAGCAGCTCGCTGAGTGGTGTTGGCAACAGGATACTTTAACACTCGTAATTTATTAACCCCCTAGGTGTTGTAATACGCTGCTAAAGCCACAGACAGGAGGCATTTAGCAAGTTATATGTGCCACATATTTTTACAGCAAAGGATTTCCTGTGCTACTTTTCTTGCCTCCCACTTTTTTATTACTTTTTTTCCCCTCATGTTAACTGCCAAGCCTCACATACTTTGGAGATGTTTCCTTATTTTGCCCTAACACTCTCTCTTGTTTCAGAAAGTGTTGCTGTGCGTTTATCAAGGAGACATTTAACATATCCCGAAGAATTTTTACCTTTTACAAATGCTGATTGTGAAGTCCAAGACAAACTTAGATGACGGACTCTCCATCCCTGGAAGTGTCCAAGGCCAGGTTGGGTGTGGCTGGTCCGGTGGAAGGTGTCCCTGTCTGTGGTGAGGGGTTAGAAATAAATGATTTTTAAGGTCGCTTCCAACTCAAACCATTCCATGATGCTTTACAGGACAGTGTCCTGGCTAGAAAAATCAGCTATTCCATATGCTGAAAGGAGACATGTAGCAAGGGCAGCTGCCACAATGAGGGTTTTGATAGAAAGCACTGAGATGTGCATATTTATCTCTGGTTGCTCCAGCTGAGGAAACAAGGTTTTTTGTTGTTGTTGTGTGCCACTACAAGTGGCAGCAGCCCTGCTTTTGTGACTTCTAAGAAAGCCTCATTTATCAGACACCTTCCAGAGTGCAGTTCTTCTTCATATCAGACCAAAAACCTTCAGTATGTACTTCAGGGTTCAACAGGAGGGGTATCTCCTTTGACCACATCAATGTGATATCAAAGGCAGCCAGGAAAACTACGTGTCAGAACTAACTTCAAGCAGGAAGAGATTTAGAGTATATAACACTATTTAATGTCACTACTAGTTTTACTGTCGCTCCCTCTGTACTCCCACAGAGCCATCAAGAAGCTTTACAACCTTACTCAGGCAGTGACAGGAACTGAGGAGCATTGTTCTGCTGGGGAGTGTTTGTTACCCACTCAATTCATAAAGTCAGGAAAAACTTCTTTGCCACTTGAACATTATTGACACCCTAAAATACCCAAACCATGTAATTCCTGTGATACTGGAAGAGTGAAGATGGAACAAGATGGGAGAGAACAAGTAACAGGGAAGAAAGGGCGCAAGTTTTCTGCTTTTTACGTGAAAATAAATCCAGACATGCATTTAATTCAGGGCCTCAATTCAGCTACATAGGGCTGGCAACATTTTCCTTGTACACGCATATGACAATTGTGTCATCCTTTGTAAGGCAGCCCAGGCACCCAGAGCCACCCAACGCTGAGCCTTTATGACACTGGAGTTAAGTAACAGGCTCTATCCCACACCCCAAAAGCCGGCTGTGCAGGAAAAACACAACTTATCCAGCAACTTAATTGCTTGAAATTCTTTGTAATATAACTTGTGACATAGTTGCTGAGATGTCAAGCGCTGGGTCACTACCTTCCAGGGAGTAGCTCGGCGGCCCGGGGCAGTGTCTCGGCACAGCGGGCAGGACGGCGGGGCCGGGGGAGGCCCGGAGCGCCCTCAGCCCCCGCCGGCCCCTCAGCCCCGGCCC
>VZRO01006329.1:21042-34989 GCA_013397915.1 Daphoenositta chrysoptera | reverse complement strand
GGTGGCGGAGCGCCCCCGTCCCGCGGCGCATGCGCGGCCGGGGTGGCTCCCCCGCGGCTCCCGGCGCTGACTCAGGGCTTAATTGCTGCATTTATGACTCACCGCGAGCGGGGCGGGGACGCGGCGCTGTGCGCAGGGAGCCGGTCTGCCTTCCCGCTCTCTGCTCCGTGCGCGGCGTAACGGGGGGTGGTGCTTGGGATGAGGTGTCGTAGGGACCAGGAGAGGGAGCTTCAGCCTGCAGCGGACAAATGGTGTGTTTTGGAAGGAGGGAAAAACGGCACGCTTCTTCTGGGAACTCGGTCACCGAGAGAGCTGCTTCCTCGGCACTTCTGCAAACGCGTGGTCAGGTTACGTGGTGGCTCTTTTTAGACATCCTGGGGAAGGAAAGCGTGTGTTGAAAACGGAGTCCGCCGTGTACTTTTTGCTGAGGAAGGGTAAAATTGCATCAGGGCTAATGTAGAACACAAGGCACGTACCAGTCTATCTGCTTATTGTGTAAAGAAGTTGTAAACCTGGCCAGAGGGACTCGGATTGTGTTGCACCATAGGCACGCTATTACACATAAATGCTAAGAAGGCTTTTTAGTGTGTCAACGCTTCTGTCATTAAGGATAACAACATGATGACGTGTCAGAATAGCCATGCTCTGTAGTCAGGGTTGCCTGTGTAGTCAACCGGTTGTGGCTTAAGTACTCTTAGATCTGATTATAGAGGCACGTGTTAATTTAAATATGTAAATACTGCTCAAGGCAACGTTAATAATAGGATTCATCCTCCTTCCCCTTCCTCCCCCTCCTCCCTTCCCCCAAGAAAAAAATCAACTGGAAAAGCTGCTGCACTGCTCTGTACCTCTGCATTGCTAGGCTTTCTACAGTGAAGCAACTTCTGTCAGACTTTATCAGGCTTATTGTTAAGTCAGAACTCAACAGAAGCTGCTATGAGAATCCATAAGTGAGAGGGAGAATTACGTAATTTTCAACTCTTTTCCACTCCGATCCAAAAACTGGTAAGCCATGTACAAACTATGTTGGGCTACAGATTGCTGCTGCTTCATCTTATATTTCTCAACATTTTGGCAGACTTCAGTTTATGTGATATATTCATGCTGTGATGTGGAATTTGAAATGGATTTCCAAATCTTTCTCCTGATTTCCTGTGCCCTTCAGCCTGAACCATACCACATGACCCTGACGGTGCAAGTCACTGGTCTGCTTAACAAATCAAGGAGTGTGCCCTTCCTTAGTGATCCCAGAACTCCTTCAGGAGTTATTTGTATAAAAAAAGTAGTCCTAAGCTGCTTAGTAGTTTTAGGGTAGTGAGAGAGGGTGGAAAGCTTTGTGGTGTGGTTAAAGAAAAGTTCCTTAGCAGTACAATCCAAGGCTGTTATTTTCAGTTCCATAGGTTGAAGAAAGCCATATTGTAACAAATGTACCTTTCCGTTTTTCTCACCCTAGATATAATCCTTTATATAGCTTTGTAGCAAAAGTAGATTGATGTACATTACGCTAAACTTAATTTTTTTTTGTTGTTTGTTAATACTTGCAGAGCTGTTGCGCAGCCACTGGTACCTGTATTGGGGAAACATAGCATACAAGCAAGAACCTTACAGCCTCAGTGGCGAAAATTTTTTCATGTCAGAGACCGAGAACTCTTGCAGTCGTTTATGTCATCCCGTCTTCTCCAGACAGAAGATACCAAAAAACTGCAATCAAAGATCTCTTCATCTTATTGATAAAGCTACTAATAAGGCAAAATGTCTGTCAACGTCAACCGCAGTGTTTCAGATCAGTTCTATCGCTACAAAATGCCCCGTCTGATTGCCAAGGTAACTTCCTAAGCAGCTGTAAGCAAGGGAGTGTTCTCCCATAACTGCTTCTCCCGGGAGGGGAAGGAGGCAAGGATAATGCCTGGCCACTCAGGGGAGGGAGAGGGTCTGCTCTCTGTCCACATAAGTGCACATTAGGTCCTGGAAGGACATGCACTTCAAAGCAGAATTTTGGTGTAGTTAAATGGGAAATGCACACTGGGCTTGGCTGTTGCAGGCATTTAACCTTAAAACATTGTTTGTTCTCTTTAGGTGGAGGGCAAAGGAAATGGAATAAAGACGGTTATAGTCAACATGGTTGACGTTGCAAAGGCGCTTAATCGGCCTCCAACGTGTAAGTAGCAGTGTGGAGTGACACAGCGTTTTTTAATGCATTTGTGTTTGAAGTTATAGTGTTAATTAGCTAATTAAGCATTAATACTGTATTTAAAGATTTGTAAGAAAGAAACATTATTATCTCAGGATGAAATAATGATAAGAAAGAAGCAATAGTTTATTTTCTTGCTGTTTAGGAATCACAATGAAGATTAAACATGGTAGTGGCTATAATGCTTTCTTTACAGATCCTACCAAATTTTTTGGTTGTGAGCTGGGAGCACAGACCCAGTTTGATGTTAAGAATGACCGTTACATTGTCAATGGATCTCATGAGGCGAATAAGCTGCAAGACATGTTGGATGGATTCATTAAAAAATTTGTTCTCTGTCCTGAGTGTGAGAATCCTGAAACTGATCTGGTGAGTGCTCTCTGTCTGTATTAACAGTGACACTATGGAAACACTATATTAAATGTTTGTAGAAGTAGTGCAAAGTTAAAAGCAGGCTTTAAAACAGACCTAGCACTATCTATGAACAGAAAATCAAACACGCATTCTTCCACCCCTTGGGAAGGTTTTACACCTCTAACAGTTCCTAACTTCTGAGATAAATTGCTACTTCTAAACTTTGTCTTTTGGGGGTAATATAAAGTATTTAAACCTCTGCCTTAATAATTTGGAGATAGTCATGTAGACATCAGGTTTAGGCTTTAATGTGTAATTGTTCTGTCAGTGGTAAATTAACTGGAGGTTGTTCTCTCTTACAGCATGTCAATCCTAAGAAACAAACTATAGGTAACTCTTGCAAAGCCTGTGGCTATCGAGGCATGCTTGACACAAACCATAAACTCTGCACGTTCATTCTCAAAAACCCTCCTGGTAAGTGCCTTTCCTTACTTCTGGGGATAAAGAGAACCTTCTGTATTAGTGGTGGTATGGAAGTAGAAAAATAAGTAGCTCTCATCTAATTGAAATGTAAAAAGGCACCTGCATACTCCTAGAGTATGCTTGAGGCTCAAGATGAAGTAGCTGTGCTGGTAGTCTCTCTCCTCGTTATACTGTCTCCTTCTCAAGTAGAGCTATTTGTTAAAAGCTGGATTTGCCTGTGCAGGACAAAACTTAGGAGGAAGGAAGGTACTTAGCAGTAGCTCATGGCAGTTGTTCCTTTAAGTCAGTGTGAAGTGTGAGGGTAGGAAGTGAAAACTGTAGTAAATGTGAACTGCAATCTCTGCAAGCAACACTCTGTAGTAAGCATCTAGTTGCTTGCTGCAATTTGAGCTTGCTAGAATAGAAAAGTCTAACCTATTCCAGGGGTCTCTGCTTTGTGAGGTCACCTGTTATATAGACTTGGACAATCTTGGTGACAAAAAAGATTTTGACTGCCGCTGGGGGCTTCCCCACCTGATGTCCATCTTCCCTGAGTGTGTTTCGGGATGGGTACTACCCATAACTTGCAGCTAATGAAAGCATCCAAACCCGCTTGGGGATTTGGCAGAGGTGCAGGGACTTTCTAGTTTGCTCTAGTTCATAGAACAAAACATTAAAATTCACTTGCAGAAAGTGGTGACACTGGTACAGGAAAGAAAGAAAAGGAGAAGAAGAACAGAAAAGGCAAGGACAAAGAGAATGGTTCTGTGTCCAGCAATGAGACACTTCCACCCCCACCACCAGAGGAGATTACTCCTCCACAGGTTGTGGTAAGTAGAAGGGAAAGTGGGGAGATAAGGGTGTGCGGTGTCTTGCTCAGATCTAAACCTTTGGAATGGCATTCCTTGCTGGTCAGCATTGCACCTAAAGGTCTTACTGTATCCAGAGCTTAGTGCTGGAATAGAAGGATCCCTGATTCTCCTCTATGGCAGCTTTATCAGCTCATCAGTACCAGTGTTTGTGCTCCTTGCTAAGTGAAAGCTGCCTATCCTTTACCACTCCTTTTCAGGCACCTGGTTTGTCTCCTGTGTACTAGGTAGAATGGTAAAACTGCAGGCCAAGTAGCCCTACAGATGGCTGTAGACTCAGGTCTAGCTTCCATTACTTCTTTCCTATGTTTGCACTTTCTCTGTGGTCTTTGACTTGCAAGTTGTACTATAAACATTCTTCAGTTTTATAAAAATGCTGTCATGCTTGTATCAAATCTGTCCTCACCTAATACTAAGCCTGCAGTAATATTGTGTGAATCTCCTGTTTTACTTTTGTATTTTAGGAGGAGGAGGATGATGATGATTGGGGTGAGGACACAACAGAAGAAGCCCAGAGGCGTAGAATGGATGAAATCAGTGACCATGCAAAGAACCTCACACTTAGTGAAGACCTGGAAAGAACCGTGGAGGAGAGAGTCAACTTACTATTTGATTTTGTAAAGGTAACTATTCTCTGGTTGGTTGCTTGGTAGAACCACTCAGGTGTAGTGGTACAAAATGTTTGTAAGGAAACTAAAAGCAACCTGCTCGAGCTTCTGCAAAGTACTGGTTCTCCCAGCGGTGGGAAGGAAAGAGTGCAAAGAGCATTAAAGCAGACCTCAAGTGGCATTAAATGTTTCTCTCTGCACCTGTTTCCCTCCAGAAAAAGAAGGAAGAAGGTGTCATCGATACTTCTGACAAAGACATTGTAGCAGAAGCAGAGAGACTGGATGTGAAGGCTATGGGCCCACTTGTTCTCACCGAAGTCCTTTTTGACGAAAAGATTCGTGAACAAATAAGAAAATACAGACGTCACTTCCTTCGTGTAAGCCATCTCTTCTGCACTCCTTGTGCCAACTGTTCAGAGTTATTTGTAGCAATTGCTTGGTACTATGGGCAAGAATTCTTGACTTTTTGTAGTGTTTTACTTTTAAACTCTCCTTAGCTAGGGCCAATTGCTGGGAAGGATAATATGAGCTGTTGTAAACTTTGCAATCTCATAGAGCTGCTTCTGCTCTCTATTCAGTCTGGAGAGGGTAAAAAAGCTCATTCAGTCACTTTTGCTTTTATCACAATTCTAGTTCTGCCACAACAACAAGAAAGCTCAGAGGTACCTTCTCCATGGCTTTGAGTGTGTGGTAGCCATGCATCAGTCTCAGCTTATTTCGAAAATACCACATATTTTGAAGGAAATGTATGATGCAGATCTTCTGGAAGAAGAAGTCATCCTTGGCTGGGCAGAAAAGGTAAAAAGCAGTATGTCATGTACTGTAGCAGTTACATACCTGAAGGCAGCCTGTTGCAATCTGGCTTCTCCATTCTGGTGTAGCTTGTGCAGTGAGAAGCCTCCTTCCCAAAAACGGGCTGTGGAAGGCAGTGGGTGAGGTTAGAGTTCCAATTTAAGCAGTATTTGGGTACAGTCTGGTGTAAACTCCTACAGTGTTCACACAAAGTCTCTGTCTTTCAGGCCTCAAAGAAATACGTTTCAAAGGATCTTGCCAAAGAAATCCGTGTCAAAGCAGAACCATTTATTAAATGGCTAAAGGAAGCTGAAGAAGAATCTTCCGGTAATGAAGAAGAGGATGAAGATGAAAACATAGAGGTAGGAAAGGCTCGTTCACTGTCAGCAGCTCCAAGGTTGCACTGTTCCTGCATGCTTAAGTCTTGTAGTCTTGTCCTGGTGCACTCCAAAATGGATTACTTGGGGTATTACTGTGCGTGTTGGGAACAGGAAGAACATTCCGTTTACAATGCTTTGTCAGTGTTGTTGCTAATTGTTGTCAGTTCTCTACCTGACATCACTGTAATAACTGCAAGTGCACCTGGATAGCCCAAGGCTGTACCATCCCACAGTGACAGTCTCTTGCACAGCAGCAGCTCATGTAGTGCAAGGTTGACAGGAGGCATCGAGCATCGTGTCTCAAGGTCTAGATGAGTTAGTGGGGGTGTGTTTGTTAGATAAGCTGATGGAAGAATAACTGACTTTTCCTCACAGTTTAGGCCTGGGTAAAATCTGTTGGTCACACTCCAGTTGGCTGTGGCTGGGAGTGCTTTTACACAGGGGTTGGTTGGTTGTTCTCCCCCCAGCATTTTATTGTTCTGCTCCTGGGTATGAGATGCTTCTTCCTCCAGGTGCACGTGCACTGCTCTGCCTTACCAAGGCATGATGAGGGGTTCACGGCCACGGGCCAGGAGGGTGGTCGGGTGTTGGAATCACTCCAGTGCTTGCTGGTAGTAGGTGCTGTAGTTAAAGGAATGTCTTGTCTCCACAGGTGGTGTACTCCACAACTGCCAGTGTACCTAAAGTTGAAACTGTGAAGCCTGCAAACAATAAAGATGACGATATCGATATCGATGCCATTTAAAGTGATGCAACATAGCTTCCAGCATAGTAATGCAAACTTCTCTGCATTTTCTGCCAGAAGTGTGACTTGTATGTGCACAAGCTGAAATGGCTTAACATCCTGCTACTTTGTACTCTAAAATGTATCTTTTTACTGTGACTGGTCTTGTGTAACTAAGCCTAATACCAAGGAGTCAGCACGTCGGTGAACTGATCTAGTTTGCAACTGGCATGTTCTATTTTGTTTTTCTAACTTGTGTTGGACACATACTTGGAGCACATTTATACAGTTGTGGAAATAAAGGATTTGGTTTTGGTCAATCTTCATTTGTGACTCAACCCCCTTATTGCTTTTCCAAGTAAGTATTTACACAGCTCGGTGAAACTTTAAAGCTGATCACACAATGATGATCTCTTAAATGAGACAAAAAAACCCCACCTTAACCCTCGAGGCTGTTCCAGCACTGGAGATTTGAAACCTGGGCAAGAAGCAGGTGTTGGATAATCAACAGCGTGCAGCTGCCAGCTTCTTAAAACAGGACAGCTGTCTGTGTTCTGATCTTTGTAGGCTTGGGTTTTTTTAAGCAAACTTCCACTGGTGTTCACTATATGAGTTGCATTTTGGCTTGGGTTTTTTTCCTTTCCTGTGGTTTTCAACAGCTCCAGCTCCAGGATTAAAGCTGCAGGAGCTGGTACTGCTGCAGTTGGTGTGTGCTGCCCCTGAGGAGCCGGCTGTTGCTGTGTGCCCAGCTGGGCAGTGTCACCATGGCACAGGCCAAGCGGTGCCCAGCTCCAGCCTCATTTGGGGAGGGAGGGGCAGAGGAGCAGGTCTGGCACTGTGAGTGCAACAAGTCCCCAAAGTTCACTTGCTTGTCTCTGGCAGTGGAGTGTCCTAAATGCCAATGTTGGGGAATCCGATTCCTTTAGAAATGGGCTAACAAAAAACCTGGTCCATCACAATCAGGAACGTGGTGTGACATGGTGTGTGGCAGGTTTTGGCCAGGGAGGAGCTAAGGGTGGGGGTTTTGTTGCCCTTCACAGCTGCCTGCTGGGAGAATTGAGAGTGAGTTTGGGTTTTATTGTTAGATTCAGTAAGAGAAGTTTTGAGAGATCAAGGCTGCAAGCGCACAGTGAGCTGCTTTTCTCATCAGGTTGTTCTGGCAGAACGTGGAATTGGACAGAGGCAAAGACTGTGGGTCATTACAGCAGGGGTGACTTGGGCTGCAGGTTCTCCTGTTCTGCAGTGTTGTGGCACATGTGGCCCTGGCAGGGAGTTGTCACTTGGCACTAGCAGGGGTGGCAAACAGTGCTAGAACGATGGGGTGCAGCCATGAAGCATTTGAAACTGCCCTTTTGTCTTTATGTGAATTTTTATTGCAGTAATACAAACGCAAAATTTTTAATTTAGAGACAGCTTTATTCCTGGCTTTTGTCTAAGAGAAAAACTGTTCTCCACTGGGTTTAAACCAGGTTTGTGTTTCCAAAGTGTCTATTTTCATGTGTGTTTGGGAACCTGGAAGATGAGTTACTAATCCCTGTGTGCCCTCTCAGGAAGACATCTGTTGCTCCTGGTGCAGGCATCTGCCTCCCTTGTGTAACTGTTGTGAGCACACCCTGATCAGTGTTACTCTCGTGACCAGAAGGTTTTTTGTGGTGTTGGCTGCTCGCAGTTGTGACACAATGAAGTACCATTTGGGGGTGGTCAGTCCCATTTCAGGGCAGACTTGGTGGCAATTGCAGGCTGCCACCACTGGTGATAATCTGTGGGTTTTTGGTTTTTTCCTCTAGGATGTAGAGACTAGCAAGACACACCTGTTCCTTCCAGCAGGGAAACTAAGGAAATGAATCCACCGAGAAACGTTTTTCATAGGGTCAGTGAACTGATGATGTCATACCAAAGCTATAGGATGGTAGATTTGGTGTAAACGAGGTGGAAGCATGCAAGGAATGGAAGTGTTCTTGTCTGTAGTAGCCCACAGGTGGATCAGAGCGAGTGTATCACAAGGTGGTACTCTAATTTCAGTCGTGGTGGAGGCTTCTAGAAGTGCTGAGGCTGCTGCTATGAGATTCCTGGTGCTGAGTTACACTTCTGACCCTATTTCCACATTCATGTTGCTCTTTCTGTCTCAGATCATTAACCGATGATTCCACCAGCTCATAAAAACTGAGTGTTTGTTGTGTGACTATTTCTTTAGGGAAGGAAGTCTGACTTAAAAGTTTCATGAGCCTTTGAATGTATTGCCTCTGCTATCTGATTAAAAATGACAAGTACATCTTCAAAAGGCAACTTGGAGTTCAGATAAAATCTGCTCCAAGCTTCAAAGATAGACTTCTGGCACCCAGGAAGGAAACAGTGTTGGATGATTTCCCTCGCTTGGTGCTGCAGCATCTCTCTGCTAGGAAACCTCGGTGTGAACACTGCCCGAGGGCAGGTGGAGGGTCTTGTGGCAGGTCCATCACCCTCGGCTTCACAAACCTTCATCTCCTAAGACTGGGAGCTTTGCAGCAGCTGCTCTTCATCCAGCATGACAAGGAGCTGCTCAGCTGCCGGCTCTGCTTGAGGCTCAGCAGCTTCAACCAGGGCTTGAAGTCCTGACTGCTGTTGTGCACATAAGAAGTAAAATTGCCTGGTTTTACTTTTATCTATTAGAGGCCAGTGCCTCCTCAGCTGCATCTGGTAGGATGTGTTAGATAAAAGTGTGCTCTTTGCTCCTGAGCATCCACAGCTCGGGCTTGTAGTGGGGCAAGGACTAAAGATGGGAAAAGTGATTTGAAGGGATTGCAGTAGGCACAGACGTGTGCTGAATGCTTTTGTTTTACCCTGCTGTGGTAGTGGCTTCCCTTGCCCGTGTAACTGCGATGTGGTGTTCCCACAGAGGTCACCTCTGCTGAGCCACTTGCCTGAGGCATTACCACGAGCCTGCCATTCCTCCCCCCTAAGATCTGCCCTGTTCCTTGGGGTAAGAGGCTTTCCAAAAGATCCCAATCTCCACCCAAGTCAAACAGCTCGGTTGATTTGTTGCTGTCCAGATGCACCACAGAGTTTAAAAAGTTGATTTATAATTCATAAATAATGCTTAGCACATGGGTGTATTCCAGTTGTGCAGGCTCTGAACCTTGCTGTTGGAAAAGTAGAGGTACCTCTGAAAAGCAGTTAATGTAGTGACCTGTAATGAAATATCCTTTCATTTGAGGGCTCCTACAAAGTTGTAATAAAGATCACAGGACCTTTGGGCTCCCAGTGAAAGCAGCGAACGGAAACGGCAAAGAGATGGAACAAAAGCAGCTGACCCACCAATTAGTCTTTCTAAACTGGCAGCTGCTTTCTTCTCAAACTAATTACTCCCAAAGAGCTTCAGAGGCCTGTTGCTGAGGATTGACTCCTTGGCATTCGGTAACACCGCTGAACCGTGAAGTTCTGGAACAGAAAACCCAGAAGTAAAGACAAAAAAAAACAGCTTGAAAACAATGCTCTTTTAAGCCTTATCTGTGAAACACTGCATGGTTGAATTTCACCTTAATGTTTATGAAGTTGTTGGAGCTGTTGGGATCACTTACGTGCTTGACAGGCTGCTGGCGTTGTCTGTGTTTTTCATTTTGGAGATGATCATCTTGCTGCCACAGAGATGTCAGTCTGTCTCTTGACCTGGACTTGTTGAGGAGCTGTTCTGGGGCCACTGAGCAGCTTTCCCAAGATGTCACTTCCCTTCCTAGTGCAGAGCAGCACCAGAGTATCTCCACAGCTTCCTTAGAGCTGCTGCAGCTGACATCCATCAAGGGCATGGCCCCAGTGCCCGGGTAATGCTGCTTTTAATTCAGTAAAATTCTAAAACTCCTCAATTTTTTTTTCAGAGGAAAATCAAAAAACATCTTCAGTGTTTTGGGTTAGGAACCTAAGAAACAGCTTCACCCAATCCCTGTCAGTAATCAGAGGGAACTCTTCTTCCTGTTGTAATTAGTGTCAGGGAAACCAAATCAATACTAAACCATCTTCTCTGCACATCCGTTTTTCTACTTGCGTGTGCCTCAAAGCCTTACTCAATAATTAGGGCTCTTAAGCTTTTTGTCGTGGCTAAATTACCAGTCCTGGTGTCCTGTGGATGGGATGCCATTCACTTCCAGTGCTGGCCACACAGATCAGCTGTGCCAGGACAGGTTTGGAGTGAAGCCAGGCACGGCAAGGCTGGGACCAGCAAGGCCCAGGGCTCGGCACAGACCTGCCCATGCCAATTCCAAGCTTTACAAGGCCCTTGCCCACCTTCCAAGGTGTCTTGGCCCCAGCTGTCTTCTCCCAGGACTTCCTCACTCTGCTCCTTCCATGTCACTCACTCCAAGGTTACTCAGCTGCACCACGTCGGAGCTTGAACAGAGGCTGTTCTGCACCTGCAAGGAGGGGAAAGGACTTGCAGAGCCTATTCCTGCTCCCAGGTCCCTGACATTTCCTGAGGCTGGAGCAGTTTTTTCTGGTGCTAATCTCACCCCATTACTGTGGTGTTAGAGGCGTTTTCTGCACAGTATTTTCTCAAGGGGAAAAGAGATGATTCAAAGGAGAGCTCTGGTCTGAGCATAGAGTCATAGGCACTACAGCCATACATTCCAAATAAGGGAAGTATCAGCACAAGAACAACTCAACGGGAGGTTTGTGTGGGTGTTTTATTATTCTCTGTGAATTTTTGCTTGATACTGTTTTTTGTATTTATCTGATATTAATAAAACCCAGATAACTGCACTGACGTCAATGGAGTTTGGCTTTGATTCTGTGCAATTAAGGTAGACATCTGACATCTTTAAAAGAAACATGAGGAAAGTATACTTCCCCAGGAGAATCCCATCCCTGTGTTGTCAAGGAATTGTTAATAAATTATTTATTAATTAATAATCACTCTTACAGACAAAGTTCATAACGTATTAGTTCACATAGGAAAAGACTAAATAGAGAAGTAAAGTACTGGATGAAAAGACTAAGGGTGGTCTCAGGGGTTGGGAAAACTGGATTTAAAGGCTTCCATCTCCTGCTTCCTTTGTTCCTTCAGCCTGTGCTCATATGCTGTATCACAAGCCAGAAAAGCTGGTGGTCCCAATTGCATGTGCTGTGGAACTTGGATGTTTTGGGTGGTGGGCAAGCACACTTAGGCAAAATGGGAAACAGGAGCACAGCTCCAATGACAGGAAAACACTGCTCTGTATGGGGGAAGTAACGGGATTTTAAACAACCCTAAATTCTTATTTATCAGCTGATATTTAATACAGGAGTTTACATTCTCCATGCCTTCTCCATGAACAGGATTTGCTATATTTTAGTTCTGATTTAATCTGCTGAAAGATGCCTATAAAAGATCCAGACTGCAGAAGGGCAATTATAAGGAAAATAAAAAAAAACCCTCCTTGACTATTGGTGGACTTCATCGAAATCCCAAGAAACAGTTTAGGTAAGATGAACAATGTGGTAGCTGCAGCCACTCAGGCTGCTGGCAGGAACACACCACCTCCAAAGAGCAAAACCCCTGCTTAGGTGGAGCAGTACAGAAACAGGGAAGGGAAACCTCTCTGTGAGGAAAGCAGGTTGGATCCTACCCAACAGAGGTCACTGAAGAACAACACCTTCACCTTGCAGTCAAACGGAGGAGCCAAAGTTTCAGCAAGTAGCACAACTTACTGAAGGTGAGGCCAGGGATGGAAAAAAAAATCCACCATAAAAAGGAGTAACATAGAGAGAGAACTATCAACTATGCCCTCCTCATACTGACTAAAAATCAAGGAGATTGAGGGGTGATAAGTCCTCCTAACCAGCTCCTGGTCAATCCTGATACCAGAAGATGGGAGCAATGCATTTGACTTGGGCAAAAGAATGCAGTAGGAAGCGAGGGGTGCTCCTGGAGTCCCCAGAGCAGTGCAGATGGGTACCCAGCCTCCGTGGACCTCCTCAGTTGTGTGGGCCTGGGAGTGCTCTCCGTTTTGCACGGCCAGGTTCGTGTGCATGGGTGAAACATCTGCTCCAGACCCGTTCCTTGGAGAGGACAGGAGCATGTGGGCTGGGAAAGAGACACAGGGAAGCCACACTCAGCACCAGAGGCATGGCTGGCTGCATCCTGCTCCGGGTCAGCGAGAGGGAGGCCGGGAAGTGAAGGTGGCCGTGGTGTGTGGGTGGTGAGGATTGAGAGGTGATCAGTGAGGCCTTCCTGTTTAGTAACACCAAAAGGCTTTTCCTGGGCAAGGGGGTGGTTTTATCTGAATCACCGAAGGGGAACTGAGTGTTCCTGGTGGGAGGAAAAGTGGGAGAGCAGGTACCTGTCTGTTGTGAGAGCCTTTCTGGGGGCGTTCAGGGATGTGCACTGAGGAGCTGCGGAGCTTCACTGAAACAAGGCACTTACTGCTGCAGTTTCTCTTTTTTAGTCTTTTATGATACTGTCTCTGCCTTTGTTCTTTTTTTTTTTTTTTTTTTTTACTTCAGCACAGTGGGGTGGGACTGGAAGACAGAAAGAAGCAGTGCTGTCACTAATACCAGAAAACCTGTTCTGCAGGAAAACCTGCAGATGTGTGCAGGATGGGAAGGAGCGGCTGCACTCATGACCCAACCTGCCCTGCATGCAGAAGGCCAGAGGGTGATGGGGGATGACAGGCTTCTTCTTCTGTCTTTCCCCTTTCCCAGGAACCCATTCTCAGCTCTGGTCAGAGGTGCTGTTCAGGGCCTGACTTGATAACCTTCAAGGAGTCACTGGAAGGAAGGTCTCCTGCCTTTCCTGTTCCGTGGGACTCGCTCTGCTGTGGTGTCAAACAGCCTGTGCCTTGGTCAGCAGTGGTGGGTTTGGAGTCCAAAAGGGAGATGCCTGACATGGTGGGCCATGCCCTGCGGAGGCACCTGGGTGTCAGAGAAGCCGTCAGTGCTGGGAATTTTCCATGACCCACTTTCCCTCCTGAAATTCTGTTCCTTGACAGTGGCAAAGACCCATTTCCCAGGAATGTCCCCAGGCTGCAGGAGGGATCCCAGCCGGGACTGACCTTGCTCCCCCCATCACTGTAAGACGTGCACGGCCCCTCCGTGTCCTGCTGGGACACGGCCCAGGCAGGATGGGGAGGCACAGGGGCAGATTTTGACCCGCCACAAGGCCTGGGTGCCACCCGTGACCCCGAGCGCCCGCCAGTCTCGCCGGGCAGGGCTGTGTGGGGTGCAGGGATCGCGGCAGGGACTGGGGGATCAGGCTGGGAGAGCTGGGGCCGGGCACTGGCGCGCCTGCAGGGGGTGGTGAGGGAACGCGGGGTCCCGGGAATGCGGGGTGCCAGGGATGCGGGGTGTCGGGAGTGAGGGGTGTCGGGAGTGAGGGGTGCCGGGAGCGAGGGGTGCCAGGGATGCGGTGTGCCGGGAATGCGGAGTGCTGGGAGTGTGGGATCCCGGGAGTGAGGGGTGCTGGGAATGCGGAGTCCCGGGAATAGAGAGTCCCGGGAATGCGGAATGTCGGGAGTGAGGCGTCCCGGGAGTGAGGGGGGCCAGGAGTGAGTGGTGCCAGGAACCCGGGTTCCCGGGAGTGAGGGGTCCCGGGAGTGAGGGGTGCCGGGAGTGAAGGGTCCCG
>VZRO01006329.1:0-20942 GCA_013397915.1 Daphoenositta chrysoptera | reverse complement strand
TGCCGGCGGCGCTGAGGCGGTGACGGGCCGGGGAACGAGAGGGAGAGGAGGGGAAAAACCATAAACCGAACCGAACGAACCCCCAAAAATAAAAACAAGGGGGGAAAAAGGGGGGAAAAAAGAAAATAAAAAAAGGGGGGAAATAATAAAAGGGGGAAGAAAACAAGGGGAAGAGAAAAAAGAAAGATATAAAAAGAAAAAAGAAAGAAACGGAAAAGACAAAGAAAAAACACACACCAAAAAATCCTCCCTCTCCTTCCAGTTTTCACACTGCTGAATATTGTCTGGGTACAGATCTACCAGGGCTGGACTCCTCTCTCCCAGCACCCACTGAGCTCAGGTTGCCTTACACACATTTTTAGGGAGTAAGCGCAAATTCTCTGTGTTGGATGGAAAGGGGGTTCCCGACCCTGGTCTCTCATCTGGCCTTCCTGGGGTCACACCTGTTGGAGGGCCCCAGGAGATGTGGGGAGCCGTGGGACAGTGGCTGTCTTGTCACCCTCCACCCTCGGGTGGCTCGGTCGTTGCAGTGACAGAGATTTCTCTCTGGAAGGAAACAGTGGGGAGCCGTGTGATGGGGAAGGGCATGAGGGTAGTGAAAATAATGCTGTATTGAAAGTACTGTCGAGAAAATATTTGAGAGAGAGAGAGAGGGACAGCTGCAGCTGCCTCTCCTTCACATACTCTCTATGGGTATATAGTACATCCACGTCACACTCAGGGAGAACTTGTTTTTTTCTATCCTCCAACCTGTGTCATCGGGATGCTCTCAAAACCCTGCTCCATGTAATCTCAGTGCACATGCTGTGAGGGAAAAGTGACACCTTTGACATCATTGGAGGAAATATTCAGGCCACACGCAGCCTGCTTACCCTCAGCAGCACTTTTACCTGCAGGAACAAACTACCTCATCTCCACATCTGTGTGTTACCTGACTCATTCCCAGTAACACGTCTTGTAATGAGCCATTTCGCCAGCTGCACTCACCCAAATGTCATGTGAGGAGATCCTGCACACACAGCCAGTTGCTGCTTTGCCTGCATGGATGCCTGTCCTGTCCTGTCGATGATCTTGGGTGTTCAGGTTGCCTCCTCCAGCACGGGAAGTGTGCTGGGATGATCACCCTCTCTGTCACACAGCAGTGACTCACCATGCAGCACCCTGCAGCTCCATGGTCTCCCCTCCATCTGCATTTCTGGTACCCAGGATGCTGGAATGAAACACCTCTGAAGAGCTGTGTTAGCATGGGCATACCCAGAGGTGCAGGGAGCCACAGAGAAGATAAAACTAATGGCAACACCATCCAGCTCCTGCCCAGCACTCCAGTAGGGTGAATCTGAGAATCTGTTTATTGTTCTTCATTTTCCTCTGATGTTATTTTTCTGTGATCATGTTGCTCACAGCAAAACTGAAATGAAAAGCACAACAGCCAAAAGTACCAGCAGTGCAGGAAGAGAGAGCTCCCTACATGATCCTGCCTCAGGCTGCTCCTGGGAAGCAGGGTTGAGCATCTTGGCTTTGCTTGGGCAGTGGGGGAGGTGGTGCAGGGTGGTGGGATGGGTTGGTGGAGGCTGAGGTGTCCAAAATCTTGTCGTTGGCATCTGGCTGCATCCATGTAGCTCTGCCAGGCATGGTGGAGGGACAGACCCAGCCACTACCCAAAATTCATCTGCAAATCATCATTGAGTGCAAATCTACTTTTCCTGATAAAGGAAGACACCAGAGGGGTCTGGGTGTTTTTATAGAATTATTTTTTCCCAGCCTTCCTAACTTCCTTAAAGACAAGCATACCCTGCTTGTGGGAGGGCTTTAAGGTGACTACCAGACAAGTAAATTTATAGCCTTGCATGTGTCAGAGAACCAAAAACCTGATTACCTGGGTCAGATTGGGGCAATTTTGATGTATTTGAGCTCCTCTCGCTTGACACCTGTAAGATCAGATGCTCAGGGAAAGGCTGGCTGGCCACAAGACTCTTCATGGGACCAGCTGGACACCAAAGGCAAAAGGTGGGTGAGGTATCAAGCTGGACCTGAGTGACAGATGCTCTTTGCAGGGACAGGGTGAAGACAGTGCCTCGTGTCACCCTCAGCAGCACAGGGTGGTTCCAGGAGGGTCCCTGCAGGTCCCTCTGCTCTGCTCCAGACCCTGCAAACCTCAAGGTGGTCCCCGCATTTCTAAGAAGCAGATTTTTTTTTTCCCCGAAGCAGGAACACAGTGAGAGTTGGGTCTCTGCATCCCTATTTTCTTGTTTGGCTCTGAAACATTAACCCCAGGTCAGGGCCTTAAACCATCCTTTGTTTAGGTGTTCTCAGGCAGGTAATTTCTCTGTGCTGGACTGCTGATGGGGATGGCAGGTTCCCCCTCCCTGCTTTCCCCCCACCTCCCCAGTCTTTGATCACAGCAGCTCTGGAAACTAAGCTTTGAAAATACAGTCATTTCATGGATGTGTTGATTAGGAAATGAAATTCCAAGAAGCAAATGACAACCCAGCTGCACTGCCTGACTCTGCAAGGCAGGAGCTCCCCACCAGGAAATGTATTCTCATATTTTTTGACACATCCAGGGTGTTGTATCATTAATAAAAAATGCAGACAGAACTTCTTAAGAGAAAATGACTTCCAAAGAAACTGCCTTTTTTTTTTCCTAGTTTTTTCTGTGAATCCGTAGGCTTCCTTGAAGACAGTTCAGTCCTTTCTCTCTTTTGCAGAGCAAAATGAAGCATAGGTTTACCCTGGAGCAGTGTCTCCTGGGTGTACAGTAAGACCCCAGGGATTTGTCTCTTCTAGCAGGCTGTTAATCAAGGTTTCCAGCTGCATAGGAAATTTGCATTATTGGGGGACAGAGAGAGTCTGTGGGCCTTCATGGTTAATTCTACAGAAAAATCCCTGCAGTCCTATGAGGACTGGATTCTGCCTAGTCCATCCAGCTGGGATAGGGAGAGGTCTGGCTGATGTGTCTGCCTCCACAGCAGCCATGATGCCATACACTGACTCCAAGTAAGCCTTTCTTATTCAAACATCCCCAAATCCATCTCTGAAAAACAATCCTTTTCCCCTTCCCTTCTGTATTAATAGCACTGTGCTTTTTTGAGTGCTATTCTGAGTATATCAGCCCAGGGTGGGAGGGTGTTTTGGGGCTGATTCATCTCAATTTTTTTTTGCTGAGAAAGCAGGACATTGAACAAGGGTGATGGCAGAGGCTGGGCTGATTTGGTTCCAAAGCGGGTTCAAGGAGCTCCTTGAGGCTACTCAAGGCTCACAGAACTGCTGCAGGAGGGGAAAACCCAAAACAGGCCATGCCTGCGTGGGGCAGCCAGGTATGGGGTTGAGGGGTGGTTCAGACCCACTGGAGGGTCACAGCTGCAGCAGCAAGTGGGACTTTGCAAGTCTCTAGATTTGCTTAATGTTTAAAGTTCAATGGAAGGTTGTTCAAGAAGGCCTGAAAAGAAGATGGGGTTTTTGGAAGAACCTTTTTGTGAGGAAGAAATACCTCTGCAGGAAGATGATTGTTTGCTGGGACACAAAGGAGCACTCAATCTCTGCTTGGCACTTCAGGTTTGATATGAATATGTTGTAAAGGGTCTTCCTGCAAAAGGCAGATCACGTTTTCCTGGATGCAAGGAGGAAAGAAGAGCCAGGGAAGTGATACAAAAAAAGCCTGTCAAAGCAACAAGCCAGGAAAAGCAGCTTTGCAGAAGTGCTTTGAACGGCTGCACAAGCTGTGACAGGGGATGTATCAGAGCCAGAGAGGTTAAAGCATGTAAGATGAGAGATGATGCTGGCCTAGACATGAAGGACCTTATCCTACTCTTCTCTAGTTTGCATATCCAGAAATAACCAAGCAGGCAGGGTCTGACTTCCAAACACTGTGAGCAGAGGTAGACACCAACAGCCTTTATCCCTGTAGACCTCCTTTCCCCCAGCACAGAATGGTTAAAACGATTTCTCTCTCAGTGGGTTGCCTCCTTTCCCTGGGTGCTGCCTAAAAATCACCCGAAAAAATTACAAACAGGTCAGCCCTGACATCTGTAGCTTGTTCTGCACAAGACACATTGTTGGGAAGGGAGTTTTCCTGGTGATGGCAGGAAATCCATTTAGAGTTCCCCAGCACTTGTGCTGCAGCAGCCCCTTTCCCTCCCACTGCTCCAGCACACGGAGGCACTCCCACAGTGCCAGAGGCCCATCCCCCTGCAGCGGAGGGGATGGAGGCAGAAGTGGGGCCAGAGGTGGGGATGCAGAGTGGGCACGGGGTGGGAGAAGGCAGAGCAGCAGCCCTGACCTCATTCCCCCATGGTACGAGGCTGCTCTGGTTCCTCCAGCTGGTTGAGCTCACCCATCCCCATTCCCATCCCCATTCCCATCCCCACAAAGAGCAGCTTGCAGGTGACATCTTTGACACCTCCAGCTGTCTCTCTGCACATCGCAGCTTTTCATCTCTGGCAGCTAATAGCAGAGTGCTGGGGGAAGGGAACATATGCCAAAGCAGCTCATCTAAGGTGCCTTCTTACTAATCACATTACCTGCCCCCATAGCAAGAGAGAGGGTTTGATATACGGCCAGGGAGCTGCCAGAATATCTCCCTCTCTCCATGCTGTAGGGGATGCTTTTGCCTTCTGCTTTTGTGGGTTGCAGGAGGGAGCTCCGTGACGGGACAGGGAATGGAGCACCTCTGTGTGGAGGGACACCACAAAAAGCACAGGCTGGGGGCAGCCAGGAGCACATGTTCCTGACAGAAGTCCACACGGGAGTGTGCGGGGTGGGCAGCTGCTGTGCAGCACGACGGTGCTGGAAGAAAGGCAGAGGCTGAATTGATCTGCAGAAAGAGCCTCCTTCCATCGTTGCTGCCTGCAGAGCATTTGCTGAAAGCACCAACTGAATCCCGGCAGTCTGGGGCAATTAGAGGGTATGAAGCTCGGCTCAGCTCAGCTGCGGGGAATCTCACTACCCCCATTCCAAAGAACACCTTTTGTATCTCCGACAAGCTCTTAACGATGTATCCCGTTAATGGCTGATCCTACCCAGCGAATGCAGGTGTCAGGGATGCGGGATTCAGACAGCAGCAGCAAGGTGATGGCTTTGCCCATCGGAGGGGAGGAGTGTCCTGGTACCCGGGGGAGCCCAAGGGAGGGTGAGAAGCTGAGCTGCCAGGTGATGCTGTCATCATCTCCAGGTCCTGTCTGCTCCCCAATGCTCCCTCCTGAATTCAACTGCATCCTATCTCAGCCATGATTTCAAACGGAGCTGCTGCCCAGGGCCTGGCTGCGGGGATGTGGCAGTGACAAACTATCGTGCCAACGGGGGCTTGGGAGATACTGCAGAGCAGGAATGGGGCTACCTGTGGGAGCTGGGCCATGAGCATCATAACAGTGCCAAAACCCTCCTCTTGCCTTTTGCTGGCCAGCCTGACAGGAGCTGAGCAGCTGTGAAGGATGAACTGGTGGCCCTGTCCATCTCTCAGCGCACAGAAAAACAAGACTTCTGCATCTATTCCTAAAATACATGGGAGTGACAAATGTGCAGGTTGCCTTCTCCAGAGCCAGGGGTTGTGACTGTTGGCTCTGGTGTGTGGCTGCTGGAAGGAGCTGAGGACCCATCCCCATTGGAGAGAGACAGGAGAGAGACAGGCTCTCCAGGTTTGCTTTCCAGCTGGGGGAATCCCGACCTGCTTCTGCTCTCTTCTGATGGATGACCTTTCCATAACTCATGCTTGTGTTTGGGACTCCTGAAGTCCCTGCCAACAGTGCATGCTATCACCTTTGCATGTCTGGAGCCCTTTGGGGTCTGTGTCCCACCAGGGGAGTTACTACAGAGAGTTTTCCCGGGTCTGTCCCCTTCCCTACTCTGCTTGCCACTACCCAATTCATTGGCCTGAGAGGAGGCACGGGCACGCACATGTTTCAGTATGTGTCTCTTTTTAATGCATTTATTTTTAGCTTGTTTTTGTGGCCCGTAGAGGATTCCACAGGAAATCCTGCAGCCATGGGATCATGAAAAGCTCAGGTTCCCGATTGTGTTACATACGTTAACAGAGATGTGATCTATACAGGGTTTTTTAAAAAGCAGCTATAAATACTTCCTCCAGCTGCACCAATATCCCCTCGTCCCTCTTCCCTCCACAGCACCTGTTGACACTCATGTACCCAGTTAAGATTAGCTGCTTCACGGGGAAGGGTTGTCCTGACTCTGCAGCCATCCCTCCCTGCTCTGTAGCAGGAGCACCTGGCTGGCCTGTCTGGGGACACACCTTGGGCTGTCAAAATTTGCACAGCCCCAAAGGGCTGACTCCCCTGACAGGTTTGCCTGGCCCAGCAGTGGTGTGGGGCACGAGCCACAGGAGCCAGCCCCATATGGTGTGGTGGCACTTCACCATCTGAGCCCCAGGCAGCCCCAGGCTCCCCCACCACAGTGAGGAGGTTGTCAGTTCTCAGCCCTGCTTCCTTCCCCAGCCCAGGCCGGCCAGGGAAGCAGGGGTGCTCAGTGCTGGTGTGCACACACACATTTTGTTCTGCAGCCCTGGGGCGCACTGCCGAGTGCATCATTTCCCTCCAGCTGTGGAAGCTGATGGCTCACTCACACGACCCCTCCGGGCTCACCAGCATGAGTAATGCCTGCAGGGCTGGCCTGTGTTTGTGAAATACAGAGATGTGCACGTGTGAAGGTTGAGTTCACGGCATTCAAGTGTGTGGGAGACCTTTGGGTTCTTTTGACTAGAGGCAGAGGGGCTTTTCACCTGTGAGAGGCAGCTCTTAGTCTCCTCTTTGTGTCTGAGCATTGTGGGGGAAAGGTGCTGCACAGGGTACCCCAGACTGAGCTAGCACATGCCTGGAGGAAGCACCTGCTGGGAACGTGTCCCATCCATTACATCCATACATGCAGCCTCCAAGCTCAACCCTGAAACACTTTTCCATGGAGAAAAAAACCCAGCAAGGTAAGAGGGAGCTTGTCAGGGGCCAGTCCCTGCTTCCCTGCGAAGATGCCAGCCCGTGCTGGTGTCCATGGTGGACACTTCTCTGCAAAGTCCAGCTCCAAGCCGTGCCCGTTTTTTCCCTGTCCTTGTGTCATCATTCCTGGCTGCTGGTGAGTCAGCTCCTGGCCCTGCTGGGTGCCTCCACAGCAGCCGTGCTCTGCTGCTCTGCAGAAAACCTCAGTCATCAGGGGAGCCCATAACATAGCGGCTGCAGGCGGTGTTCCCCTGCCATGCTGGGAGGGAGCCAAAACTCTCTTAAAGGTTTGTTTATGCAGGAATTATCCAAATCATAATGAGAGATTCCTTCATTTGCCACTTTCCCCCCTGCACAAGAAGTTAATGCCATAACCCTTCACACTCCTCTGACCCTGGATTTGCCTGAAGAGTCCATTCCGGAGCCAGAAGAGGCATCTGATGAAATTTTAGTTGAACATGAAACACGAAGCATTGGCTGCACTGTGAGACTTGATGTGGGAACTGGAAGATGTATTCAGTTCACAGTTAAAGCAATCAGACATTTACCCCATCACTTGGAAACTCTTCTGATCCCCGCCTACATTCTCCCAAACTACACCTCGGAGTGTGCCACACTCCCAGGCTGGAAGCTGGGTTGTGTCCCTCTTTGCCAGCCTCTGTGTCACCTCTTTGCAGGATGGATTGAGAGCCAAGCAAAGTCCTTCTGCCCAGGAAGACCCTGCTGAGACCCTGACATGGGTCCTGTATAAGGGGGTCCAGACGTGTGTTGGCAGCCCTGCTATTGCTGTACTCCAGTAGACCCAGCATTGTACAGACGGGATGGCAGAAATCCAAGGAAAGGCTCATGACACCAGCTCAGAGGAGAGCAGAGAGGGAAAAATGGGATTATGTGGGCTCAGCTGATGGAGAAGGCAAAGTCAGATGCAGAAGACAGAGGGTTTAAAGGTGAATTAATTCTGTTTATGTAGATCTGAGGTTCATCTGTGGTTTGGTCATCCAAAACACAGCAGTGAAGCCCATCCAGGGGAAGATGTTGTCACACACCATGGGACACACAAGAACTGCCCTGGTTCTCTGACTGACCAAGACCTCCTGGATCTGGAGAAGGTCTTGCCAGAAGGATCAAATATAAGAAGCAGAGGGAAAGGAACAGCAGTACTTGCTTTCTTCTGCCCTGCTCCTCCCAGGCTGTCGCTTTAGTCAGGGCTCCTGACAACCCCTTAAGATGAAGTGTACTCCAAAAATGTATGCTGGGGTTATGTAAGGCTCCGGTACCTTTGGTGACTCACACGCCTTGTCCTGACACGCCATTCCCCACAGCCGTTGTGTAACCTCACTGGGAAAGCACGCAGTGGCCAGCCCCAGGGATGGGGAGCTGCTCTGGGGATGGGGAGCCGTGGGCCTAAAGATCTTCCTTCCCAGGGAAAGACAAACCCACTGAAGGACCATCCCATTCCTCTCACGTATGGAGATGAAGGAGTCCTGCCGCAGTGTTGGTCCTGCAACTCGAGGGATGGTCAGGGAAATGAAAAGTGTGAAATTCATCAGACTAGAAAATTTGTGGTTGGCATCCAAACCTGTGGTTTTCCCTGTTGTGTGCTGTAGTGAAAGGTCTACTGGTACTTGTAATGAAAGGGTTCATTGGCAGGAGAGCAGGAACAGGGATATCTTCTTCCCTTATCCAGGGAGCCTTCTTCCTGCAGTGAAGGAGCCCGAGTTTTCTCTTGTTTAAGCATGGAAACATCAGGATAGATTTCCCAGCCAGCAGTGGAGATACTGACTGTCCTTCTGGCACAAAAGGAGGATCAGACCTTTGAGGAGTTCCTGGAACTTGCAGTGGATGTGTGGGATCAGCAAGAGGCAGTGAGGGGTGCAAGCACCCAGGGGCAGCAGCACTGGAATTGGGGACGATATTCCCAGCAGCGGGGTGGGGACAGAACAGCCCAAGGTTGTCAGGATGGGTAAGCCCACAGGGGGAAATTGCACATGTCTCTCTCAGTGTGAGAGGCTGTGAAGGAGAGGGGCTGTGCCTGTGTCTGCCCCGGGCTCCTTGCAGACAGGTCCAGTCTGCCATGTGTTGCCATCTCCTGCGGCAGCATCTCCAGTGGCACAGAGCAGAGGGCCTCACCTTCCCTCCTGTTCAGAGTCTGCAGTTGCTGGAAGGACACAAATCTCATCTGGGCAGCTGTACCTCGGCATTTTGTGTGGCTGCTGTTTGGTTTGGTTTTTCACCCTCCCCATATTCTGTGTTTGAATGAATCTGCCATGAACCCAGCTCAAACATCTCAGCCCCTCAAAGCAGCAGATTTAATGTAATGTGGGTATGTTGGAAGAAGGCTGAGAACTGGCGAGTCAGCAGCAACCTCTCCTTCTCTAAACTCACACTGCCAAGGAAGTTCAGACCTCATCCTGCCTCGCATTCTCATCTCTCGAAGAAATCAGAGGCAATGAACAGCACGCTGCAGGTTTGGTGCTGCCTTGTGACTTCAGGGCCAGCTCATCAGCTGGGACAAGTGAGGGTAGCTGCCCTGAGGCAGTCCAGATGAGCAGGTATTTTCCTGACGTCTTGCCAGTCCTTGATTCCTGTCCAGGACTCCACACCTACCCCAGCCTATCTTCTGGTTCAAAAGTGATGGGCTTGAATCATGCAACGGATTTACAGACTGGTTCATAAGCTGAACTGAAAAATAAAGTTAAAGAAACTCTTCTTGTTCAACTAAAGATCTGGTTTCCACTGTTTTGTAGCTCTGCAATTGAGTGATAACATATTAGGGCTGAGTCTTGGCTTTAGGACGCCACTTTTAGACTTGTATAAAATCACAGTAATGCAGGCATCAGACTCATTATTTATGATACAGTTATAAATTATACAATTTTGCCCCCTCAGTCCATAGCTAGAAATCACCACTTCCCACATACAGCATATGCAATGCTTTATTTTTAAAAAATAACTTCCATCCTTCTAAAGAGTAAAGGCAGAGCAAAAAGATGAATTAATGTGACCTATTATTAAGTTATGAAATGCTTACAAGCCCACAAAACCATGCATGGATTCAGCTTCCTCAGGAAAGAGGACCACTGCAAGGAATTTCAGAGCCAGCACCTTGCCTGATGGAAAGCAGAAGCCACTGGCTTCAGCAGGAATGTCTGTTCCTAAATGCAGAATTGGTTCCCAGAACTGGCTCACCACGAAGCCCAAGCCCTGGTGGTGTTGGAGGACACTCATGAGAAGCAAGACAGTTATTTTCCCTGATTAATAAAGGCAGAATGATTAGCAAGTCATGTTCTAATGGCTACAACCACACGGCCACCAGGAATTGAGCCTGCAGGAACACGGCCTGCCTTTGCCAGCCTTGCAGGCTGCTCAGGCACAGGATGTCTCTGCTGACTGGCAGCACTGCCTGCTGTCACCATGGCTCAGGGTTCTTTCTGTAAAACCTGTTTCAGACACATTTTGCCAGGCTCTAACCACCAGGGCTGGCCTCAGATGTGCCAGCTGGCTGCCACGCCGGGAGATCTCGGTCAAGGTAGTTCAGCAAGGAGATGACATCTTTTGTCCCTGACCTTTTGGGAAAGCTCTGGGATGAAGAGGTAAAGAGAAGAGATGTGGGCATCCTGGGAACAGAAGGGGAAACTGAGATGGGGTGGGATGGCTCAGGAGGGGCAAGTTGGGATAAGGAGCTGGGGGAAAGGAAGGAGTGGGCCTCAGAGGACATGGGACATCAGGAAAGAGAAGTCCCGTCTCGTCATTAGGATGTGTCCCCTGCAACGTCTGGGTAGAACCACATATTCCCATCTGTGTTTCTCCTCCACCATCAGCTGAAATCTTCTGGTTCCACGTCTCACATGGGTCGATGTTTTGTGGATGGCAGCCTTCCACTGGGACAAACCCATTGTTAGATCCCATCACACTTCTCGCTGGTGGCATCTGTACTCTGGCTCTGCTGCTGGCCCTGTCACCCCCCAGGGGCCTGCTGGGGACTCCCATGTGCTTTGCTGGAACCCAGGAGCACCCCTGCAGAAGAGAGCGTGTGTCCAAGTGACCTTCAGAGAGCTGAGGTTACGCAGCCGGCCGCTCCAGGGGTAGGAGAAACCGAGCGAAGCTGCCTCTGCAGGTTTCCCATTTCACTGTTTCCTCAAGGCTCCCCACCCAGGCTCATCTCTGTGCACAAAATGGGTGGTTCCTACCGGCAGAACAACACCAGAGCCACAATCCTGCTCGGAGAGATACCTGAAGCAGCCCTGTGCGAGCCCTAATGCAGTTTAACTGCTGAGCTTAGAGGAAACCAGCCCGTTCTGCTGTGCTAATATTGCATTTATATTGCTCCTGGTAGAGGTACCCGCTGTAACCCAGCTAACCCAGCAAAGGGGATTCCTCTCCCACACACAGCTCTGCTCCCACTGCAGGTCCCGTGTGCAAGGGCCTCTGGAAAGGCAGCAGGCAGTCCTGTAATTAAAGCCTGGATCCTAATGTGCAAGTACAGAGAGGCCACATGCTGGCTGATTTTCTTTGTAGCTTGAATAGTGTTTCTTTTATGTAGGTGGGTTGTTTTTTTGGTTGGAGGGTTTTTCGTGCGTGTGAGAAACATAAATAGGCCTTCATCTTTTATGCATTTCCTTGTGCCTTCCAGACCCAGAGCTCCTCTCCATCATTTGACATCGTTTCTAGTTTTGAAAGATGCACTTACTAGAAAAAGATATAAGGGTGTTTTCATTGCAGTACATCATATTCACATACATAAAATATTAAAAGCAATATAGATGAACCCAAAAACAATGCAGCACTTTGGAAAATAGTATTAGTCTTTTCCCTAGGTGTTAGAGAATGTGATAAATCCTACTCTGTTAGACATTACAGCCTCCATGGACTGCCAAGGGGAGTGTGTGTCATCCTTAGAGACACCGGGAGGGTCTGTTATGAGGGGAGCAGAAGATTTCCTGCTATATGCATGCAGACACAGAGGAATATAAATATATGTGTGTGGATGGATGCTTACATAGCATTTGTCAGCACTGCCAAGGCGCATTGGTTGTTCCTGCCCCACACCACTGTCTCCCAAGGACAGAGTGTATGTCCTGAGTCCTCTCCCAGTCTGTGCTGGGTCTTCCCAGAGAAGCCACGAGGTCCTGAAATCTATGGCACAGTGCCACGAAGAGGCCTACAAGACATGGCAGTGAATGGCAAATGCAGCCCAGTGGAAACAACAAGTTTTCCTCTAATGGGCAGCCCCGCTAAAGGAGCCCTTCAATGTCTTCCAAAGATCCTTGCTCAACTCACTGCAGTCAGACTTTGGCCTCAGGTGAGCCCAGGCTCGGTCTCAGGTGCCTCTGACCTTCAGCAGTGTCCCCTGGAGATAAGTCCCCTTGCAGGTCACCTCCCTCATATAAGAAGGCAAAATTATTTTCCTCCTCTTAAAGGGTATCCTAGAGGCTCAGCTCCACAATAACCAACTGCAATATTCACTGAAGCCCAGTTGTATGAGGAAACACGAACTCAAACCATCCAGGATCCCACTCAGCGTGGGACCTAATGTAGCCTCTCCTCTTTGTGAGAGGAGAAGATTTACTCAAAAGGAAAATTCTCCCAGGGTTAGTGCCTGCATGTTTTTCCAGCTGCTAGCTCTCTCCCCATCCCTCAGATCCATGTGCCTTTTGAGTCTGTCAGCTCTTCATTCATGTCCACATGTGTGTTCCCTTCCTCTTCTCCCACTGGGAAGCCTCCCACAGCCCACCCAGCCCCTCCAATGCCATCCTTCACTTCCCCTCCTGGGGCAAGGCAGCAGGAACCAGCACTGCTCCCACGTCCCTGCTTACTGGGGTTTAAGCCATCTCATCTGCTAATGTAGATACACAGAAGTGCTTTCAGCAAAAGCTGTTTGAAAAACAGGAGCAAGCATTTATTGAACCTTTAAAAACCTGCAAACTCCTCTCCATCCTGTTGTCTTCCCTTTTTTCAATCTTCCCTCTTTTCTTTCCCTTTTTTCTCTTTCAAGTCATAGGAAAGTTTTATATTAATAATTATTGGTGCCTCTTTTTCATGGTATTTGATTCCATATTGCTGCTGAAAATAAAGGATAAATATAAAAGGTTCCTAAAGCATTCAGTCACACACCCACATTTCTCTCCAATATTATCTTGCTTTTCAAAGTCAGACTGAAAAATCTACAACTATTGTGAAAGTTTTAAAACAAATTTAAAGGTCTGATTCCTCGAAGTTCAGGTGGTTCAGGATTCAGTAGTCACCAAAGAAAGTAAAACCAGAACCAACAGAAAATATGAAAATCCTTTTACAGGCAGAAAATGTTAATGGGAGAAACATTAAAGGTGTTAATAGTACCAATGCCATATTCAGCATCTCCTATAAATGGGGAAGGGAATGTTACTGTTGGCAACCCTAGGCAATGACAGGAAGTATTTATTAGCTCAACAGGATCCTATATTTGCAAGGGTAAATCCTGCCAGCAAGAATTATCGCTCTGTTGACAGACTAGCTAAGAGGCCAGGGGGAAGATAGGTAGCAAAGTGGGCATTCACTGAGGGCAGGGGAGGGGTTCAGAGTCCCCAAAAAGCAGAACTCCCCAGGCAAGAGGGTTTCCAGGGCTCCCCTCCTGCCCTGCTCAGAGCAGCTCACAGCTGTGGCTGCTCTGATGGTATTTTTATGAATGGTGAAAGGAGACTTTGGTCCAACAAGTCATAGGAGAAGTACTGGGCTAAAAGAGAGAAGGGCAAAAGGGAATAAAAGCAATGAAAGGTGATTAATGCTATGTAGCTGTAGGTAGATGCTTGCCTGTAAATCATGTGATGGTGTGTAACATGAAAAGAAAATCAAAGCAAGTTATTCGAAGGGGAACTCCACACCACATGGAGAAAACTCTTCAGCTGTACTTGATTTTCTCCACTCAGAATACCTGCAGCATGCATGGACTTCACTGCCAACAGGGACTATTCATTTATTATGGTTATATAGCGCCAGGCACTTGAAGCAAGTCCTATAAAGCTCTGTGATTCATACAGACCACAGACCTAATCCCAAAACGTTTATTGTCATCAGTGAAAAAAGGCTAAGCTGTGACAGGCACTCTTGGCCAGGAGGAAGCAGAGCTGGTGCCCTGACTATTTTGGGACAAAGACATCCTGTTCCTCCAAAGCCTGAGCTGGGAGTACATCTTTCCCACTGGAAAGCACCAGCCAGGCTGGCTGCAGGGGCAGCCAGGGGGAACCTGGCCCTCTACAAAAACTTCAGATGCCTGCTCAGATAAATACAGATGCAGATGAAAAAAGGACTTTATTATTTGTGTGTGTTTGAAATGATGATAGTCTTAATTCCTGCTTTTCATTTTGATAATATTAAAGCATTCCTTCTAATTTCTTTTGCTCTTCTATGCATCTTGAAAACTGTCCTGTGCTTAGATGATAAAACATCCCCTCTCTCTCCAAAAGTGTTTTTATGTTCTAGTGTGATATAAAGTATAATCAGAATTGGGACAACAGCATTAATGTAATATTTTTCCAATTCGGTTTGAAGCTATTGACTTTCTACCCTTTGTAGCCATAACACTAGGTTGTGATACAGAAACTCGGGATAAACAGGCAAATAAAATATTTCTTCTTTGCTTTTGCAAAGGTTGTTTATGATTATAGAGTTAATTCACTGTTCAACCCCCCGTTGTTGCAGTAGCACATATAATGCTGCTGACTTCGTCTGGGTAATCATCAAGGATGCCTTCAACACGTAAGCACAGCAATACAGCTGCCTGTGATATCCAGTAACTTTTTGGGGAGTGGGGAAGCTCCAAAGGAAAGCAGATGTTGGAAAAGGTTTTGGAAAAGGTAGAGAGAAGGATCTAAGTAATTATAGGCCTGTCTCCTGACACAAATCCCAGCAGTATAATGGAATGACTCATATGGATCTAGATTAACAAAGAATTAAGGGAGGAAAATATCATTAATGCCAATCAACAGGAGTTTATGGGAAGAGACCCTTTCAACCTGACTTGTTATCTTTCACCAAGGAGATTGTAAGGTTGAGTGATAAACGTAACAAAGCTGATGTAAGACACTTGGACTTCTTTAAGGCCTTCAACTTGTTGCAGCAGGACACGGTGATTAAGAAACCGGAACAATCCAAAGCCAACGTGACACACATAAATTGGCTGTCTAATTAATCATCCCTGAGACACCACCACGGGGCTCCTGGAAGGATGCTCAGGGCACTGTGAGCAGCAGGCACTGCTCCCTGGGTGCCACCCTGGGACCTTCGGCTCAGTGTCCCACCCCAACCATTTATTCAGTCCTCAGTCCTTGCACCCCTTCCCTTTGCTTGCTGGCAAACCCCATTAATCAGCTGTGTTTTCTCAGAGTAGTTTATTTTTCCTTTCCCACTCTGGATGGCCTGCACATTGTGTGAATTTTCTTATTACTTACTGACAATTTTCTAACATCAGAAAAATGTAATGTGGTCCCACAACCCTGCACAATTAGTTCTTCATCTTTACCAACTGATATTTTATCAAGAACTGTAAAGAAACAAAAGGATTGCTGATATGGTTTGTAGATGACACCAAGACAGAGAAAAAAGGTAGAAATTAAAGGATGTCACCAGTACAAGCAAACCAGTTTGCAAAATTGCAGTCAGATGAATAATACACATTTGAGTATGACCAAAAGTAAAAATCACACCTGTAGGAATAATAATAATAAAGGGTAGTTTCAATATAGGAGGTACCATTTGGAAGGGAAGGGTCAGAGGTACTGAAAAGGGCACATGAGACATAGCTGAATGTGAGTTTCCAGAGTTGAGAATTACAGTATCTGAGAGGGTTAAATGGGTTCTTTGGCTGTGACATCAGCAAAATAACCTATGTCATGTCTGTATTTGGGTTTCGTGTTATTACAGCTGAAAAACCATGTTCACATCTGGTATCCACAGCACAAACCAATGGATAAGGTAGAGATGAATCAGAGGAAACATGCATACTACTGCTTATGAATTGGAATAGGATGCCTTTTGATAACAGACCCCAAGACTTCATTCTCTTCAGTTTCTTAAAGAGATGGATGTGGCTGAGCTGCTGTATGATTTGGAGTAAAAGTCCATGACCCTGATCATCCATGACACAAAAGCAGGAAAGTTCCCACAGCTGGAAGATGTCATTAGCAGGCATATCCAGAGCAGAAGAAAAGTTTCTAAAAGTGAGTAGGAACAATCATACGGACAGTCTTCCTAAATTGCTCACTGATTCCTTGCCTCTGGTAATATTTAAATAAAAGATACAAACCAAATCAAACACAAGGTTCTTCAGGGAAATACACAGAGGGACTTCAGGGCTTGGTTCTGCTAGAACTTGGGAGACTGTATGAGCAACAACCTGGGTCTTCACCTAAAGTGCCTTCAGAAACTGCTGAGGCTCAGCTGATGTCTGGACGTTGACACACATCTCTTGTATGAACAAGGATTTAACAAGTGTGGGCTATACCAATTTTTAGGATAACCTGTACCCAAAAGCCCATAATTTATCTTACTGCTACAAAACAATTACTTCCCACTATCACTTGAGCATACCAATTCTTAACTGGCACTTGAAATCATGACATGTTCAGGAGTCATCTATTCTTTTCTCATCATTGTGAATGGAGTCTTTGATTCAGTATCAACCACACAGGAAATGGCATAGGAGGCACACTAACATGCCTGACTTAGATGGCAAAGCATTCAGGATGTTATTTTGGTGGGGCCATGCACTGGTAGGAATGGAAAAGGCTTGCTATAAAACACCTATTTTAGCTTCAAACATAGGGAGTCAAATTCGGAGCTAATCACCAACTGGCTACTTGTCCTTTGTGTTGCCTTTGTAACTCACATGGCATCAGGGTCATGGAAAGCTAAGGAGGTATTTTCAATCCTCTACTTCTCTAAAGAGTGACCTTGTGGCAACCCATGGGAGCAATGCTCTCAGCTGGCTGTCTGCAGCCAGCGATTCTGTCCTGGAGCTAGGATCCATACAGGCATTTGCGTCAAATGGTGGTGGAATTAGTGCAGTTCAGGCACTTGACAGAGATCCCATCACGAAGGTTCACGTGTCGTGCACCACCCCATATGGCTCTGCAGGAGAGCACAGCGTGCCTGGCCCTGAGGAAGGGAATGAAATGAGGCGTGCAGCTCAGGAACCACCACTGTTTGCTGCTGTTTGCCCACGGTTGGGTTTGCAGTGCAGGGCCTGAACCTCTCCTCACCTGAGCAGTGCAGAGCAGCTGCAGTGCCACGGCCACTCTGCTGTCCCCAGGCACTCACATGGGCCAAAGGGGGAAGTTAACACTCACCAAATCTTCTCCCGCCTCTCCAATCTCAGTCTCTGCTGGACATGAAGTTGAGGAGGAAGATCTTTTCCTTTTTCAATGTTTTCTCTGCCATCAGCACCACATTTTGCTCTGGCCTTGCAGCAGGTTGCACTTGGGCCTCATTATAACTGAGCATGGACTATTGATTCAGGTTGCAGACAATAATCAGTCCTTTTCTATCAATAGCTTTGCATCGACATTTTAAAAATCACACACTTCTTCCTACCATAAAGCACTGTTAAGACTATGTATTGTCTGGAAGTTAAGATTTTAAAACCAAATACAAATACTGATATCAAACACAAGGAACGACTTCAGTTCTAAAGATAACACTAATGATAAAACAATCCTGGAAATCTTTCACTGTATGGAATTACCTTAGAATTTTTACACGAGAAAAAAAAAAAAGCATTGGAATAAAAATGAATAATATTAGCTATATGCCAATGGATGTAACAGATTTTAAAATGTGTTTTTCACAGGCTTAAGGAAAAAACCAAGAAGTTTCATTAGGGCTAACGACTATCAGTCTAAACTGGAATTATTGTATAAACTAAAATGATTTAATACCTGGGCAGATTCCCAGCTGGTAAGTACTGTCATAGCTGCAGAGTACAACAAAGTACCTATAGCAATTACATTAGCTGATTCTCTACTTGCCTCTACCAACTGATGTCTTTCAGTCCCCAGCCTTTAAAGAGCAGTGAGTGGAATACAAATTCTTCAGTCAGTTCTGCATTCGTAATCCTTCTTCCAGAATTGAGACTCAAAACCTGTGCATATGAATACATTAAACTTAATCCTTATGTTTTGCCCAGCAATTGTAATCAAGTCCAACATTTTTGGCTCTGATTGCAAATGCTGTTAGGGTCTACTCTGTGAAGTGCAGTGTTAAGAGGTTCTTAGTGGGGCAATTAATGTCCAGAAGAAAAAAACTCTAAATTCTTCACCACGATGATGTCGTTCTGTATCATATTGTTTTCTCTGTGAGGTGGCAGCCAAACTAGTGACAAAAGAAAGGCACCTTAACTAGGAGAATCTGCTTCCTGTATGTTTTTGAGTCATGTTCTCCAGCTCTACTGGCAAAAACAAGTTTTTATAACTGCTAGCACTGTAGCCAGTACAGCTCAAAGCACAAATTGCAGCCTATTCTGGTAACATACAAACATTATCATCTAAGTCCCCTTTTCGAAATCACTGCCACTATCACTAGTGATAGTACAAGAACCAGAAAGTATGATAGGATTATGAGACTGCTTTCTGCGTTTTCAGAACCTTTACACAGGAAAAAAAAATAGCCTTCTGATTTGTGAATGTGGCTTAAATAGTACTTGATAACACATGGAATATTTATGGACAACAAAGAAAGAGGAAACCCATGCAATCAGCTTTTTTCTGTGGCCCAATTTCTAAGAAGAACATGAATACACTTTGAAATTAACTCATCTGTTTAAATGGGAGAAGCAGAATATAGCAACAATGAAATATAGAAGAAAGCACCTGCTATGCAGTTTGTCATTCCCTGTGCAAGTTTTGCTACACAGTAAAACCAGCTCTAATCAATGTTGTCATTTAATGGCAATAAAATAGCAAAATCAGCTACTGTTATTTTTGTGGTCCCAAGCACTTCAAAAGCTCTTACTTCAAAATCATTTTGCCAGTCAAAAGCATGACCCTGAAAGTTACAGTCATCCCCCACAGCTCCCCTGCTCCCTGTGCCCTTTCCCTAACCCCTTTAAATGTGGACTGCAAGTATTAAATGTGAACTTTATCAAGGGCAGTGGTGGAACTCCTACTGCATCAACAGGCCCAGGAATTTCATCTGACTATCCACCATTGTACAGTTCAGATTTTATCGGGGCAACTACTGCTTCCACAGAGCAGAAATGTAAGTATGTAAAACACAATGCTAAGTTTAATGGCTCTTCGTGCCTGTGCACAGAACTTCCACAGATCAGGACAGGCACACTCCTGGGTGCAAGCAGCATTACATGTGCTGCTCACACCCTGCCAATCGCTCCAGCACGGGCAGCTCAGCCTTCCCATGCTGGCTGGAGTGCCCGTGAGAGCAGGGTGAGAGCACTAGGCTGGGTAAAAACCCAGAGAAACCTCTGCTCATTCTTCGCCCTTTTTCTGATTCTGTCATAACTCAATTACAATTTTTTACAAACACATTGTGAAGAACATATTCTACTGGCAACCCAAAAGAAAAAGATGAAGCAGCAGCCCTGTGGCAAAAGCAGAGTCAGGAGATCTGGATACTTTTCCTGGCTTTGCTTTAGACTTCGTGACTGACCTTGACAAGTCAGATATAGACAAATCCCACTCCCTGCTCCGTGCAAAGGGTCCTGCCTGCTTCCCAGGGAGAGTGGCTCCACTACGAGTATGTGTTGTCTGAGCAAATACACACATGGATGTGCATGTACACACAGAAATACAAACATTTGCACAAGAGATGAGTCCTGAAATCCAAAATTCCTGTCATTAACACAAAGCAAGGCATCAGCCTAATGAGAGAGTTAGGAAGGAAAATCTGCAGGTCAGGTGTTGTGGAGCATTTTGTAGTCCTGATGATGAAGTAAGAGACATGCACCTTTTTTGGGTGGTGTTCAAAGGTCATCTTTCCTTGCTCATGTCTCTAAAAGCAAGGGAAATACCACCTACATCGTAGGATGGATTTCAGGGCTAAGCTGGCAAATATTTATGAGAGCCATAAAGTTTGTCAGAGAAACTACACTTTAGAAAGACAAAATGTTACTGCTAGGCTGCCAGACCTGCAGATGTGCCAAGTTTCTACAAATCCCACCAGATCCAGCTTTTTTTTTCTACAGAAGTTGCTATCTTGTCTGTAGGAAAAAAAAAACAAAAACAAAAACAAAGAGAAATAAATTTGGTTTTAAACCACCTACATACTGAATATACAGAAGTTATCTCTCTTTCTTGTTTTTCATTCATAATTAGATCTACTCATGACTATACCAAGGTCTTCTTTATAGACTTAAAAAAGATTGTGCAGAGTAACTACTGGATATACAAAGAATGTTTTGATAGCCCAGGCTTCCACCCTCCTTCAAGAAATGAGCCAAGCATCAAGCTGGTATGAAAACACAGTGCTATAACACTGTATGGGCGTCTGACAGCACCAGGTGAGATCTGCCAACACCAGCCTCAGACCAAAAACAGGTGTGAGCTCCCTCCTGTACCACACACCGTCCTCTGGGCTGGGAAAGCCCAAGGAAAGGGAGGACATGCTTTGGCAGATGGCCCAAGGGCCAAACCCTGAATACGGATGACCCATTCCTGGATTTCTCTTGTCAGTGTCCCTTTCCCTGGCTGTGAGTGGGCAGCGGGGTCTGTTCCCTTCCCCAGCTAAGGGATATCTGCCATTTCTCCAGCCACTCTTTGTGGCTCCATCCCCTCTGCCCCATGGTGCTCCCCAACACTTGAGCTCCCCACCCCACCTCACACCGCATCTCCTCTCATGCCGGGGAACCTGCAGCTCCCTGAGGGCCTCTTTGTAGACTCATAGAATCACAGATTGTTAAGGGGTTGGAAGAACCCAGTCCCAACCCCCTGCCATGGGCAGGGACACCTCCCACTAGACCAGGTTGCTGAAAGCCCCATCCAGCCTGGGCTACAACACTTCCAGGGATAGGGCATC
>VZRO01006328.1:506036-534515 GCA_013397915.1 Daphoenositta chrysoptera | reverse complement strand
TTTTTCCCTAGTAACTCAAATTCATAGAAATTATGTGTGTAACTTCAAAGGATGGTGCTACAGTAACACAAGTTATTACACAACAGAAACATATTGCCAAACTGATGATTTGGGCTCCACATGTGAGTTAAATCAGAGTTATTTAAATAAATGATAAAGGCCTTATCCTGGCCCCACGAAAGAACTCAAAAACTTGCCCTATTCACACGGAAAGATTTAAGTATATAATACATGCTGAATTATTACTGTACAGTTTCTGCTTCCCTCAAAGACTCAAGCAATGGTTCTGCTGATACTGCACACTTTCCATAAAGAGATTATTATGGTAATCCCAAATATTATACTAACCAAGCTATCTTATATTTGAGCCCATCAGATCCAATGTTCTGCAAATAATCTCTAGCAGCTTTAGCTAGTGTTTATATAAGCTGGTCAGAATGACTGAGTAGTGGTGACCATGTTTTCTATGCCAGTCTCTAAAACAGTGAAAGTGCACTCGGTCTTAAAAACAGCAGCTCATACAGAAAATACGTTGCACATGCAAAGTTCTTTCCTATGAGAATTATACTTAGTATTTACTCTGCCAAACTGTTTGTCATAATTTTCAAATGTTTAACTTAAAGTGTTTTACAATATATCAGGCATTTAGCAAGACAAAGTATTTTCCCTCCTTACTTCTCCTTAGTCACAAAGTACTTAGAGTGTGCCAGGTATTTCTGACCTGTTGTTTCCTGAAGACAAAAATCCATGGCTATATTTTTTTTTCCCTTCTGGATAAACGGACTAACGAACTTTGCAAAGGAAGAGTTCAGATACCATGATAAATATTTACAGTCCATTTTGCCTGTTGCAGCTGGCTGAAATGGTCATACAATAGTCAGGACCTTAAAGTTAAGTCTTTGTGTTAGATATGCACAGATGTCTGCTGTACAGTTACAAAGCTGATCAACACAGAGAGAGATGCTGCAGGAACATGCTATGAAGACCTGTTTTCCAGGCTGTGGGATCACACACACCCTTATCTTTCCTCACACCCAGCCAAGTGTTACTGTTCGCTGGAGTGGGATGGAAATGAACTTAATTCATCTTGTAGTGGAAGGAGGGTGTAGTGGTTATTCTTAGCTCTGTGGCAGCACCCTCTTCTCCAGCTCTGTGCTACTGGACTGCAGCTGCAGCACACTGACAGTCTTGGCATCCCTCCTCTCCTCCATGCTTTACCTGCACAGATTCATTTGAACGTCCACAAATTCCTGTATTTTCATTAACACTCAAACCCAGAATTCTATGCCATGCAAAGTCTACAAGAGAAAGAGGACTGTTGCACTGTTAGATTACAGCAATGCAGCAAAATGAAGATCTAACTTCCACTATCTGGGACTTTGACTGACTGCCATCACAGTCAGGGGAACAATTTCCAATCCACTTTCCTGGACCACTTTTCTTACAATACCTTACTATAGATACAATGTAAGTCCTACAAAGCAAAAATTATAAGAGAGACAGGCAATAACAAACAAATAATAATAGTTATTTCAACCTGAAATGACTCTGAAATCGTTCTGATGTTGCCTTCTTAAAACTTTTTGAATTTCTTCATGTTTCTCCATATTTTTGATAATCACTATGGATTCTCACTTTTGCACATTCCTATTTAAATCTTTTCTCCATCGTTTGAAAAGCATTTAAATCAGCTGGAGATATTCTGGGATTTGCATCTGTTGCTGTTTGAAAAAATGTTATACTTACCAGCTGTCTACTTACCAACTTAATTTGCCATCTTTTAAACACAGTAGGAAGAATTATCTTTAGTAAAACTCCAAATGCAGTTGTCTCGAGGGTAGACTTCTACAACATGTTTAACATTTCCCTCTTTATTTTTCATTATAATGTCCCATGTTGTTAAGGAAGTGAAAAATAAAAATATTTCAACTCACCAGTTGCATCAGGTTTTATTTTGGTTTGAATATCACACATTTTGTAAATAAATAAGACTTCCAGGAGCAGAACAGTAGTCTTCCTACAAGCCTACTTATTCACAGTTACACCTGTGCTGTTGCAAAAGTGGAGTCTTAACAGACTGCATTAACAAGATTAAATGGAAGAAGTAATAAGGCACAGACTGTTCCATTTCATTAAAGAAGGGAAGAAGACTTAGTGCTGGAGGCACTAAGTAATGGAACAATATTTTCTTTTGATACTCTATTAATGTATGCATTTCCTATTTCAGTCCAATTATTTAAATTTTTTTTTCCTGGAAATTCTGAAAATAAATCTCAGCTTTCCTTTGTCATCAGTTTTTGTTTCAGACATATATAACACATGGAGGATTAGAGTGGCAGATGTAAGATGCCAAATTATTACAGATAAAATCCCCACGTTGTGAAATAACACCTATATCCTGCCTAGTTTCAGCCAGAGCTAAAAAGTAAATTTTACTCCAGTGTTTTTAGATGTCATGTGACAGACCTGTCTGAATTGCCCCTGTTGAACATCCGTTACATTAAATGAATATTAATTGAATCCCAATTGCCCCTAGGTTGTACAGAAAAGGGGAGTTTAGGGGTAAGCTCACAGTACCAATCTCTAACAGAGCTGCTCAGAGCCTGGAACTACTATGGTTTTTCCCCCATTTTTTTTCCTTGGTTACACTTGCAAAGGCATGCAGAGGCTGTTATGCACCAAATGTGGTGCAGCTGAACACAAACCAAGATTCACACAGGCTTTCTGTCAAACATAAAACAAAGCAAAACAGTACATAAGAAGAGAGCATTTATGCAAGCCACCTAATACTTTACATGCATTGCCTCTCACTAATTCACTTTTCCCTTTTGAGTCTTTGTGGATTTCCTGTGCTTTGAAAGAATTCCTCTCACCTCCGTGTTAAATATTCCCAGGCTTTTCTGCTGCGTTGTTACTTCACTTCCAGGTAACCTTTCCTTTTTAATATGTTTTCCCGTGCCCTAACCTTTTGCATAAATAAGTTTTTGGAGTAAGGGATGATTCAGATTCTAACAGATCTGTCTTGATAACCATGCATATTAATTTCCTTGGAATTCATGCCAAAGATAAAACAGAGAGGACTTAACTTTCAAGATTCAGTTAGCCTGATACATACAGGAGATTGTTATTTCTACATACTACTGGGAAAAAAAAATGCTCAAAATTGCCATCTCAACCACTTTGCTTTGAATGCTTGCTTGGTTTAGATGAAAACAGTTCAGGAATTTTCAAATAAAGAAACCAATGTGAAAGGAAATATTAGGGCAGAGTTCTGAAGTTTCTGAAAATAAGCAGAATTATTGGAGATTGGGAAAAGTACAGAAAACAAACAAATACATGAGCTTGGAATAGCAAGGCTGAAAAAATATTTTCCCAATAATACGGAAAACATTATTTGAAGGATAATAAGGAATAGGATGAGTTAATTACTTGCAACAACTCATTTAAATATGCATAAGCATTACACAGCTATTTTTTTCATATCTGTTCCTAGAACCAGTCACATATAGACTAGATGTGTTGCTCTGGGTTTATGATCTTAAATACAGTCTCAAACTTTTTGCCTGTGGCATTCTGATGAATAAGTATTTCCTGGCTTGGTAAAAAATAGTTCGCTCTCTATTATTTCATTAATCGAAGCCCTTTGATGTTATGGAGCATAATATTTCTTGACTGGGTAAATAATTGGTGTATAATTTTCCTTCTGTTGCAACAGCATTTCATTCTGCTGAAGTACTGATTGCCTAACAAGATCTTTAAGTCTCACTGTTTCTTAAAATATAAGAGTTTCCCATTAGACACACTGCTTTCCTCTCAAACATGGATCAAAGAAATGGCCAAAAGAAATGAACAATATTCAAGTGGGTTTTTTCCCCTCTTTTCCCTCTCTAATTTGTGTAACTGAAAATTAGTTCTGCATGAGTCAGAAAAAATCAATAGATTGCTGCCAAATACTGCATACCCTTCTGATGCATGATTTAGTATCAAACTGGTACTGAGCAATGATTCCAGACACACTGGCTTTCCAATCAAGAACTATCATTGACAAGCAGCCTAATAAATCCCACTGTATGTCCTGTTGGATGTGCTCTGCCTCTACAGGCATTAGGGTGTAAGGACTTACAGAGCACAATGAACTGCCTCAAACACTGTCAAAGAAGGAAGTTCTCGTAAGATAACCACCACAACAGGAACTTAGGAAAAGCACAGATGGCAAATAGAGAGGCATTAATACCAGACCTAAATGGAGGTGAAGGTTTGGAATTAGCACACTGGACGAATTCCACTGTGCAGACTGTGGGAAAAATGCAGATGGCAACAACAGGGGGATGCCTGACCTGGTGAGGCAGATCTGGATAACCCATCCAGACAAAAAATCCCACCATGGTAAACTGTGAGAAAGGAAACAGCTGCTAACACACATGTCATTCCAAGTTATGGGAACAGCATCTGTGCCTCATGGATACTGGGGATGTGGACCTGGAAAAGAATGGTACCTCCAGAAGAACACTTCAGAACCCTCAGCACCAAGCAAACCAGCGTGAAGAATGATGAGCAGAATGCCAGAGGAATCCATGTAGTGGTGGTATCTTTTGCTGAATCTTTCACTCTGTCTTCCCATCCCTCCCTCCTATTCCTATCTCTGCCTCTACCTCACATTTATGATTAAATAAAATCCGCACTATTGATTTTGGTGTATGGTCTTCTCTGCACCTTAATTCAGGCAGAGGCATCTCTTAACAATCAGATCCTAACACAGGGCAGGCAGAATTTGGAGGCAGAAGTCTATGCAATATTTATGTTTTGAAATGAGACCTCAGTACCAGAAGAAAATGGAAGTATTTTAACTCTTACAGAAATATAATGATGCAACATAATTTTCAGTTTTTGTTTCTAGAAATGTACCCCACTGACTCTCAGCTGAAAAAAACCCTATGTTGAAAAATAATTTCAAGAGCCAAACAAATACAAAGTGAAAACTCCACTCATCTACAGCACAGGTTAAAGCAAGTTCTGAAATCCATGTATTATAAGCTTCCTTTTGACCACAAAGCTGTCCTATGAGCTAGCTTAATAGCTTGAACCAACAGACAATCTCAAGAAAAGGCATCACCATGCACCTAGCTTTCTTTTTAACTGTTTGAACACAAAGAGATCATAGAATCATAGAACTGTTAGGGTTTGAAGGGACCTTTAAAGGTCATCTAGTTCCAGCCTTCCTGCAATGAGCATAGAAAAGTCATATTTGCACATTCATGATAAAATACTGCCCAACTGTATTCAACAGGAAAGAGATTTTTTTTTTAGATGATAAATATTTTTGAGGTAAGTGGCTATAGAGAAACGGGGCAGAGATTCTAGCACTGTTTTAAGAGCTGGATAATGTTTTGGTTATGGTCAGGACAGGTTTAATTATTGGCAATAGCCAGGAGGGGCCATGGCTAAGATCCAAAAGTTATTCTATACCACCTCAAGTCATTGCCAGGGGCAGGAGTAAGGAAGCCTCTTCTGGGGAGAATGAGTTCCTTCCAGTCAAGTACATGGGGCAGAGGGAGTGGTCCTGTCACCCTGGTTCTGAGGCTGAGAGCAGTTGGGTAACGTGCATTCTGAGCAACCACGTGTGAATTGTTTGCCTGCCTTTTACACTTTGTTATTATTATTGTTGCTGTTACTGTTCGTTTTCTTATCACATTGCTGTTTCCAGTACATTGTTCTTATCTCAACCTGTGATCTTCACTTTTTGTGCCTCCCATTCTTCTATCCATCCTGCAGCAGGAGAGAGGGAAGAGTGATTGGCATATGCTTTGGAGAGTCTCAGTGGGAGCACTAAATTGTGGAGTACCATTCCTACACCATGCCACACCCAAAGATAGAACTCTTTTTTTTTGCTCTTCTTGGTAGTTTTATCAAAAAGTATCCAGCTGTCTGGATAGCTGTCTGGGGAGTAAGAGAAATGAAAAAACAATGTGTAGCTGTGCACGGCAAGACTACTGGTCAGAACCTCATTTGGTATGGACTGGTGCAGGGTTGCCAAAGTCAGTAAAGCTGTATGATTATACTGACTGTGGGTTGGCTCCTCTTTACATTTATTCTGATGTTACACAGTAGTTGAAAAATAAAGTAGAGTGTTATAAAAAGGCTGTAAGTAATTGTATTATTGTCCTTCTGAAGGCTCCATATAATATATCCCCTGGTCTTATACTGCCAGAACTGTAGAAAATTGAGCAGCAGCTTCTAGGTTGTGGCCCTGCACAATTATGAAGAAGGTGCTTCTGTTCATTTATTTTAGGAAGTAGGTATCGTCCTTGGAGAATATGATCAGATGAACCTCGCTCTCTCTTTTGCTTTGTATATTCTTCAGCCATGCACGCTCTGATCAACCTTGCAAGTGCCCTTTCAGATGCTGGCCTTCCTCCTTTGCAGATATAGAACAGAAAGAAAAGTCTTACTGTATCCTGAAATCCTTGTGATCTGTAAATCTAAGTGTCTGCAGCCCTAGGGACATTTCAACAATGTGAATCAAGTTCTATTCCACTTGCAAGCTAAAGATACAAAAATGGTGATGCTGCTTTCTAGATTAAAGAAGCATCAATAGAAATGTATCAAGAATCCTGGTGCTTTAATCAGAGCTGCTATATATGATTGAATATGGATAGTGTAATATATATGTGTTTCTCCTAATCACAGCAAAAGGATCAGCACGAGAAATTGGTAGCAGGATTTTCTGTTAGCTCATTTTTTATTCTATTTTATTTTTTCTGGTGAAAAGTGATCCCAGCAGACTGCATGAAGGGGAGCCATGAATGAGATAGAGCATGCTCTAAAGGTCTATTAGTCCACTGTGCAGTACATTTTAAGTTAAAAGACTTCAGAAATGATAAGAGAAGCCATACCTCTATGTACAGAAAATAAGTATCTTTGGACAACCTTGTAACATTGAGGTGACAGGCTTCCTCTGTTGATATGAACTCTTCAGGTCTTTGAAAAACACTGAATGAGTGTTAAGAACTAGGGACCAGAGAATCATCCATGGAAAAATTGGAAAAGAAATTATGGACATGTACGAAATAGTATCTTTGAACCGTACTGGAAGTGGTGAACTAATAATAGAGTGGTCTATTATTATACTTCCCCATTTAAACTTGCAGGATCTATGTGACTTCTTTTGACTGACTCTTTCGTCTCACCACTTACTTATTGTTTTACCTTCCAAGGAGTGACTGACCCCTCTTGATAAAAAAAGTCTCTTGCCTAAATTGGAGAATACATGTCCCAGACATATCTGAAGAGAAATTCACAGCTAAATACATTCAGGACTAAGTCAGATATTTTAGACTTCTACAGTCCAGATGCTCACACATCACCTAATCAGGCTACCAAACTTTTACTGTAGGAAACCACTGACTTTCCAGAAAAATTGATGCTGTTTTCATTATTTCAAAGCTCATGTGTCACACATTGTGTGTGTCAATATCTTGCTACTGGATGACAGTATTGGAGGAAATTGTTTGTAATGGGCTATTGCCTGTGAAACTACTGATTATTTCTGTAGGTCAATTTAGTTCTTCTAGTGGCCAACATGCTTTGCGCTCCAATCTTCACTGGTTGCCCAATTTATTGATATTTTTACTACTATTTAAAAAGCCAGTAAATCTTTAAATTGCGAGTCACCTTCTGAGAAGGAATATTTTGAGAGCTGCTTTCGAGTTAAAAGCACTGATCAGTATTACACACATTCTGCTTGATAGTCTGAATATGAATGCCATAGTTTGGACATTTAAAAGTATATTTATTAGCCCACACAGAATAAACAGCTACATGCCCCAAATTTTGAACATTAAGGGAAATTATTTTGATATAGCTCTTTTCTTTTTTTGTGTGTGTTGACAATAAATTTCAGTTTTCTGCCGCAACAGAACCATTGTCTCCTGAGCACTTGATCTAACCTGTTAAAGAAAGCTGAGCTTTACACAGACTTTTCTCACAAGAGAAGCAGAGATAAATCTAAGATGGCATTTTTATTTTTTTTCTTTAAGCAAGAGTAAATTGCATTCTATAGTTTTTTATAAACCAGAAAAATCAACAACCCAAATATTTCGCTATAGTTACTGAAGTGACCTGTCAAGAAGAGTAGTGACTACACATTGAAAATAAAAACCAAACCAGGATTTATGCAAGTTAGATAATTAAATAAATTGTATTAACAGAAAGCTTTTTCAAGAGTTTTCTGGTATCTAAATGTAAGCCTTACTCTTTCATACTTTAAATGTGAAATGATACCTCTTGGTTTTATTCCTATATACTGCCGTAACCATACTCTGCTTCCTATAATGTATTCCAATTTAAACTCTAGACTCCCTATAACCATAATGTCTTGCTGGAAACCTAATAAAGTGGGACAATTTATCTGTTGGTGACCACAACCACTATGCATAATTTAGTGTGAGACCTCTGTATTTCCACTTTACTGTACGGAGACAATAAATTCTCTCTGGGATCTCTTCATTACATGCGTTAGCAAATGGTCTTTGATGGGCAGCAGTGCTGCTTCTGAACTGTGCTTGTGTGATGTCCCTTCAGTCTGCCAAGCCCAAACACCGGAAACGGAGAGGTGAAACGACAAACACATCAGAAATATTTCAGTGGGCATCCTGAACCTAGTGAATTTCTGCTCCATCTAGCTGGGAGGAGAATGGGGATCTTGTGTTTTACATAAAACTCAGGTAGGTTTCACAAACAAGAACACTGTCTGCCACATTATAAGGTCAGTCACAAAGAAAGCATCACTGCTGGGTTTCTAATCATGAATCTCAAGCTCATTAATAATACACAAAAGAACATCAAACCTTTCTAAAACAACAAGCCCAGAGCTTTGCTGTAATACCTCTGCCAGCACTTCTGCTCTGCATTCCTGAAGACACATATTGTGCTTTTGACAGAAAGAGTGAGTGCTTTTAAGTCACTCTTCTAAATACTACCACAGGCTTGTTTCCAAGCACAGCATGTGAATGATAGATGCAGAATTCAACAAATTTAAAAATAGTGAAAAAAAATTAATTATTAACTAAAGATCATGGTTGCAGGCAGAAGACAGGTGATAGAGTGAGCATGAGCTACTCAATGTACTGTGCTGCTATTTTAGTTACTGTGTTCAACAGAATCTTCAAGCATGTGACAAAACTTGTGGCATTGTCCTCTAAAGTCCTCCATGAAGGCATGAAATGAAGAGAAACTCCAATCAGTATGGCAGCTTTATTCACACTGGTGACATGAAAAAGATACTGATTCACACTGAGATACATTAGTGTCAGAACAAAAAAACCCTGACGAATACAGATCCCCAAGACTTCGGTACTCGGACACCTGTCTCTCAAGACACTTAAAGTGGGATTAGTAAACCTGTATGTACTTAAATGTTTCTCTAGGATATAGGCAGACCAGTGATTTGCCATTGGGTCTGGGTTTGTGAACTGCTAACACACAAAAGCTGGAGAAGAAAAGATAGAATCTTAGGTGCCTTGGGCAACATATCTAGGGATGTTTTTAATTAAAAAAAAATGCCTAATTTCCTTCTCAACAGCAACTAACTACTAAAACTGTAGTAGTGACATCAGAATATAGGGGAAGTAGTGAATGAGCTATTCTTATTCTAATTAAAAAAAAACCAAATGTATTTGCATTTGGTTAGTGATGCATTTGGTTAGTGATGTTTTTACCCCTTTGCCCAAAGTACCTGACATTTTTTTCTGACAAAACTTTAATGAACATAGCTGTAACTTCATTAAAGCTAAATGGAAAACAGCTTTGTCATCCTAGCTTATAAAACATACTGGGGGGGGGTTGTTGATTAGTTTTGTTATAGCTACAGCGCAAAGAATAACCTGTTTGTAAGCTCAAGCCTAGCAGCCTTCGGGATGTTGCCACATCTGAGGCAAAGCACTATGGCTTGTAAGCCCCACACAGCCATGCAGAAGTGCAAAATGTTTGAGCCACACAGAACTTCGGGGACATTTAGGTAATTAGGCAAATGTGTACTAGTGTGCTAGGAGCAATGTATCAGAACACTTTCACAAGACATGGTGAGAGGCCTCAGTAAGAGCCTCCCTTTCATCACCTGATAAAGCCTATCACTAGCTGTGGAACAAAGGGAAAGAGTAGTATCAAATGAATCACAAGTACAGCTTCCTGCCATGCTAGTGAAATAATGCATTCTTGTCAGAAGCCTTTCATCCAGCCATTTTAAAAGAAATGAGAATAAGCTGTAAGAAGAGAAGAGACCGCTAGGAGAACAGTGGTGTTACTGTAAGTTTTTATCACTGTCACACTACTTTGTCATTATGTTGGGTATACTTTTCTAGCTTCCCCTTCCAGGAGCTGCCGATGAATTTAGAGATGTGAAATATAAACTTTTATCATCCACCTCTTAGATTCAAAAAACCCGTCCAAATAACTAACGTTAAGGACGAAAACTAGCTGACTAGCAGTGTTAAGTCATCTTCCTAAAACATAAAAGTGTACAGCAAAAGGATTCTGGTATCCTAGGCCATGAAATATAACCCTTCTTCACTGGTTTATATTGATTATTCTTGAAAACAATACAAGATATAACTTCCCAATGAGGTAGAATAGCTAATGAAATCTAAGAATCCAGTTAAAAACAAACAAACAAACAAACAATACAAGGTATTTTTATTGGTATTTTTTATTCTGTTATGTATCCAGACAGGACATATCTACTTGAAAGACTTCCCACTCTGTGCTGAGACTGAGAACTTAATTTGCTTAAAAAATTTAAATGAATGGTACAGCAGAACAACCATATTTATCAATGTTACATACTTCAATACTGTCTGTTGCATTGTTAAAAATGGAAGTACAGTTGTGTTACAGATGCCAAAAATGGAATTGCTATTAAAAATGGTACAGTATGCTCAGGTACATATGCTCAGGTCTGCCTATAATCACCTTTCTACCCATTTTTCTTCTCCCCACAAATGCTATTTATGGGGAAAGAAGAGTGTGTATTATCTATCCCTTTGCACAGGTGCCATGCATAATGTAATTACTATGATCTTCTGCACCTCAAAAGTGCAACCACTTCCCATAACTACACAGAGGAAGAAAATAACCATAACTCAAATTACTGTACAAGAGACAGTCCTTACTAATATAGCCCTTATTACCTAAGATGACATTGAATAACTATGGATAGCATTAGTATTTTCAATTCAGGTGGTTCTACACTCAATTATTAACCAGCCCTACCTCATGTTCCCTTGGACCCTAATTACTTCTGATCATGTGACTCAGCAAATCAGAGCAAAACTGTAATACTGGTCCCACAGAGAACTACCTACCTAGGGAAGGGAGAAACAGTAAGCCAAGGGATATATGCCACAAGTGCAGCCCACGCTAGCGTCTTACTCACTGTAGCTTTAGTTGTTAGAGCCAAGAAGGCAAAAGAAACAAAATTCTGCAGCATTTGGAGGCTTTTCTCATACTGTCTTAGCAAGTATTACTAAGCAATCTGGCATTCAAACTAAAATGTTTTGCTTTGCAGAAAAATGCTGAAAAAACATTATTAAAAATCTCACAAAAATTGTTTTATCTGGTAAAAATCATAAGCATTAAAAGAAAAAGTGTAAGAAAAGCAATTCAAGCCAGATGTTTTCAGTATGTCTACATGAATCACTCTGTAACAAATTTCTCTCTCCAAATCATAGGTCTAAAGCTTTAATTGGCAGACAGTAAAGTCTGATGGGAAAATAACCGTCTTTTAAATACCTAGGAATGAAAAGCAAATTGAGTTAGCACAGTGTAAAATGAAAGTAATTATATAGTGTCAATCCTGTTTTATACAGTTCAGTCTTTGAACAACATGTCTAGGAGAAAATATGAATCGCCTTTCTTCAAGTGACTCATGCGCTTTTCCCAAAACATAGTCAGGGCTATTACACGTAACAGCAGGCTCTCTGCTTAAGGGTTTCTCAAATGTGAATGATACTAAACAGTTAGTATGCAACAATGTACAATTTCCTCTTCCTCTTGTCAAACCCAACTATCAGTAACTAGCTATGAGAGAACAAGTCTTCATTGGACAACTTCCAAAAGTATCTTTTCTGCAGAAAGAATTTCTACTATCTCCGAGAAAATAGCCCCACAAGGAAACATAAAAGACTTACTGAAGTCTCAACAATATGTACTATGCAACTGTGTATTTTCATTGATACATTTAAAATTCTGCTCAAACGCAACTAATTCTCTGAAGAGAAACAAAAAAAGGAGTAAAACTTTTACATGATGCCTCGTGTCACAGTTCCTGACTGATGTCACTTCTCAATTTCCCACATCTGCTGGTTTTGTACCATCACTTGTCCCTATGCCATGTGCACTGCTTCAGCTATATTTCACCTAACAGACTTAACATCAGAGAAGGCTTCTATAGAAGGGGCAAGGCAGGAAGCCAGAACTTTGCTCTCTACAACTACCTGGCAGGAGATTGTAGTCAGGGGAGTGCCAGCCTCTTCCCCAGGCAAACACTGAAAGGATGAGAGGACAAGGTGCACTATGGAAGACTCGGGCCAGACATCTGGAGGAATTTCTTTACAAAAAGGGCTGTTAAACATTAGAACAGACTCTGCTGAGATGGACAGGGTCACCACCCCTGGAAATGTTCACGAAACGACTGTATGTGGCACTCACTTAGTGCCATGATCTAGTTGACAAGGTGGTGGTCATTTAAAGGCTGGACTCAATAACTTCATAGGTCTTTTAAAACCTAAGTGATTCTACAGCTCAGTGTCAGGTAACAGCTAATTTTTCTAAGCAACATGGTCATGTGATATTGTAAGGATTCTAGGAAATATTACCTATTCATTTAACTTTGACTAATTTGCACTTATGAAACTCCTACCTTAGATCATCCCAGGTGTAAAAAATTACCCAACAGCAAACATCATCTCCACTCTATGTAGGAAAGACAGATGATCCTGGTCTACAGTGGTACTTTTACTCGAGCAAACTCTGATTATCTGCAAAGACATGGCATCTGAATCCTTTGTGTAAGTAATAAACCTAAATACCTTCTCAGTAGTATCACAGACACTGAGCTGATAAAAAAATTATTTGAGAACAGCTACTATGATCATTATTACATTTTATTATAGGCCTCCACTCTTACTCCTCGCAGGGTGCATGCATTTAAATTACAATGTATTGGGTATCACGAAACATTATAACCTTTGACCACTTAACTTCTCCAAAAAGGGAGGGATTACTTGTTTCTTCAATTTAGGTTGATGGTGAACTTGAGTCTTTTCTTCTGTCAGGGTATCTACAAGCATCTGGAGAACAGTATTTGGGGCTTCTTTTGCTTTTTCTTTCTCCTCTTCCTTACTGATTTCAGGAGAAGTGAAATCAGCACTGTTGCTTGCTACTCAGTCTCCTTTCCCAAAAACTGGGTTAAGGTGTCTCCCTGCTAGCTTCCCAACACTTTAACTACCCATCTTATGCTCAAATCATAACTTCCTTCCTGAAAATACTCATGGATTTTATACAGCCATTTTAATAATACAGTTCCTCTGCTTTCCAGTTGAAGTTGCATGTGTTAATTCTTTCAATTTTCTCTTTCTTCCCTAGAGCCAAAACAAACAAATGGAAGACTATCTCTGTTTGCCTTGCTACTGCCAGCTCTGACTCAATGTACCACGTGCAATTTAGAAAGTGGATGGTAGGTTTTCCCTGCAAGGATCACCTGACTGCCCACCTACCACTGTGCCCATGACTTGTTCACCTGCCTGATGCACTGGTCACTCATTGCACATACATGCAATCCCACGCTGGGACTTTTTCTGCACTGTTTTCAAGTGTTTCATAAAAGTTCTGTAAGTTGCAATATTTATTTGTTCACAGCAAATAACCGCAATATCAGGGCCCAGACCTTGCTGCATAGAACTGGCATAGAAAGAGTCCTTGGTAAATATTTTCAAATGAAAATTACCCGGCCACATCCAGCTAGAAGAAAAACAACAGGCTACTGGAAGATGTCAGAATTGCAAAATCATTAGCATGGCGCTTTAGTAGTGAAAATGTATCAGAGAAGCTTGTAATAAAACCTTCTATAACAGAATTGCTTCAGACTTAAAACACAGTTTATTTTGAAGCAAAACTAATAATAAAAACCACATAAAGTGCAATAAAGGCATAAATGTCACATTTTGTGAAAGTAAATTTTCACCAATAACTTAGAAGAGAATATCTGTTACAGCGACTTAAATGAAGATTTAAATAGGAATTTTGAAGTAACAATCATGTTACAGTTGATAATTATGGTTTTGTTAACCAGAAGTACTTAAAATTATTTATTTTCCAAAGCTAATACATTAGTTATAGCTTTTCTTCATAGAAACTTCAAAACAATGCAAATCAATCAACTGAATAACCCTTCTAAAGCAGAACTACATTTATGCGGTATTTAAGTAGTTACTGACATATTCAAGAAAAATATGCTGACTCATATGCTGACTCGTGAGTAGCTGAAACTGTCATGTAATCACTCTAAGTATTTCAACTCTGTAAGTCTCCAGAGTTTCTGAAGTGTGTTGATGTAATGTAAGACACACATGTTTCTTCTGACAAAGACATCTGGACTCTAGAAAAGCAGACCTATAACAGACAGAACAGTATTGGGGTCTAAGGAGTTTGCAATTTAGACTACTTTCCCTGGTACATAATCAAAACCATATTATTAGTCGTACTAGCCCTTCATGAAAATGAATGAACTGTGATCTTTTCTACTCCAGGGTTCTTGTTTACTAGGTGTTTACGATAAGAAACCTGTTTTGGAACCATAAACAATTATTTCCTCTTAGAAAAAAGTGTTTATGGGTCTGAATGCAGAATCAGCAAGGAAACAGAGATGCTGACACTTCCTCTTACCCAACAGATCAGTTAATGACCGTGACAGGCTAAGTATTTCTTGTTGCCTAAGGGATTTAAGGCACATCTCTTTTGTAAACTACTTAACATGCCTCAAGCAAAGTCTAAAATGGGATTTCTATCTCACTCAGAACTGAACTGTATAAATTCTGGAGCTGAAAAAGCTTTCTGCTATTCCAGGATATGGGAATTTACAGTATATGACAGGTTCCACGTGACCAAAAACACTAGGTGCAGAACAGTCATTTACTTGTATTTTCCATGAGGAAATTTCATTTTAGAAGATGCAAGTACAGAAAGTAGTATGACAGACTGCCCTTGTGTCCACAGGGCCTTTAATAAGCTAGTCAGTGTGGGTACAGAGGAATCATGTGCCTGAGTCACTCCTATCTGCACTCCATATGCTGAAAGAGAAGAACCTGCAATCAGAGTTCAGACAATGCTTCAGTTTTGAACATTTAGGGAAATCTTTTTTTTTTTTTTTTTTTTTGAAAAGGATACTGCTAAGTTTAGCCACTTTGAGGTTAATAAAGAACCAGGTCATTCAGAGATTTCAGAAAACCAGTCAAAATTGTTACTGTTGTCATTAAAACAGGGAGTTGGAGAAAGCTAATGAGACTCTGAGCTCTTTCTGACATGAGTATTCAGAATAAAGTTAAGAGAGATAAGATACCTGGAGAGCAGAAAGGTGAAAGTTGGTACAGAAGCACTAGTTTTTATTTCAGGGATGATGCTGATACACAGGAATAAAAATTTCTCATGAGAAAATATCTCATTCAAGCATATTTTTCTATTTAATCCTTCTGGATTACATTCTCATTCATCTCCACATGAAGCCATAGGTTCAGTTTTTCCTTTAACATGCACTCCATCAACAGAGGCTTCTATGAGCTTTCTGGTTTGCAGGTAAGCTTATCAGGTGCTATAGCTCTGTGTGAGCTCTGTATCAGCCACTCCTCCCAGTTTTGTATCATCAGACTGTATGCATTTTTCATCCACTGAGGAAATCCAAATACAAAATTCACTGCTCCATTGCTGGTTTGTGACTGTCCAAAGTTCTTTGGACCCATAAATGAACTAATGCCATATAGTCACATCTGTAAGCAGTTTATCATCCTTGACATACACAGACAGGCAACTTTAAAGCGGTAATTCAACTAGTGTCTGACGTAAGTAACTTATGTAAATTAGACACTACACATGGAAAATTTCAGCTTTTGATGTAGATTTATTCTGCATCGACAGGTACACCTTATGTCTCTGGACATCCTAAGTGTAAAATTCTCAATTAGACAAAACATTAATTACACACTGTAATTTTTGAGTACAGAACTCCAGAAAGAGCACAAGCAATGGAGGTAAAGCAAGTATTATTTAGTTTGAAGCTTGTGGTGTCACACTAAAATAATGTATTTCTACTTCAACTACCTATTCACTTTCCTAAAATTTATCAGCCCTGTATGACGGGATGAACTGAAATAAGATGGTGACAGCTGAAGGACTGTTCACACGAGCTGATGACGAAGAATAATTTTATTAATAGGATAATCATACATCTCTATGTACCAGAACAGTCATGGTTTTTTCCCAAGCATTTTGAAGTAAACACCTAGTACATTTGGACAATCACTTTTGTTGTGTTTAGAAATGATGTTCTCCAATTCAGTACATCCACTAAAACCACGTGCTGCTCCCCTTCTCCACTCCCCTCCACCATGAATGCACCAGAGCAGGAAATGGGGGGCACAAAAGCTCAGGCTGAGGTAAGAACCATTTACTGGAAACAGCAATGAGATAAAACTAACAGTAGCTGCAGCAATACCAATGACAGAAGGTACAAGAAAAGTAACTATTCACAAGAATCCCCCCACCCAACAACAGACACTACTAGGCGCCTCTCTGCCATGTTTATTCGACTGGAAAGGAGCCCCTTCTACTTGGGAGACTGTCCCTTTCCCAAGCCCCTGCCAATGTTGTGAAGTGGTTCAGAATAACCTCCATGTCCAAGCCATGCCCTCTCCTGGCTACTGCAAAAATGAATCCTGTCCTGGCCAGAACCAGGAGAACTTTTCCTTGATATTGTTAGGGGATGAGGCAAATTCATCATGTACCATGCTATACTGTATGATAAACATATGCGTCCCATGCAAAGAAATAACTACAACCCAGCTAATTTACTTTTTTCTTTAAGCAAAGATTGTGACCTAAGTTTGTTGGGGAGCAGTGACCAAGATAAAAATAGGAGGAACAGGACTGTGTAAATGTTTCAGCTGTTTTTCTCAGACAAAACAATACCGCAAAGGGAAATATTAATGGCAATTGCAAAAAAAATTGTGCTGGAGTGGTCTGCTCAAAACCAGGGTACTTAGATTGAGTGTAAATGAACAGCTTTTTCACAAGGAATATGTGCTCAATGTTTACCATGGCAACCTGGCATTGGACCAGTATGGAAAATTGACCCTGAGGGAACAAGTCCACAGAGATACTCTGTCATTATCTGAGACAGCATTGTGTGACTGGGATTGGTGTTACGCTAAACTGCCATGTGAAGGTTTTAGAAATATACATGTATAACTACAAATAAAATATACCTAGCATGAATGTTTTCTGCAATATCATGCAGAGTCATCTATTTAACTGGTCTTGCATGGCTTATTTCAATCTCCACCCTTAAAGACAGACTTTACAAATAAACTACCTTCCCAAAGAATGAGTGACTAATGACAAAACTTGATTTGCAGGGAATATGGATAAAGTAATAGGTTATCCAACTTGAGTAAGATACCTCAATAGAACCCACATAAGTGGGTACATTTTGTCTTTTCCCCTCTGATATTCAAAATTAATCTTCTTTACTTCGTTTTGCCATTTTATTCCAAAAATGGCAAAAGCAACAACGGTATTCTTCATGATAAAAACCAAACCAAACTAAGCCAAAAAATCCCACAGTATATTTATCCAGAGTAGTAACAGTAACTGCACAGATTCCAAAATATGCATCCACAGAACTTGGCCCAAAGGGAAACAGATTGATCTGAAAGAGCAAAACGGAAAAAATGATAATTAAAATCATCACTGCATAAAATCAGCTTGTCAGGGAGAGATTGACAAGTTCATGCTAATGATGACTTGAAAATTGACCACAGTTGATTGATTTTGTGTTAAAAAGGCTCAAGTGAAATACATTATAAATTATATTAATTATATATATAAATTTTCATTTACCCTATAGCTAAATGAATGGCAAGAAAAGCTCCCTGGTGGTATTTAGCCACTCTACTTAAAACTTTGAAAGAATCAGAAAGTTTGACACAGCTGAACAGCAGAGGAAACATGTCAAATGTCTTTTTGAACTATTTTTTTCAAAGAAGCTCTTACAAAGCTTCATTAACAGTGGATTCTTCTCCTAGCATAAGCAGTCTATTGTAAGTTGCTTTGAAATGGTATCTAAATAACCAAATAATAATTTAGTTTTCTGTGATTTTGTATCAAATCTTATTTTGAGTAAAACAGGTATTTTATAAAGCAATTTTCTTGTGAAAAGAAGGTTAAGAATTTTGAAGAATAATCTAGTAGATGAGGAAGGAATGCTACAAAATCCACAGCAGGGGATAAATACACTGAAGAACAATCTTAAAAAAATTATGAGCCATAATTCATACAAAAATGAACTAAAGAGACCCTACCATTTTAAAAACACAGTCTGTGGTCTGTGAGATTTCAGTCCAAAGGAAATGTGTTATAACTACCAGAGACTTTCTTTGAGTGAAACAGAAAGGACCAAAAAAAGATTTGGGAAAAGGCTCAAATAATTTACACTGGTAAACAATTTACTCTAGTTTGATATAATCTACAAATATATTTATGCTGTTTATTCCAAAGGACTGCTAAGAAAAATGGGACCTTTGTAAAAATTGCAAGTTGCCATTAAAATGCTATTTAGGAACAAATGTGGCTATTTATTTTCAATGCTGTCATAACAATAAAATTCTGTCACAATTACTTCCTCAAAGAGCTAGAGCAGACATATTTCTGTAGTAAGCAGACAGAAATATGTATTTCAATATAGATATTGAACCGTTACATTATAGTATGTATGTATGACATGAGAATTATGTACTACCAGTGCCTGCTAAAAAAAGGTTGCTGAGAGCAGTTGTGGATGCCTCATCCCTGGAAGTGTTCAAGGCCAGGTTGGATGGGATGTTGAGACTCCTGGTCCGGTGGAAGGTGTCCCTGCCCTTGGTGGTGGGGGGCTGGAGCTAGATCATCTTTAGGGTCCCTCCCAACCCAAAGCATTCCGGGGTTCAGTGAATTCACCTGAGACACAATGCAGTCATTGGTCATAGTCAGCATGGGTTCACAAGGGTTAAGTCCTGCTCAACTAACCTTATTTCCTTTCAGCTTTAAAATTCAGAGTCAAAGCTGTGCTCTTATTGTTTAAATGTATTAAAAATGCATCTTTAAGAGTATATAGCAAAGAAAAATCTAGTCCACTGACAACAACACATGGAAACATGTTAATTGCCCATGGTATTTATTTACCCCAGCGCAAAACCAAAGGGGCGATGGAAGTCAAACACAGGTCACAAGTGAGCTTGGCTGAACAACCTTATGCATTTCAAAATTTTCTTCCAAGTGTCAGAACACCAGGGAGAGAAATATAGCAAATGTGAATAAAATGATAACGACAACAAAATATATTCTTGACCAGCTTTATACTTTGACAGTTTTAGATAACCTTACAGGATTGCACTGATCAAATATTCTCCGTTGAAGTACGAAGTACCTCCTTCATTTATGTTCAGTCTCTGATAATGTCTGTTCTCTCACTGCTGTAGTCACATTCAAGGTGATCTTTATGAGGTCCTTTCAGACAGCATATTGATGCCATTCCCTACAATGTTTTAGGCAACCTTAAGCACTAGGCAAGAATAAACACAAATCCTAGGCACATCGAGGCCTTTTAAAAAGTAATTTCACGTCCATCCCCAGAGGCACACACTTCACATAAATAACCCAAGTAATCTAGGAATTTAGAGGCCTGATCTAGGTAATTTTTGGTGCCTTGTTTTCACTTTCTGAGTTTTAAGCTAGGAGAAGGGAGAGAGAAGTAGAGCCTGACAGCAAGATGATGGCTCACACAATTCCTGCCCATAGCATTTATTTGGGTTTTCTTGAGGCTGTCCCTCAGCACTTCCCAACCCTAACATGCAAGCAGTGAGCAAAGACACAGAGATCAAAGAAACATTTCATGCCTCATGGCTGGACAATGTAATACTCAAAGGGGCAAATGAACTTTATTTAACAAAATACATTCTTTGTCTGAAAATCATTTTTAGCATCCTGCAAAAGGAAGAGCTGCAATTTCCAAAATATTTATTTCAACAGTTTATATGAAAAAAGTGCGAATGATTTAAAAGGTGTATCTAAACATCTAATCTTATAAATACTCACATATGGATATATAAAAAAATGCATATAGTTTACAAAGGGTTCTCAGTCTTCTGACTTAGTAATATCAAGACAGCTTCCTGATATTGAAGGGTAACTGATAAAGAATATATCAGTTACTGAGGGTAACTATGATAAAGAATTTTCTACCACTCATGTTCCTGGTGATAAGGAGCAAGATATTTCTTCGGTGTCGCCTTTTGTAGAAAAGTATAGAATACTGATTTCTGGCTTTCTGACTCAGGAAGAATATTACCAACTAAGTTTCAACCTAGGACATCTTTTTCCCTTTTTTTTGTCTTCATAAAGTACAAAACATTTTTAAAATACTGAAACACGTTGTTTCATGTCATGTACTTCCTGAATTACTAAAAAACCACAAAACAGAAACATTTTTTCTAGCTGTAGACTGAAATCCTTCCTTTGCTTGACAAGGAATTGTAATTTGTTCTTGTAAAAACTGTGCTCTCCTCTCCTATATTTATCAGTATGGTTTTTTTTTACTTTTCTCCTGACTTAAAAGTATTTTTTTTTCTCTCTTATCTGCATGGCATATCTGCCTACACTGTTTTTCTGTTAGGAACTTGGCTCTCAGCTATGATATTCATTCATGGATAAATGTCATCCCCAGATATATTTTAAGTAACATATTCTCCTTTATATTTTCTTCCAATGAAAACAATCACTGCTTCTTCACAGGATGTAAATATTTTCTTTATAACTACAGTGTGAAACTGAAGCTGGTTTTAATCATTGTGTCAGTGAAATTCTATGTCGCAATGACAGAGATCTTCTTTCTCCAGTGCAGGAACTGATTATTGCCTTCAGACTGGGTAGCAAAGGAGTAGTTCTTATTGTGTAATCTGCAACAGGCCCATATTGTAGGTCACTGTTTTTAGGCAATGCCCAACTTAAGAGACCTGAACTTTGCTGGAATAACTAAAATAGCTTATTAAAGAATTTTAATGGACTGGCTTAGACTGCACAACACTGGATACATGAATCACTTGGGAGAGCAAAATGCAATCATCTTTATTGTCTATTGTTTAGCTATTTCATGACAGGTGGAGGGAATCAGAGAATTCTGCAAAACATAATGGTGAGCTGCCTTATTCTCCCTTCCACCCATAAACCTGTGCCATAGTAATAAGCAATCTGTAGATACTCTACTATTTAGCATGGCTTCCTTTGCTACAGGGTAGCTCCTGCCACCCTTAATCTTCTGTACACAACAAACCTTAGTAGCACTGGCTACACTTGCCAGTGTTAATATATAAAACCTCTTTAAGTTCAGCTTTTCTGTGCAAAAGCTCACTAACGGTAGCACTATGAAGCTCCACACACACTTTTTCTCTCAATAATTACCGTTCTAGATGTGCTCAGTTTAAAGTAAAATAAGTGAGTTTGTCCATCACTTTCAGCTTTGTAAACACAAAACATCCACAGTGCCCCAATGGGTCCTTTTTTAATTGTATACTATCACGAGGATAGTGCCTTTGAAACAGGAGCTTTTAAAGCCCTGGTGACACCTTCTATTACAGTCATGTAAGGTGCCCCACACCCTCTCCCTCATCTCGTTGTGTCTGACCCTTGGCATGAAGTTCCCAATACTTATGTAGGTGACACACAGAGATCAAGCATCCATCCTTCAGTTAATGGAATTAGCCATACAATATCTAGCTCTCACATTCTTCTCGATAGCAACTGCAGGCTTGAATGGCAGTGCAGTTTTTAACAAAAAAATTTTAAGTATCAGTTGCAGAATGTGACACAGTTTTTGCTCAGGCAGGTAAAATGTGGCTAAAACTATGTAAGCAATTCTGCTCTTATCTCTGGGAAGAGATAAATTTTTTTCTTAAAAATCATAGCTGTAGCATTTAACAAAATGCCTTGCATTTGAGCAGTGACAAAAATAAACTCTAGAATTCTAAAATTCAGCAACAGCAGTGACAACTAGAATAGCCTTTTCTACATCTCCTCAGTCCTCACTGTATGATTGCTTTTTTACCAGTTTGTCCCTAGGTCTACAATGACCAGAAACCTCATTAATGCTCACAGTGCATAGTAGAAGACTCCAGCCTGGTGGGTGTAAACTGATTTTTGTAAAAAATACATCACAATGAGTACTGAACGCACTAAAAGGTAGAACTTGGATTTTTTTAATGCAGTATTATGTCCTATGAATTTAAAAAATACAAGGCGTTTGTAGACCCAGCTTTTTAAAGATAGCCTGTTTTTTATTTACTTCCTTCTGAAATGAGGCCAAATCACTTATCTAAAAAAATCTTTAAAAAAAAAAATTGTTATCTTATGCCCATCAAAGAAAAACAGCTAATTAAATGTTAAAAACAGAAGTCATTCAACTAAATGGTAGAGTGCCAGCTGTACAAGGACATACGCATTTTTGTTTCTTATAACCAGTTAGATGTATTGTAGAACTGTAAAAGATTATCACATATTACAAAATCTGCAAGCCAGGAAAACTAATCATACCCTAGTTAGGGTGTGTGAGTAGCTATCAAACGTCACTAGTTGTATATTGAAGTCCAATGATGCAGAAGCCATCCCCAAGGATACAAGTGCTGGATTTCCACTTGTACCCACGTTCCCTCCCTTACACTGTGTACATCTGTACATATAAAAGTGTAAATTCAGAGTGATTTGTCTGTATGTCCCTGTGACCACAAATTCAGTTCTAGCAACCAATGATTATTGGTCAATACTACAATGATTATTTCTTAGAATGGCTGTTACTTATGCTGCCATGCATGCACAATGAATATGGACAATGAAATTAGGCATCAGGCTTGATTCTTTAAACTTACATATTAGGTATACTCTTGTAGATTCATTATATGTATATTGGCTAAGTTCTGTGAAGTTTTCATTAAAATATCATGAAGAGGTGGCCTGTTTTTATTAAATCAAATGAAAGGGTAGTGGGATGCAAAAAGGATCTTTATCTGCCTGACCTATGGCTCCTCAGGAAGACATTTCACTTTCTGAGTAACAGTTTCACATGTAAGACTGATCATCACCTGTCTATTTTAGAAATTCACTACAGTATTATCAGATAATACAAACAAAATAAAACATCCAAACATCAAACCTACTTTATTTTGAACCAACATAGTAACTGAGCTTAACAGTTCAATAAATTAATTGCTTTACAGCCTTACTACATACAAACAGTTACAAAAACAAAGTTATCCAAAGAAGTAAAAGGTTTAAGAAAGCAGTAGGAGAAAAAGATGATAATGATGTAGTATAATAGAGATCCTTGGTGATATTTCAATCCATCCAATATTGCTTGACAGTACTTCCCCGTTGTATCATTCAGTAAAAAAATTCAGACCCTGCATTTCATAAAGAACAGAGGTCCATATAGCTCACTTTTTAACAGTTCTCACCACATTTTCAGTATGTTAAGAACAAGATTTAAGAACAACTCAGTGAGCAACACACATAATTTTAGGAACAGTTCACAACATCCAGGGCTTCCTGCCACTCTGGAGAAAAACACCCCCAGACCCACTCTCTAAAATAGAGTGAACTTTGAGGATTCATAGTATTTGTACAATTAATATTTTATAGGTGATAAATTTTAATAACTCCCAGAGAAATGATGGCACTGAACACACACCAGAGGGTGGGCTCAGTCATGCCTACAGTACTAGACAAATGGGGTCAAGCTGCCATTCCACATTTAATCACATTTGACTTCCTCAACTCTTAGATTCAGTTTTAATGCACTTCAAGATACTGCTTAACTTGCTTTTTTTTCTAGCTGGGGAAGAACACTCGGAATTTGAAAGTGCCAGTAAATATGAATTTGAGAGTCATGTTCACCTAAACATCTCTTTCCCAACAGGGATCTCCTGTACAGCAAGGAGACAACACTCTGGACTCATCCCTAGCTCTAGGAGCACTCCCAAACTCTTTTGGCAATTTTTTGCTAAGTGTCCAGGAATCTGGTGTATCATGTTTCAAGATCCAGAAGTGGCACTGGAGTCATAGTGGTCTTCCCAATGTCAACTAAACAAGTGGATGTAAAAACTAGAATGGGCAGCACCTAAAATCTCTCTTGACATTTCAGTATTGATTTTGAATACAGAATAACACCTGGAGTGTCTAAAGCACATGGCACAGCTTGATAATAGAGAGGAAAGGTCTAACCTGGTCCACCCCACAGGCCTAGCACAATTGTCATGCAATATGGAGCCTAGGAGATCTGCTGCTGCATCTTTCCTCTAACAACCGTGATCCAATCCTAATTCACCTACCTGTTTTTACTACACCAAAGTACATTGCTTCAGCTTCAACTGCCTGGAGAGAGTCTCCTGCCCTGCCTTCCCTCCAGACCCCATGCTATATCGGTATTCAGGCTTGCAGTCTCAGAGGGAAGTGGAAAGTATCCCCTCCCCATTGGCAGTCTTGTGTGGATTGAACCATAAAAAAGCAAAATTCAAGTGCCTGTCATCAGCAGTACTAATAAAACAAATCTATTGACCAATGAATTTTAAATACTTCCACAGCTCCCCATTCATTTCCCATTTGGTATGTGTTCACATACCAAAGCCTTTATTTAGAGATGCAGCCTTTCTTTCATAGATGAGTAGGTCAGGTAGCTAATAGCAACAGATTAACATCTGAAAATACTTAACAGTGAAGTCAACAAGTTAAAATTCCATGCTGGAATATGGACTAAATCTGATTCAGTGATTTTCCTCAGGGACTGGTCATAATAAAGGAAAACTTCAGAAACTTTTCACTTAAGCAAGAAATTACACTCTCTCAGACAGTTTATCAACTCTACCTCATTATGAACAAAGCTGTTAATTTGTTTCACAATAGGCGTCTACTCTTTACTAGCATTTTAGGTAGAGAGACACAAAGCAGGTAAGGAAAAAGGATTACCTGGCTTATACGAAACCCCAGTTCCACTTTAGTTCTGGGTAAGGAAAGAATAATTGCTTTATTACTGGTATTCACAATGCTGCCTACCTAAGATCAGGTTAACTACTACTACTACCTTAAACCTTCAACGTAAGAGGATTTAACACTGAGAAAAATTCTCTGTAATTCTCTTATCAGTATAAATGGCTCCAAGGTGCTTACTGAAGGAGCTGCTTCCACCTCCTTAACCATGGGTTTGCAATTACATTAATTGCTCCACCTTTTTTTTGCCTTCTTTCACATTCTTACAGCTTTGGACTCACTCAAAGTCTTTTTACTGCAATTAAAACTTTCTGCGGCACCATCCACTTCGTACGTACCTGTCGCTGTTCTAAACAGAGGGCTAAAAAGGCTCATCATTCATGATTTAATTTATCTATTCTTTGGACCTTTTTTCTCCATTGGGCTAGTGAAGTAGCTAGATTTGGAAACAGAAAGCCAAAACATGGAATGCTTTGCCACTTGAATGGTTAGGTCATTTTAAGTGTTAATTATCAACTAGATGAATTTTACTCCTTCAGGACAACCGTGGGACTTCACTTGCGTTGCAGCCCTTGCACAGACAGAAGGTTTTACCACATGCAAAGCATAACCTCAGGTTACAATGCAACTCTCCACGAAGGCTAAAGGAAAACCCTAAAGTAATCACTATATGAAAGCAAAACACAGAACTTAGGCTCCAATGCAGCATGTTCAGGGACGGCAGGATGCTATGATCTAATTGTTTTCAATACATCAATTCCACATACCACAAACAATTCTCTCTATGGAAGAGATGATATTTGAAAGAGCATCTTAGCTTTGAAATACTGTTGCAAGAGGAAGGAAAATACTCCCTTCCTCTCCAACACTATTGGTTTTGCCACCTTGTAGAAGGGATGGGAAATAAATAAATGTTAAAACTTCAAAATAATCAGAGAAATTATGCGAGGACAGTAAAAAATTGCTATTTTCAGAAAACAAATAAATGACATTTATACCTCCTCTAGCTCTTACACTGCACTTTCAGAGATAGATTTTGGTCTGTTGTGGTCATATAAATTGAATTCAACTCCTTTGCTTTGGATTGAATTACTTCAGGATTACCAGCATAACCAAGATCAGAGGATGATGAAGTAACTTGCCCAAAGGCCATCATGAATACAAAATACCAGAGAAGCAATCACAGCTCTGCAGGTCCAGTCTCCTCTTACATTAATCTTCATTAATGGAAAATGCAGAATATAATCTGATTCACTGATGAAGCAAAATACTCTTATTTTCTAAGTGTTCCTGACTGAGTGTTTGGACTATATTGAACCATCTCATGGTCTGACAGTGTCATCATTTGTGCTACAAAATGTGCATAGCACACAAGAAGAAGGTTTAAGCTATCTGAAGATAGGAAATACCAGAACCTATTTTCCCCTCTGGTGTGCACGCATTATGATACAGCTGTGAATTACAAGACTCAATTATTGTTCTCCACAGAACTCTACCTCACATAATACACAGGGTGGATGGTCTTCATTGAAAAACAGTGAGTCAATAGCTTGTTTTCTTCTAGTTGTTCATTGTTTGGCCTGGGGTCTTATTTACTATACATGCTACACAATACTGCTCTCTAAAGAGAATTCCTAATTTTCTCATTAGGTTTTTTTAAAAAATATTCATTGGTATTCAAATATTTAAAATTATGAATATATATTTATTTTTACAGTATATTAGTTAGATAACCATATGCCAATTTTAGAAAGCAGCAGCTGAGGAATGGGGAGACTGAAGTAAAAGAAGTAAACTCCAGAAACTTCCTTAACTAGGACGTCCTACTAGGAATGTCCTAATAGGAATGTCCTTCTAGGAATGAGGCACCCCGACATAGAACTTAAGGTAAGGCTGCAACAGTGCAGAGCTGTTTGCTCCAAAAGATGATGCTAAGGGTTAAAGGGCAATCCCCCCCTCTTTTCCCCCTCTATATGTCTGATGATTTGGACCATTTGGTGTACAGCGTAGTTCTTACAAAGCCAAGTCAGGATATGGTGAATTGCAGCATGGGGGCATGAGTGCCTTGATCAGCTCTGACGGAGAAGAAAATGTCAGCTGAGAAGACTGAAATTGTAAATTACTGGATTTGGTTCCAGGTTTACTTTGGAACCCCTTCTAAGCTGCCATAAATAATGTGTTACATGTGTTTGCTAACATGACAGCCATATCTACGCTCAGGAGTAAACCAGAGCAAGTATGGAAGAGCTTGGTTACACAGTAACACCAGTTTAGTTTTGGTCATGACTTCAGGTTGGACGATATGATGTACTATTCTCAAACCTTCATTCTGGCAGTCAAATTTTTACTAAAATTTTCCAGGAGCACTTATTGATAAGGAAATCATGAGTTTTGGGGAAAAACACTGGTCCAGGTTATTTAAATTTTACAAAGTTATCATCAGTTGAAATTGGAGTCCTGTGATATCAGGATATAACACTGATTTTATACATACACATTAATGTGAAGTGTGTTTGTGTAAACAAATGAGAGGTGTCACATCTACCAGGAATAAAAATATTTCAGAACATTAAATTATCACTGTAAGTTAATGTTGATATGTTGGTAGAGGACATATATAATTTGCTGGAGTTGGACTTCTGTTGGACTTGTCAGCAGACCACAAAGTGGAAGACCTTATTACTGTCACCGTTATTCTGCAATTTAAATGAGGCCCACCTCATTCATGCATTATGAAGCAGATTTTAACATGCTCTTTCCCCAAAACACCTCTCCTACACAGACAGGTTTACAAAGTGACCAGTAAGTGGAACCCAGGTGAAGGCAGCTGAGGCAGACAGCACACACTTTCCGCCTTGCCCTGGTGGGTGCTTCACCAGGAAAGCTGCTGTGCTTCTTTAAGTGCTCACTTGACAGAGCCCAGCCCTAGCAGAGGCTGAGTGCTGCAGCCCTGGCCAAGGCTCCTGGCCCCGGAGGCTCCACAGCCCATGCCCTCAGCCTTCAGGCTATGCCGGTACTCTGCCGGGTGTGGCCAGCCAGGCACCCACTGCCGGACCAGCACCCACTGCCGCACCAGCCAGGCACCCACTGCCGGACCAGCACCCACTGCCGGACCAGCACCCACTGCCGCACCAGCCAGGCACCCACTGC